>VXBJ01006458.1:1256975-1291598 GCA_013400055.1 Nycticryphes semicollaris | reverse complement strand
TACAATAAAAAAAAAAAAAAAAAAAAAAGGACAAACGAAAGGATCAGCAACTCAACTACTTGAAGCTGATTCATTTCCGGAGTAGCTGGGTGTAAATAATACCTTTCTCTACACTGGTAGACTTTCAGTTCAGGGAATATATAAAGAGCTTCAGAACCTACACCCAATGCTATGGCTCCCTCTGATTGTTGTATTGCGTAAAAACTAATGTAAGAGCATATTCAGTCTAGTTAGCCAAGAATTTTTTCCATTTCTATAATTAACTGGAGTCTGACGTCATCCCCCCCTCAAGGTTCTCTTAAAATTTTAATAGCCTGGTTTATGAATATTCATTTGCCAGCATTACACTTGAAGGGATTTATGAAAACCCAATGGCATGTCAGTTCTCAAATAGGTTCCATTATTCCTGCTGCTCCCTTAGCATATTTATTACAAGCCAATTTTATGCTGTCAGAAAATGCATCAAGCCTGCAGTTGGTCCAACCATCTAGGTTGTTTCGTAGAGATTAATAGACACAGAAGACATCTGAGAGCTACTGCTAAGGATGCCTACTAATCTCTCCACTGGACATGACGCTTTTTCACAGGCCTCATTGGTTCTACGCTATAAAATCTGTTTCTCCAAATCTCCTCCTGCTTCTCTCCTCCTACATGCCACTGGAACTGCAAGTCAAGCACACGACAAACAGCCCTTCAAAGGTTGCTCCTATGTAAGAAAACAGTCACTCAAACCACAAAGGGTTTATGAGATGTGTACAGACAACTCACACAGTCAGCTTGCTTCAGCAAGTCAGATGAAACTGTCACCCTGTAACAGCTAAATAAAGTTGGTGACACATTATTCCATTACCAAGAGGCATAAACAGTTGGTTTGTACCAAAATGTATAATTTGTTTGACAGATGTTTATTTTTTTTCAGAACTGTGACAGTGCTGCAGTTTTAAACCACTGGATTGGACATCACTGTATTTCACAGTCGTATAATCCAACCATCTCCAGATGTAAAGCATCTCCCGTTTTGAAAGGAGACCTCAATAAAAGTTCACAGTGCAGGCAGACGGAAAACTGACCTGCATCGGGCAACAGATGTTTAGAGCACAGTTTGTAAGGCATGCGAAATTTAAGGCTACATTAAATGTATTAAGCCAGGTGGGGGGTTTTTTGGTCAATTTTCCAGAAGCTTCCTCCCAATATTACTGCGAACTGGAAAAGAAAACTAGAAAGCCAAATACTATTTGTCATTCCTTTTGTCTACTCCTTGACTACGCTTCTCCTTTGTCAGCCGGGAGGCAGCTCAAGACAGCTCAGAACTACTTCTGTCATTTTCTAACAAAACAAATTTAAATAGATTTTTCTGAAGGCATTGTCAAACCTTACCTAAGTACAATTGATGCAATTTATGTGCTTTTCCGGTCACCATCACCACTTCAGAACAAACACAGTAAGAGGTTTGATCTCTCATAAACAAGCATTCAAAAGTTATGCTTTCTGTTTCTGCTCCAAATATTTGCAAAGCAATGGTAAGCTCTCAATTCAGAAGAGTAATTTCCAACAGTGCCATTTGGCAAATGCAGCATTTAAAGATGTCTCCAAATGAAACCTATAGACTACTCAAAGTGGAGAAAATGGCAGAGAAATGCAGATAAAGAATAACTTAAGTAATAAAATAGGGTATAATCCTTGAAGGGAAAGTGAGGGGGGGAGGGGGGGAAAATTAGAGACCAGTAACCCAGTAAAGAAGAAAGGTCAGAAGTCCTGAAGGATGTAATCATGGTCCTGTTTTAAAAAGGGAAAGGCTAAAATTGTGACTGATACAATGGCCTATTGGCCAGTCCAGAGTGCTTGAAGTACCATAAATAAAATGGCTTTACAGAACATCATCACTTGCAATTTTTCACTTGATGCTTCCTCTAGCTCCCAGGGCACAGCTTTGGCCAGAGACTGGTGTTTGGGAATAGAATGATAAATTCATACCAAAACCTGGTGAAAAGCTCTGTGCTACAGGCAGTTCCAGACACTGGTCAGGGTACAGTAAGCACAGCATCACTGTGGTTGAATTACAGTATTTCTTGTTTGCTTCTGTTGAGAAACCAGGCTATTTGGTCTTGTTTTTTCTTTCCCAGCCTTCTTTGGGGAGGGAATAATTTATGCTATGTCTTCAGAACACAAAGAACTATTGTCAAAGTCACAAGCTGCCTGTTTGCCCTAACAGGGATAGATGGTTTGTGGTGAAGGAGGAAGGGGGATCTTTCACTTATAAGAACTCTCCTTTAGAAGCAGAATGTGGGGGGGTTTGTTATTATTATTATTTCAAAAAACAACAGAAGGTTAAAATAATTTACTTCACGAACCTCTGAACTAAAAGCTCAATTTTTTGCTTTTCTAAGACGTCCAAAAGGAAGGGAAAATATCCAAATCAAGTCTGCCTTGCAAAATTTTGACCACCCTACCCCCTCCCATATATTTATTTATTTTTAGTTACTTGCAAGCTAAATCTCTAGCTCACAACAAAACCCGGTTTGGGTGGCTGTCAACCCTTAATGCTAAACAGTTACAACACTTGGCAGGTCATTGTAGGAAGGACTTTCAGCTACAAGGAAAAGCATGATCAGCCGGGTAAAGCTGAATGCCCAATTTTTTTTGGCACATGATACTCTTGTAGGATATATAGCCATGTTGGCCAGGGTCTGCATCCTGAATTATGTAAATATTTCCAAACATTTGGAGCTTGTCTGCCTTGCAAGGCCACCCACAGGGAGTATAGCTTAATGGCCATGAGAACAGTACCACTACCTACACTGGTTTTTACTGTACTCTACTGAACACACTTAACCCCCAGTGAACTGACAAAATTACTTCTCTGTCATGAGGACTCCCACACATCTGCCCAGCAGGAGTTGCAGTAAAGCAGCCCTTTGCAGGCAGAGGGATGTATCTCAACTGCATCAGTTTTCATGGTTAGGTTTCAGCTACCAGTCTTGGAATATGCAATAGCTGGTCTTCAGTTTTACTTCCCTGCTAACAGGGGGGACAAAAAAAAGTACAGGCTCACGGAAGCAATGCACAAACCAGTAAGCTACTTGTAATTCAACTAATTGTCCCATGATGCAAGAGAGAATCATTGTGTTAGTGTTAATCCTCCAAAGTTCATTTCAACTCAAACAATTTGCTATATTCTGCAGTCGAGCAGCAGGTTGCATTTCACAGGCACTGAATCAAAGATACGAACAAGGAATAAAATATCCCGAGGTACCAAATGAGGCATTGTCAGGGTACACGACATGTAAGTGAACTCATGCTGAGAACTAGTCATTTACACCTCCTAGGGTGTAATCTCATGATGCAATACTCAGATTAAATCTTAGACTATTATCCCAGTATAGCAACCCTGTCTGTTCCCAGCAGAGAGGTGAACTGAAGATCCTGTTTAAACTAGCCCATTTATCCAATCAAGACAGTCAAAACGAAAGCATGAGAGAGTTTCCTCTTCTCTTGGTTCTCCTTGAAACCAACTCTAGGATTCAGTCTCCTCTCTCTCTGTCCCTCCAAGGTCTTGCATAGGGAGCAAGTTGCCTGCTGTGGAAGGTGCCTTGGGATGCCAGGAAGACAAGCCAGGGCAACTAAGCCTAACAGTTCTTGATTTATCGTAAGTGTTTGCCAAAAGTGTGTGGAGACACTTTTTTTCCTGACAATTACTTCCACAGGGTTGTGTTGTCATGACATTTCATTGTCTGCATTCAGTCTCGCATCATCACAGGCAATTGCAAGTCACTCATAAAAGTCTACTCAATTACTGGCCCTAGGTTTAATTCAGAAACACTCATCCGTTTAACATTTCACTATATACTAGCTACTCCTGCACTGACTTCAATCAAGCTGTAAAATTACTGTGATAGCCATCACAAGTCTTTCGTAATCTGCACTTCAAAATTACTTCCTAGCTTGACTTACACCCACTTTTACTTAAGTCCAAATAATACAGCACAGGCAGTATTATAAGCCTTCATAATTCAAAATAAATGTGTACTTGTATCTGAAATGAAAGGTTCAGAACTAACAAATTTCAAGTAGAAAACTGTTCAGACAACAGTCTTTCAGAAGCATGGCACAGAGGCAAGAATATAACTGGGCAATTTTAATACCAGGCTAGAAGAAACAAATGTAGGCTTGGTCCAAGAACAAATATGGTGTGTCAAAGTAAGAGAGAAGTTCTCTTTGGCATAAGAATATTAGCACAAGACTCACACAACACATTGTCCTACCTACCTTACTATGGTTTGTTTAAGCCTCTAAATCAAGCAAACAGAGGTTATCATGAACACAGTATGAGAGACCACGAGTTCCAAACATTCAAATTCTGACATTCCATTTGATGGGGTAAAAGCAATGCAAAAGCACTGAGGTACCTCACAGCTCATGGGGCCTGCAGTTTTTGTCCTTTCTCCTGCCATCTAACCAGGAGAGAGTGGTTCAGGAGCAAACTGGGAATTGATAGGGCGAGTGAGACAGATTACTAAAGTGGAATTTTAAAGCAAGGTTACCACTTCCATTATTCCCATCTGCCAATCCAAACCGTCAGCTGCCTAAAGTAGTCAGAATAATTTAGTATCCCTAGTCTTAAATATTTGCAGGAACAGGATCCAGTAGGTGTGCTTGAGTGTCTGACATAGATGAACAACCACAATATCTGACAGTAGTAGGAAACAATGTGACTGGCCTCGTCAAATGATGTCCAAATAGGTATTTTCAAAAGAAATGGGGAGACCTCAATTTGAAACTCACCAACCTGAAGTCCAAACCCACTTGAAGACAACCCTAAACACCAGCCTACAAACAAGTGAACAGCAAGGCTGCTCTTGACCTCCCTTGTTTAAAGCAGGGCAGCTGTGAAAAAATAGTCTTACTGATGGTGTTGTATTTTTCTGCAATTACTAATTGCTATAAATCCTCCTAGTTAATACATCTGACATACATTATTAGCTGAGAACAAAGTGTTGGACGGAAATGTGTTGATGCTGTTTTCTCCTTTGACTCAAACATTACAAATCCTTAGAACCAGCAAATGTACATAATCCAAATAGCCAGAAACATGATTAACACTGGAAAAACTAAGCTTTTATGGCTCTGAGTGGGTGTCTTGGGATGGATCGTTTTTCCTGTGCCCACTTAAACAGAACCATTACACGTAAAGGGTTGTGACTTCACCTAATGACTGATCAGCAAAGCTTCCAGCCTCTGGTCAGAAGAGAGAGAAAGGCCAACCATTTGCATGTATGTGAGCTTTTTTAACTTCACAATTCTTTAAGTTACCAGAGTTCCTCTGACCTGAACGCCTATTTCTCTTACCTGGCACAATGTGCTACATGTGAGCATATGATCATCAAATCTATTCTTTTGAGCTCTGAGATACTTCAAGACAACCAAATCTTTGCCAGTCTGTCAAAGAGCCTAACCTAACGAATTTTTGTACAGCTTCAGTATCCCATTTCCACCTCTGTGAGGTCTCTGGCTCAACAGGTCAATCTTCCAATACATATGGCCATCAGTAGCTTGATGAAGACTCACTGTGGATTCCTACATGCCAATGGTTAGTTCAGTTAGTCTTCCTTGCTCTGAACAAGCCAGAAGACCCTTATGCTTTCTAGAAATTTAAAAAGGAAAAAAAAAAGTAAGTTGTACACTATTAAACACAAACAGTTTTTGCAAACAGAATACACTTCTTCCAGAAGTGTTCTGGTTCACTAGTGTGTTGGGTACAAAATAACTGTAGCCGGTTGAAGCACAATTCTAGATTATTGCTACATAAGCAGAACTGACCACAAACAAAACTTCTAATGGTTTTTGTTCATTCTCAGTACAGTTGGTTAAGGTTGGCCAAAAGTAAAGTGTTCTTGATTTTTTACAGAGGTACAGGAACGCTTTTGTGTTAACTGCTCGGTTCAGTTTTAAATGGCTGAGCGGCAGGACTCACCCCACCTCAAATACTAACAAAGCAGTTGTTTAAATATCCCTAACTCCAATATTTGCATGTATGAACTAACAAGTGCATCTTGACAATATCAAAATTGCGTCTGCCACAATTACATTTGTAGCATTCCTTCAGATATCTGTGTACTGATAATCAGAGTATTTTAGTATGCAAGAGGTCTATAACCAAAAGCTATTCCGTGCTTTTGTAAGGTAGAAGGTGGTTCGTTGGTTTTTCTTTTTAACTGTTTCCCTGCTGAAAATTTAATAAGAAATTAAGTAAGAAAACATGAGAAACTTCAACATGAGATTTTGATATTTAATCCTGTAACTGCAATGTAGCCTTTAAAGATCTGAGTTCATTTTACAATTGTAAAATTGTTTCCCACTCTGAAACATAACCTGCAGCTATGAGTATAAAGATTCCTTGCTTACAAAGACAACCTTTACTATCTGATCAAAATGAAAGGATGGGGGTTGAGCCATGTTTTCAAAGTCAGCTTGCACAGGTCACACAGGTTTCAATGAGTGCAACTTGAGCAGTTCGCATGTTTTTTGTTTGAAGTGGTTTTAGTATTAACTAGCCGTAGGTAGGGTTTTTAAGGCGTGCAGTCAGCTTCATTTCCCTCAGCTTTAAGAGTTTAATCATGTTGCTTAGAATTACCAACACTGCTCCTTGAGTCTGTTTCTTTCAAAGGAGCTATGTGCTCTGGATGGTTTAACTACAATAAGTAATACATCATTCATGGTTAGCTTTACTTACCGCAAAGTAGCTATTTTTATTCACAATAAAGAAGAAGAAAAAGTGAAATCTAATGCTGCTGGAGCAACAGCCGCCTCAGTGGTTCAGCTCCAGTTGCCTGTGTTAACAAACCAGGCGAGTTTCTTTTACTGGAAACTGAAGGCAGGCAGGTGTTACGGTGAGGTGTTACGATGACCGACATCAAAGCCAAGCGAACCCAGGTCTTTCAGCTCCCAGCGCTAACTCGTGGCTACAGGGTCAGCATTACCAACCCCTCCTCACCACTGGAGTGCCAACAACTACTGACACGTTGCTTCCAGTAGGACCTCACCTTGTTTTCGGGGCCAGTTGTCACTTAACAGAAAACAACATTGAAATACTGTCTATTTTTCATTCTAATATAAACAGTTGGGGCAATTATTTTCTAAGAGTTAGAGTTATTGTAGCGGTCTCTGAGGCCTAACTGGGCTTCTTGTCAGAAAGTGCAAGATTGAAAAAGTCACAGGTGAAGCACATACAACCTGCATAATCCCTAGTTCATTTGGTGCAACTATTCTGAAGTATTCATCCCCACTCCTCCCTCCTGCAGTGAGCTGATAGGAACCAGTGCTAGCTTTGTTTTATTTTAGAGAATAGACAGTAATTTTGTCTAAATCTAAGGCTGATATGATGAAATGAGAATGAAAACCTGCAGATCTTTGCTGACTGCCAAGAGTTTTAACAGGTATAAACCATGAGAAGCACATTTGGCAGACATTAACTCCATGGAATTATTATTAATTTCTCACAGTATTTTGGCACACAGTCTCTCAGCTAACACCTGAATCCAGTTCCTTTATAAAAGACTGCTAATAACAACATGGCAGCTTTCAGCATCAAACAGCTTAAGTTCTGTCAGAAAATCACACACTTCCTGTCTGATGGAGTTGCTTTAGAAGTGTACCTGGCCTTAGTTATTACAACACACGATGCTTCATGTCCAGGTTCATCATAACATTTTTTTGTATACCATAACAGATCCAGCCCCAGAAATCTGAATAATTTAAACTTTTGTCTTTGAAGTCTTACTTTACAGATTTTTATTATGATTTTTTTTAACTCTGAAAACTGGCACCATTAAAGAGAGACCATTCCATCATCTAAATCAGCAAAGGCTTAATGCATAATTGCTCTACCATGTCTACTGAAAGACTCCCTTCAACACACCACCACGTGAGTAAGTGACATCAGAAGCATTTTTATCTCCAGTTACCCAACGCATTCTTATCTGCTTAAGGCAGATTCCAACTAAGACATGCTTTGCTCATTAAAAATCACGACCTTCCACTGTGCTTGTTAACTCTAAACTGCCTAGTTGGGAAAGTTGCAAAACCAGTGAATTAATTAATTAGTGGAGAGGATTTTGTCTCCTGCTTCCTATGAGAGCAGAGCACACTATTCCCCTCCATTATGTCAAATAGATGCTTCTCTGTGGAGAAGAAGCCTATGCATTCAGCAAATAAACACACCATGAACCATAATGCCTCTGCAAAGTGGATAATCTCAGCCAGCTTGATACTGCAAACTATTCCAGTGCTTTTGCCTCTTGAAAATTATAGTGAAATTGCCATGAACAACAGCCAACACTGGGGAACAAACATGAACTCTCACAGGTCATTTGAACTAAAACTAAATAAGCTTGTGCAATTTTCACCTACGTTCATTATACGAAAGGCTTTATAGCTAAGAGCCCATATTGTGAACATGTTCTAAGCAAGGAAAATGACAGTCAAATTTTAAAAAAGTAAACCCACAAAACTCTACATATTCTTAATACTGTTTTGCATAAACAAATGTATTGAGCCTATAAAAAGCTTTCATACCACTTCATCAATACAAATCTAAACAAGAGAGAAATCTCAGCTCATTACGTGTTCCGATGTGTGCAGGATAATGCACAGACGCTTTCCACACAGAAAACTGGCAAAAGACTCCTTCGACCTGTCTGGAAATGTCTCGGTCACAAAAGGCTCAACTCTACCATCTCTGAGTCTACCTTGATTCACTGTGAAGAAACAACACGTACTGTCATTTCACTTTTCCTCACGCAGATGGTTTTGGGGAGCTTTGTGTACAAATATTCTGTTCTCGGTACAAGTAGTAAAAACAGCCTGTCCCCACTATCTTGATCGTGTATAAACTATCAAATATAAGGAATTTAGCAAAGAAATGTGAAGTACAAAGCTACAGCCCTTCTGAATAAAGTTCCGAGAAATCTGAAATCTTCCTTCCCACTGGAAATTTTTGCCAAGAATACAATTTAGCAATGCAATCCAGAAAAAACATCATTGAAAGAGGGAGAAGTAATGCTTAAATTGATTAACTAATACCCCAGACATATCAGGGAAGAAAGTTTACCTGTTCCAACAAGCTCAAGCATGTGCAGCACAAAGAGGAGCTGATATTGTTATTCTCATCAATCAAAACTTTTCCTGCATTACACCCTTAGTGCATTGGAGCCTGAAATTCAAGAGATCTAACAGTGTCTTCCTGCTCTTGTGCAGACTCTGGTCTTTCTGGTCTGTTTTAATGCATTGACATCTTCTAACAGGTTTATAGGAGCAGAACACAGGCATGCTGAAATGGTGGAACAATTTACGTTGACTTGCTTTTTAAAATGCAAGTACCAAAGAAATAAAACCAGATCATATAAAAAAAAAAGATGCCTATTAAAAATGCTAATTTTACTGGAAGCACTGTAAAAACATTTTCAGGTCAGGTATCAAGCTGAAGTACATGTCTGTTAATCCAAGACAAAAATTAAGAGGCTATCTGAAGAAGGATTTTGATTGGGCAGTTTCTTCCCAGTATTTTAATGCATATCTAACAAGAGATGTGTGAGAAAGATTAAATACATGTCGGGGGGGTTTTTTTCTCTAATGAAATATTCCTATCCCTGAAGCAATAAAGTTGTTTTTTAAACAGTAACTCTCCAGACATGTTCTGTCTTCTGGTATTCTCTAGACTAAACCACACGTTCATATAATTCAGAATAAAAATTCTAGATCCATTTGACAGAGAAATACAGATCTGCAATCCAAAGAAAATGGAAGATGGCCTTAAATTTCTAGTTCCTGAAATTTAAACTGAAAACGAGAAAATGTATTTCCTCGGCAAGGACATTATTTTTGTGTTTCTGGAGATTAAAATGCAACACCTGAAACATCCTTAAAGCAAGGAATCTCCTCTTCCCAACCTCCTAACCTTATGCTCCTTGACTTTAACAGCTGATACTGCTGCAGGAGGGGAAGGTAAAACACTGCCAGTAACTTTCACCTGTTGTGTCCTGGTAATGTTTAAAAATAAGACAATGGAAAGTTGGAAGAAGCTTTCTTCAGAACGCTCCAAGTCTCAAAATACAACTGTTATCCAATGCAACAGCATTCTCATGCATTTATAGAACTTCTTAAACACAAAAGAAAAGTACTACTGAAAAATTTTGGTTTTATAGAAGTGTTCTTACAACTACTTGTAGTACTGTGGCTAAGGTTAATGCATTGAAGCGCAAAAAGAAGAGAGACACCTCATACACAAAACAACCAGCCACAGGACTTTCCATTCATAGGAGAATGAACTCATCCTCTAAGCAAAACCACGAGAATAAAAACCCAAAATGCCTTAAGGAAGGCTGAATGACTGGCATGCACAGGCTGTAATAAACCCACTCACATTTCAACCTGACAAAGCTGCAAATATTCTCAAACAACTGTCTTGAGCGCCTGCATGCAAGCTCTTCAAATGAGGTGCTACTTACTTCAGAATCCTGTAAAAGAATCCACTTGTCTGCCTTTACACAAGGGAGGAAAGAAAGAAGGTGCAGATGCAGCAGGAGGGGTCAAAGTCTTCTCAAAATAGTTACTGATAATGCCTGAAGCTCTCTTTAGACAGGAATTTCATAATTCTTGTTTTAGAGAAGTTTCTCACTTCAGCTAAGATTCCTTTCCAAAGGACCTAACACTCACCCACTAAGAAAACAGAAAACGGATTTCACAAAAGTTACCGAATATCAACATGCAAGGCTGGCAAGTACATGTGCAGTCAAGATGATTCAGATAAGTCAGATAAATTTAGAACAGTGCTTTCCTAAAAGCATGCGTTCACCAAATGCAGTAAATATGCAGGAGCTATATCCAAGTGCTGATTCCAAATATTAGTGCAAAAAATTTATTAGTGAAAATCTCCTTTTAAGAGTCCGCTCCCATCTGAAGTCCTCAAAAATGTTATTCCTTGATCTGCCTTTAGTATTTCCATCCATCACTGGATTTATCCACATAAAAAGCTATAGGCTCTCCGACCTCGGAGGACTAAGCCAAATGCAGTGTGGCAACTTCACATAGGACCAACCTTTTATGGTTGGAATAGTAGAGCTTTGAGACAGCTAATCTACCATAAATAGCTCTTGAAACTCAGAAGGATCAAATCAGCTGTTGCAACAGTCCCCGCCTGTAGCTGCTTCAAATCCAATTATACTGTCAACTCTGTCTTGCAGCTCTCCTTTTCACTCTCCCCATCTAAAACTTTTTAAGTCTTACTCCTGCAAAATTAAAAGCTGCAAAGACAAATGCAGCACAACGCAATGCATTTAATAAAAACTGAAACAAGTGGACTGGTATTCCTTGAATTATCTTAAAGAACAGAAGTTTTGTTCTGTTAAAAAACAGCGTAAGAATCTGATGCCCATTTAAAAAAAAAAAAAAATCAGCCCTGACTTGTAATGCAAACATACAATCTGAAATAAGCAAATAGTTACTGATTTCCAGCTCAGCTTGAAAAGGTGGGCAAATCCAAGACAGATAAACTATCTGTGTGACAGAGTAAGGCATAAGGCACTAAATTGCTTGCATATTTTTTCTGTAACTTAGACTTTAGAAGTACTAGAACTCACTGTTATAAAATCCTTGTACTGCAATGTTTCTTTTCAGGTATTTAGAATGATTTTCCCACAAAGAAGCTGAGAACTAAAATTTAAGAATTCTTACGGAACTGTGAGCTTCCAAAAATGTGTGTTTACTAACCATAGAAGTCAACAGAGCACCATGGGATAAAGCCCTGGAGGGAAGAGGGGCCCAAGGAAGCTGGCTAATACTCAAAAATCACCTTCTCCAAGCTCAGGAGTGATAAATCCCAACAAGGATAAAGTAGTGAAAAAATGGCAGGAGGGCTGCATGGATAAGCAAGGAGTGACTGGACAGTCTCAAAGAGGGTGGAAGAAAGGATGATCAGCCTGGAAGGAGTATAGAGAAATGGTCTGAGCAGCCAGGGATCACATTAGGAAAGCTAAAGCCCAGATAAAGTTAACAGAAAAGCAATAAGAAAAGCTTCTACAGGTACGTTAGTGATTAAAAAGAAGACTAAGGAAGGAAGACGACTTGGGAAGGAAGCGGGAAGCCTGGTTACACAGGATATGGAAAAGGCTGGAGTACTCAACTTTTTTTTGCCTCAGTCTTCACTGCAAGGGCTCTAGCCACACCACCCAAGTAGCAAAAGGCAGAGGCAGTTACTGGAAGATTGAAGAACTGCACACTGTAGAAGATCTGGTTTGAGATCATCTAAGGAACTTGAAGGTGCACAAATCCACAGCACCTGATGAGGTACATCGNATGCACAGGCTGTAATAAACCCACTCACATTTCAACCTGACAAAGCTGCAAATATTCTCAAACAACTGTCTTGAGCGCCTGCATGCAAGCTCTTCAAATGAGGTGCTACTTACTTCAGAATCCTGTAAAAGAATCCACTTGTCTGCCTTTACACAAGGGAGGAAAGAAAGAAGGTGCAGATGCAGCAGGAGGGGTCAAAGTCTTCTCAAAATAGTTACTGATAATGCCTGAAGCTCTCTTTAGACAGGAATTTCATAATTCTTGTTTTAGAGAAGTTTCTCACTTCAGCTAAGATTCCTTTCCAAAGGACCTAACACTCACCCACTAAGAAAACAGAAAACTGATTTCACAAAAGTTACCGAATATCAACATGCAAGGCTGGCAAGTACATGTGCAGTCAAGATGATTCAGATAAGTCAGATAAATTTAGAACAGTGCTTTCCTAAAAGCATGCGTTCACCAAATGCAGTAAATATGCAGGAGCTATATCCAAGTGCTGATTCCAAATATTAGTGCAAAAAATTTATTAGTGAAAATCTCCTTTTAAGAGTCCGCTCCCATCTGAAGTCCTCAAAAATGTTATTCCTTGATCTGCCTTTAGTATTTCCATCCATCACTGGATTTATCCACATAAAAAGCTATAGGCTCTCCGACCTCGGAGGACTAAGCCAAATGCAGTGTGGCAACTTCACATAGGACCAACCTTTTATGGTTGGAATAGTAGAGCTTTGAGACAGCTAATCTACCATAAATAGCTCTTGAAACTCAGAAGGATCAAATCAGCTGTTGCAACAGTCCCCGCCTGTAGCTGCTTCAAATCCAATTATACTGTCAACTCTGTCTTGCAGCTCTCCTTTTCACTCTCCCCATCTAAAACTTTTTAAGTCTTACTCCTGCAAAATTAAAAGCTGCAAAGACAAATGCAGCACAACGCAATGCATTTAATAAAAACTGAAACAAGTGGACTGGTATTCCTTGAATTATCTTAAAGAACAGAAGTTTTGTTCTGTTAAAAAACAGCGTAAGAATCTGATGCCCATTTAAAAAAAAAAAAAAATCAGCCCTGACTTGTAATGCAAACATACAATCTGAAATAAGCAAATAGTTACTGATTTCCAGCTCAGCTTGAAAAGGTGGGCAAATCCAAGACAGATAAACTATCTGTGTGACAGAGTAAGGCATAAGGCACTAAATTGCTTGCATATTTTTTCTGTAACTTAGACTTTAGAAGTACTAGAACTCACTGTTATAAAATCCTTGTACTGCAATGTTTCTTTTCAGGTATTTAGAATGATTTTCCCACAAAGAAGCTGAGAACTAAAATTTAAGAATTCTTACGGAACTGTGAGCTTCCAAAAATGTGTGTTTACTAACCATAGAAGTCAACAGAGCACCATGGGATAAAGCCCTGGAGGGAAGAGGGGCCCAAGGAAGCTGGCTAATACTCAAAAATCACCTTCTCCAAGCTCAGGAGTGATAAATCCCAACAAGGATAAAGTAGTGAAAAAATGGCAGGAGGGCTGCATGGATAAGCAAGGAGTGACTGGACAGTCTCAAAGAGGGTGGAAGAAAGGATGATCAGCCTGGAAGGAGTATAGAGAAATGGTCTGAGCAGCCAGGGATCACATTAGGAAAGCTAAAGCCCAGATAAAGTTAACAGAAAAGCAATAAGAAAAGCTTCTACAGGTACGTTAGTGATTAAAAAGAAGACTAAGGAAGGAAGACGACTTGGGAAGGAAGCGGGAAGCCTGGTTACACAGGATATGGAAAAGGCTGGAGTACTCAACTTTTTTTTGCCTCAGTCTTCACTGCAAGGGCTCTAGCCACACCACCCAAGTAGCAAAAGGCAGAGGCAGTTACTGGAAGATTGAAGAACTGCACACTGTAGAAGATCTGGTTTGAGATCATCTAAGGAACTTGAAGGTGCACAAATCCACAGCACCTGATGAGGTACATCGGTGGGTCCTGAGGAAACTGACAGATGAAGTTAGAGCATTAGAAGAAGGGTTAGAGCATTGGTGGATAAGGAAAGTGCAACAGACATCAGCTATCTCAACTTGTGTAAACCATTTGACAGGTAAACCTGCACGACATCCTTGTCTCTAAAGTGGAAAGGCATGGATTTGACAGATGGACCACTGACTGGATAAGGAATTGGCTGGTTGGTGGCACTCAAAGAGTTGCAGTCAATAGCTCGACGTCAGGGGTCAGTATTGGTACCGGTGCTGTTTAACACTTTTGTCAGCAACATGGACAGTAGGAATGAGTGCACCCTCAGCAAGTTTGCTGATGATACCTGGTTTGGAGCAGTTGACATTCTGGAGGTGGGGGGTTCCATCCATAGGGACTCTGACAGGCTTGAAAGGTGGGCCCATGTGAACCTCATGAAGTTTAACAAAGCCAAGTGCAACATCCTGCACATGGGTTGGAGATGGAGAAGCACAAATCCAGGCTGGGTGGAGAATGGATTGAGAACAGCCCTGAGGAGAAGGATTTGGGGCCGTTGGTGGATGAGAACCTCAACATAAGGCGGCAACGTGCACTCGCAGCCCAGAAAACCAACCACACCCGGAGCCACATCAACAGCAGTATGGCCAGCAGGTCAAGGGAAGTGATTCTGCCCCTCTGCTCCGCTCCGCTGAGACCCCACCTGCAGTACTGTGTCCAGCTCTGGGGCCCCCAACTTAAGAAGGACATGGACCTGTTGGAGCAAGTAAGGAGGAGGGCCACAAAGATGGTCAAAGGGCTGGAGGACCTCTCCTGCAAGGAAAGGCTGAGAGAGTTGGGGTTGTTCAGTCTAGAGAAGACAAGGCTCCAGGGAGACCTTATAACAGCCTTCCAGTACTTAAAGGGGGCCTACGGGAGAGATAGGGAGGGACTCTTTATCAGGGAGTGTAGCGATAGGATGAGGGGTAATGGTTTTAAACTGAAAGGGGAGGGAGTTAGATTAGATATCAAGAAGAATTTTTTTACTGTGAGAGTGGTGAGGCACTGGCCCAGGTTGCCCAGGGAAGCTGTGGGTGCCCCATCCCTGGAGATGTTCAAGGCCAGGTTGGATGAGGCTTTGAGCAACCTGGTCTAGTGAAAGATGTCCCTGCCAATGGCAGGGGGGTTGGAACTATATGATCTTAAAGGTCCCTTCCCACCTGAACCATTCTATGATTCTATAAACATAACTGAAAATTAGCACTGGGACTACTAGAGCACAGCTATTCCTGAGAAACAGGTGAAGTGACAATGTTCTGGATAGAGATATATGTTTGGATCCAGTGAAACAGGTAAGCTGCATTATCTTTCTGGTTCATCTCACAGTGCAAACACAACTCGAGTATGTAAGCATAAGATAATGAAAGATTTTATTTTTTTTTTAAAACCATGCATTATTAATGTCTCCAGTCTTTCCAAAACAAATAAATTACTCTAGTGCAGCATAGGAACTTTGGTACTTCAAATGGGAAGAAGTGTCTTGTGGGCAATGCCTGGATCCATATCTCCTATAAGCACATAAATGCTGAACATTGCCAGGGCATCCTCCTAATATACTGGGGGGGATGACATCTTCCATCTAGGCATCAGTCCTTCTTGCACAAGAGAGGAAAGAAGAGCATTGCTAATTCTCAATATTCAAACTGCTTTAAGAAGGGCCTGAAAATTAGCTCCTCTAGAAACAACGCTAATGAGAGGGTCAAAATACAAAAGATCATCATAGTACATCGAATAGAAAATTGTCAGTCATATGCCATTCTACTCCCTGGGTTTTAACTGATTTGCAAAGCATGTAACATACAAAAAGAGTCTCTGCTTTCCGTCCTGCCTACACAGATGATGACAAAACAACTTCAATTAAGTGTGGGTGGGTTAAGTGAAGTGGTTTGCTATTTTCTTTAAATTGTGCATGAAGAACCCAGCTGGGTCACCTTCTGGAAGTCTCAGAGAAGTCTGAGCTGGAAGGAGGCACAGAGAGTTTTCCCTTCAGCCTCTAACAAACACCTAACTGAATCAATTCAAATGGCCAGGGGACAGTGAGCTTTTCATTAGCATGGAATAAACTGAGCATGTGACAACCAGATAGAACAGCAAGATCTGCCCAAGTGAGTTTATCACTTTCAACAAGGCTTTTAGAACTTGTGACATTATGCTTCTGCACTGTGGTGAAAAAAAATGTAGCTGAACCAGCTGCTGACAAAAGTTCAACAGAACTCTTAAAAATGCAGCAGGCATGCTTGCAACTGGTAAGAGAAAGAGCAGCCGTGAGTGTGCTGCCAGAGCACAGCCACTGGTGCTTTATGCCCTATCCATAACCATTTAAAATCCAAGGTCTTTTTATTACTGTGGAATTCGAAAGATGTAAGTTATGACATGGAAACACACCCCCTCTCAAGAAGCAGGACTGGGAATGCCTGTTTCTTTTATAGAAACAACTCTACATCTTACTGTTTGCTTTCTGTTCTCCCATCACGCAGGGAAGTATGTTAAAGATTTCACTTTCGCATCTCATTTGGAAAAAAAAAAATAAAATAAAATCCTGTGTGTGTTCTTTTCACATAGACTGCCTTTGCTACAAACACACAAAGCAGAACTGGCTACCACAGAAATGACGCAGTTTCTCCCTCCCCAATACAAAATTTCTGTAAACAGAGTAGAGGAAGCCACAGCCAATACGCTAGTTCGCCACCAGCTCTTTACAGCAAGTGTAAGATCTAGCACGTATCTTCCAGAGAATATCAACTCTATTATCAAAGAGAGCAAGGCATCATGCACTTCTCAGACCACGAGTTCTGTCCCAGTGAAGACAGAAGTACAAATTAACAGATGCACTTTTGATACCAAGGTCTTGCATTGCAGTGCTTCAGTGAGTAACACTCAAGAAATAACACCAGTGTAATGCACAGTAAATTGCACACAGCTTGGAAAGTCTGGAGTAAGCATATATTCGTTTAACAATTCATCTTCCCAGTTTACAGACATGTTCTTTTCAGCTGGGTGGGAGGGGAGGAGGTGGAAAGGAGAGACTTCCCCGAAGGAAAAAAAAAAAAAGGCAGACAAATTTAATAAAAAGCAGCTTACCAGAATCCATTGTTAGAATCATGACCCCACTTCTGTGTCCCAGGAAGCAGGAAGCCTTACCCATCCAGTGTATGCGAATGACTCAGAAGGACAGCATGGCTTTGTTTCAGCTTATATCTTCTAGCTCATTCACCCCTCCTCCCTCTCCTGGGATAAAAGTGTTGCCTGTGCCTGGCCATTCCTATTGGCTCAGCAAGGCAACACCACTCGTTTAGCATATTAAAGTTTCTGTGAGAGCCTAAAATGACCCACAGAGGATTTTTTAATTTCTTTTAAAGATAAACAAACAAACAAAAAAAAACCCCAAACCCCCACAAACAGAACCGAAAACCCAACACACACACTTTTTGTCTTTCTGGGAGAACAATCTATTCATTCTTTCACTGTCAGATGCATATTACAATTGGTGTTATTGCCACAGGGCCAAACAATTCCCTAGGTTCTGAATGGATGAGAAGGTGGCAAGTCAGGAAGGACAGTCCCACAGACTTCAGTAATCCCCAGTTTGGCTGCACTATCTATGGGAATAAAGCCACATGTTTTGTGTCAAAGCCTACACCCTCTAACCCATCTTATCTTCAATGCAAATTGTACATACCCCCAAAACTGAGGATCTCCTGGTTTGCCCGGGAAGATTTGCTCTTCCATTTTATTTGTAAACAGGCAGAACAGTAAAAGATTGCTGTCTTACTGAAGGCACACACCCAGACTCTACAGGTTAAACTCTGCAGTGAGGAAAAAGTCATTTTTTTCTTAACTGTTATACCAGTCATTACATTTACAGAATGCTAATCTAGGTTCTGTCTGAAGAATTTAGAAAGGTATTCCAATCTACTTGTGAACCACCACTCCCAGTAAGATAGAGCGATCAAAAAAATCACCACAATGTCAGTGAAAAAAATCTCTCTGATCAAGAGACATCACACCCCTTCGTTAACTTTGATCAATCCATAGGACAGCCTAAAAAGTATACTTGGAAGGACAGAAGGTGGAAGGGGAGCAGAGTTTGGTTTTTTTCTGTACTGCAAAATCCTTAAGAACTTGCAGCCAGATCCTGAAATTTGAGTTTCTGTATCGTGCAGTATGAACTGCTGACAGATTTGGTATCTGTACTCTGGGATTCAGCAAGCACAGTGAATGAAACACTGGTGTTCCTTGTCCCCGATAAGGGCTACCTTTTCTAAATAAAGCACACACATATTAGGCTACTGTCTCACCATGTTAGTCACTGCTAGATAACCTAAGATTCATAACTCTGAGATACGACCGCAAGTGTATTTTGGAAGTGTTGCTTGTGGTTGTTGAAATAAAGCAAGTACTCCCTCTCCTCCATTTTTAGAAAACGTATCAGTTGCAAGTCTCAAACACCAGGGTTTATAGAGCCACTAATGAAGTTAGAACCTACAATTCAAAGAAATTAGCCAAAGCAATACAACCCAGTCATCACTTCTCAAATTTCTTGACCTTCTCTTACTTTGCATGGCTTCACACCAACACTCTCGAGTCATTATAGTTTGAAGGAAACAAAATATTCCTAAAGACGAAAATTTCTGACACTTGTAGTAGAACAGTGGAATTAAAGCTTTGGAAAGAAGCATGAATAGTTCATATCCTAGAAACAAATCTGAAATCTCTCACTGACTGGAAATTAGGAAGAAATGAACCAGGTGGACAGGCTGCTCCTCAAAAGCCAAAAAGCAGACTGTCAGAAGGGATGTCAGATTGAATGGACTAGTGGTTTCATCCAAAGTTTACAACTCTCAAGTAGCCAGGATGCAGTTTTGTTTACCATAATAAATAGCTAAGGACATTTGGCAACAGCCCAGGCCAAGCACATGGGAGTGGTCTGGGAGTGACATTGGGCATAACTTCCTTCCTTTTCAATAATTATCAATTGGAGAGAGATGCACCAATAAGGAAGATGCCTTTGCACTGTTCCTATGTCACCCTTTCTCACCTGGCAACGTCTTTACTAAAAATTCCCAATGCTCTAAACAAACAAACAAAAAAATTCCATGACAACAACAAAAAAAAAAAATCAAAGTTTTGAGCCTGCCTTTAAGTAGAGCAATGGAGAAAACAGCAAAAGACCAATCGTTGCCAACAAGGTAGAAGGTGAAGATCTGCTACGCTTTATGCATAACTGAGGACCTCTACTCTTTGCACAAGACGCCAAACTAATCCAACAGTAACGCTTCCATCTTCAGGCAAACTGAGCATGAGTAATGTTGCCAGAAAACATGAGGCACAACAGGGACTGCACCAAACACATTTTAACAAGAACATCCTTATACATTGTATAAGAACAAACCGCTTTCAATAGGATGACATTCCCTGTAAGCTTGGCTTTCGCAAGAAGTCTAGTACTACACTTGTGTAGTAGTAAAGTGCAAAAGTTCAAACAAACTGCTCTCAAAACAGCAAAACAAATAATTTCTGGGTCAGCAATAGACTGAGGTACTGCGGGGCATTGTTTTTTTTTTTTTAAAGGTGCAAGCACTGAGCTTACAAAATATTCAGAAAGATAGCTCAATTGAAACCATAGTAGAGTGGAACAGTCTTACTGACATTTGAGAAAATAAATAGGAAATAAATGTTTTTGCATTTATCCTCAATAGCAATGGATGAAGTTTCCATCTGGGTTACAGAGAACGCAGCACAGGTGTTTAGCATCTGACATTAACTGGGAAGATACTGCTGCGCTGACAGGGAATTTACAAAACCTAGACATCCCCAGTATTTCAATTCCAATTTAGACATCAGAAATGAAACAATTCACTGTTTTTAAAGCTACATTGGACAGCAAGAGTTGACTGAAACTTCTGTAATCAAAAATAAACTAGTAAACACTACATGCTTCTTCATATATAAGCAGGGTTGCTAAAGTGTCCAGCACAGCAGTGCGTGAACTTGCACATCGCTTCGCTGTCTTCTGTGGAAGTTACAGAATACAGTTAGTACACGATAGATGCTGCTGGGAAAGCCAACAAACTGCAAAGTAAAAAAAAAATTGAAAAAACCCAAGAAAACCAAACCCAAATGTTCATGAACTATGTTTACTGGAATGATATGAAAACAGAGAATAAGTGACTCATCTGATAGTGCCCTGCACATTTCCCTGTCTCTAAAATCAACCAGGCAGTCCTGTAATTCCAGCAACAAAGTAGAAAGCTAGGTCATGACCTCCAGGGATCACCAAACACCTTCTATCATTTTATTGTCCTATAATCTGGATTCTATGTAATTGCTTACTGAACATATATTATAAGACAGTTATGGCCACAGAAAATACTGCATAGTATTTCAAGACGCTGTAGAAAAACTTAAACATGTTCATCTGAAGATTATATATCCCGATAGCCTGTGGTTTAGTTACCAGACATTCTCAAGCTATATCTTATCTTAATTACATTAAGTCTGTAAATTGTGTTAACAACCTCTGATTGTTTAAATTGTCTACTTAAATAATCCTAATGAATTTTAGTTGTTGATGTGTTATTTTTTTAAAATAGACCAAGAATGCCCATCCACATGGTCTGACAGTATCATCTTCTGAAGGTTACAACCATTCTATGATGGTATATACATAGAAGCAAACTCAGCAAGAAATTCTCTGGGGGCTTGACTTACTTCAGTCTTTGCTGGAAGAAGTTATTTAAGTACATACTACCCTTAAAAACCCGAATTTACAAGACTGTTCACATAATTTTCAGTACATGCTTTAGTCATGGAAGAACAGGCTACTTCTGCTTACCACTAAAATATTCATTAAATAGAATGTTCACAGCTAATAACTGGAATGTGAATATACTTGCTCTAGACATTTTTTGGAGATTTTATACAAGTGCTTTAATTCAGAATTGTTGAGATTTCATCCATTTTTCCAATGATCATGCTCCAACCCAAAATGTTTGGGAGTCAAAGTTAGGTTTTGCTATTCTACTGTAAGCCCTTCCAAATTTGCAAGGTCTCCAGCATGTGTAAGTGTAAGCACTGTCCCTATTTCCCTGCTTTTCTTTTTTTTTAATAAAAGGTTAAAACCAGCAAACTAAGCTTTTATTTAAATTTCTACTTTTTACACTGTGTTCCCTCAACCTTCAGAAGCTATGGCAAGTTGCAAGGAAAACAGTTCTCGCATAGTTTTGGAGCAACAACTGAAACAGAGCCTCCAAGAAATGGCAAGAGAAACAGTAGGATGTCAGTTCTTTCCAGGCAGTGTGGCCAGAATTAGACATCAGTACTATTTTAGGGAAGTTAACAGATAGGTCATCTATATATTATTTTGCTGATACAAACCAGTGAGATCTTCCTGATCATGTCCAAGAAATCATATCTCTCTACTCACAAAACTCACATAAATCTCCAAGAGCATGGTTCATCCCATGTACTACCCAAGTTACCCAAGTTATGGGAGCTCTGCCTTCATGGGACTGACTGTTACATAAACTTACAAAAAAAGGTCCCTTTTGTTCTTGGCTGTGTTTGTTTAGGGAAATGCTGTCTAAGAACTGAAAAAAAAAACTGAATCAAAATTAAACTGCAAATACATCACCAGAAGTCTGCAAAATGGAAAGTGGGCAACATGAAAGGTAGAATACAGATCTGTAATTAATTAAAACGTTATATTTGAAGGAATTGTTCATAGTCTAGAATGGCTGAAGCTATTTTGTTATACATCAGTCTGAAGAGGGAATGATAGAAAGGCTGGAACAGGAGATCTGTGTCAGCTGGCTGCTGCCTCTCAGTGCACACTAAGATGAAGTTTTGGAAACTCTTATACAATAATACTTTCATATTGAATAACATTTCTTCCCAAAGCAGCATCAGCATTTCCGAGGTATTTATTAAATACCATCCAGCTTTTCTGAAGCTAAAAGTGACTCTAGGATCTTAACAATTACACCACCCTGTTTTATTAATGCCACACACATACTAGGAGGCACACACAGGTTCTTCCTTAAATGTTTGGTACACACAACTCCAGGGGGAATACAAAACAAAAAAAAAACCAAAAACCAACCAAACAAAAAAACCCCAATACAAAACAAAACAAAAAAAACAACAACCCATACTTCATGGTCCATGTCTACATCCATTTTTCAGCACAGGCTCACCTTAAATCTCAACCATCCAGGCCTGCCCCTCTAGGTAGATGTGCATCACCATGTCCAAGTGGCTCACAATCCAAAAGACAGCCCTCCTCCTATAAGAAATAAACAGAAAAAAAGTATGGCTAAGAGGCACAAATGCACATCATGTGATACAAAAACAACTTCAGAACTACCAGGCATTAGCAAAAAGAGGATGATCTGATTGACTACAAGGAATGAAGCAGTTTAGAGTATATTGCTACCTTGCCTTCATATAGGCAAGTTATCACCACAAGCAACAGCACTTTTCAAAACCCAGCTATTGATGGATTGTAGTTATATTCATATGGAAAGTGAGTTCTTGGAAGTTTGACAGGAACCCTGAGGAACTTGATCCTTCAGTTACTACAGTCTGAGTCTTTAACATTAGATATATTCTTGAACTACCCGTTTCTCTAGAACTGCTGAGCTTTCACTTAACCACTTCACAGAAAGTAGTCTGGATTACACCCTTCAATAAGGTTAAGCAGGACTGAAAACAACACAACAGCAGCATCTACCAAAAGACTGTTACGCTCGCTATTACCATCACATAATGCTGTTTCTGAATTCCTTCTTGCTACTTAACTGTAGGGCTTGTTACTTCTACAGTTCCTACCTTCTTCCTCTTTACATACTAACCTTTTAAAAAGACAGAAAAGGAAGGATTTGAAAACCAGCTATAGTTTTGGTCAACTACTTCGTGGGTTTCCTGGAAGCCACTATGACGTTGGAAGAGGCGTCATTTACAGTGCACAGCATACATTAAACCTGGTGTGCACTGCCACCATCCCACTAGAATATTCCATTAGTTCTTCTTTTCTGGCAGATGCTACATTTGTGTATTGCAAAAAGAGAGAGATGACCACAGAGCTGCAAGTTTGAAGGCCTGCAGCTTTAAAGCCTGTCAAAGTCTATACTTGTGAAAGAACCTCGAATATCTGGTGCAAGTTCAACTATCTTGACAGAGTTGTTCTCGATTTCTTTATATTTGCCTATGCCACTATATTCTAGAGTTAGTGTCAGAAGGCTTATGAGAAGTTTTGGCAAGAACACACAGTAAGATGAATACAAGGCCTAAGAAATACAGAGTAGCTACCAGGAAACATTTGACATTGAAATCAAAATGCAAGAGTTGGCAATTGAATTCCAACGTTAAAAGACTGGCCTTGGCTGCAATTATTTGTGCTCTCTCTCCAGTTCATCCAAGCAGTTTCTGTCAAGCCACTTGAACTATTTATCAGATAACTAACACATTTTGAGAGTTTAAGAACAAAAGCAGGAAAAGACACTCCAAATATTAATTTTTGCCTTTTTGATGAACTCTGCTTTATTACACAATAGATAGATCCTGGAATCAGTCAGGACATCACAAAGGAAAGACAAACATCAAAATAACATTAGGATACTTGATATTATTAACTAGAAAGAGAAGCTCGTAGGTAATAACTTTAGCTCTAGCCACAAAGATCCACCATTTTTGATCCAGGAGAATAATCAAACTTACAGTTTTTCTAGACAAAGATTCTTCTGGATGCAAATAACATCAATATTTGGACTAATTTTAACACCTGACAGCTGAACCAGGAAAGACTGTCACTATGCGCACAGCGGACAGAAATACAGCTGTTCTGCAAGAATTTACAGTGGCACCTCAGGGTTATTCACTAGGCTGGCTACAGGACAGCTACAACAGCTTTTCTTCTTTCAGGTAAGACTCAGTTTCTGGAGCTCTTATATGCAGAATAGACTTTTAAAGAGTTTCACTGAAAGAAATTAAGGCTGCGTTCCTCCAATGTCAAGTGGACAGAAAAGGCAAAGAAATTTCTGGATGTTTTCTTTGTTGTTTAATGACTTATATCACATCAGTTCTGCAAAGCCGTCATCTCCTCAGGCTCTTCAATACCAACCTAATGAAGCCTGACACCACAAAACCATTTTGCACAGCCTTAGCACACATTCATTTCTTACAAAGAATTTAAAAAATGCAGCCTGGAAAAAAACTGGGAAAGGGGTGAGGTGCAACAACTTTCTTGTGGAGTCAGAAATCCTCACAGAGTTCAATTAAACCAGAGTCTAACATCTCCTTCACACTGTCTCAAACTGAGGTGTCATTCTTCTTAATGTTTCAGAGGCATGTAACAAAACATACTGGGCAGCAGCCAAGTGCAAAGGAGACTTTCAGACTGCTGGTTATGCTTTTACAGTGTTCCCTGCCTCTTCCAGCCCACCAAAAAGAAAGGCCACAAAGACCTTCATTGGTCCAGGTCACTCTAGAACACTCAGAAAACCACTCAGAACAGCAAAATTCTGCTCTCTGCCTGCACTTACCCTCTATATTGGTTCTAGCCTGTAAACTCTTAACTTCCCATGTTCTTATTTTTCTTGCTTTCCAGGCATTTCAGAAGAACCCGAAACAAGACTAATGGGATATAGGCACTTTTGTTTGTAGCCAATTCTCTTAGAAAAGACATTTTGAGAGCTCAAATCCACCCTGCTGTTATTTTTTTCCATTCCACCATTTTATTTGTCATTTCTGATGTAATCTGCTTCAGTCAGCAGGACTCCCCTTAAGCGCATTTCTGTCCCATTTGACATCACTCACATAACACTGCTGTAGTTTGACCATCTGTTCTAGTCCCCCCTGCCCAATGATGTTTTCAGAAACAATCTGCTTTTGCACATTTCAGATGCTTAAAGAAATTACTTTTCTGGAGAACTGGAAGAAGACCAGCTGAAGAGACAGTCTCTACGAGTATCATGATAGAATCACACCTGACTGTGCTTCCTTGAACACACAAAAGCAAAGTCATTCACCTGAAAGTTACCAGCTCAGTGGCCAGGAAGTTGACATCTAGACTAAGGATATTAGGTGCCCGTACAATTCTCCCACCGTGTCCTTCATCAATACAGTGCACAAGTTAAGGATGACTCCTATAAATAGCATGACATATAAATATATCTGAACCAAAAGCTTATTCCAATGCAAGATTAATGTTTGAGGTCTGAATTGGAACAATTGTGTGTGCATATTCATGCTTACCACATTAAAGCACTGTTATTGATACTAGCCAAATACTCCTTAAGCAAGGAGAATTAAAAGCAGGAAGCTCAAAAGAGCCCTTTAGCCAAGAAAGTCATAAGACATGTTAATATGAAGGGTTTTTCCACAGTGGTAGGCTGCATTTTCTCTTAGAATCTGGTTTCAAATTTGATGAAACCAGATTCTGCAAGAAACTCTATACCACCTCACAGAAGCTCCCGTCATACACTGACCTCTAGTGTAATAAAAACTCTAAGACATTAGATGTCTCTTCAAAGCCTTCGAAAAACTATCGGATTATTTTCCCAGCACTCTGAAGGACATTTTCATGCCATAAACCAGACTGAAATCAGAAGGGCCTCAAAGTATTATCCCCAATTGTTTAACAAAACTGCTGGAGCACAGGTAAAAGAAGCTACATTACTTAAATTGTTCTAAGGATGTGAAGCTACTACTGTGCCTAAATAAAGTAATTTACATGAAAGCTGCATTTAACTACTTTGAACACCAGCTTAATTTAACACCTAAACATTCTGGACGTACAGAATTGTTTCCTAACTACAGTTTTGCAAACCTCATTTAAAAAAACATTTCAAATAGAAATAGTTCTGCTTGGACAAGTCCTGTACTGAACAGATCACAATTAGATCAGCCCGTGTTCTGTACCAGACTTTCCGAGGGCATATGAATAGAGCTGCTGACTCAATGTGCTTACTGTAGCCAGCACTCAAGACAAGAAGCCTGCTAGAAACGTGATATAAAAATTCTCATGGATCCTCACTTGCTAAAGACAGAGGGCTCAGAGTCAGCTGGGGGAATGGCCTCGTAGAGAACCCAGGCAGACCCAGGGAGGACAGTGGCTGGCTGGTTCTGATCAACAGCTTTTGAAAACCAAAAACAAAACCAAAATTATATTAGCTTCAAAACTATCAACTTAAAATCCAAAAAAGATGTGTCCCCCCCCCAAACTCTGATTATTAAAGACTCGGTGTTTTTTTATCAGCTAACTATAGCTTCATGATAAAAACTTCTTAATGAAAGTGTAGTAAATTTTAAGACAGCATTGATATTAGCATTTGGATATTAGGAATAAGTTTCTTTACTCTGAGGGTGGTGGAACACTGGAACAGGTTGCCCAGGGAAGTGGTTGAGGCCCCTTCCCTGGAAATATTCAAGGTGAAGCTTGACGAGGCCCTGGGCAACCTGGTCTAGTTGGGGGTGTCCCTGCTGACTTTGGGGAGGTCAGATTAGATGACCTCTGGAGGTCCCTTCCGACCTCAATATAAGCTGTGACCTACATTTTGAAGTCTGTTTTTTGGACGTACTGTATTCTGCAATCTCCACCTGGCACCCTCTCTCATCAGATTGAGGTGATAGCACCAAGTACACCAGTGGTAATGAAGTATGGCACTTTTCATGCAATTTGGTAAGCAGTGTAGAATCAGTAGCTACTGGTCCAGAATGCTAAAGGTAAAATTTTATGTATAAGAATTGCTTTGCTTTTCTACATCACAGTTATTTTATAGCCAAAACCTCTTACTCCAGTTATAGCATGGGGTCAAACAGTTGCACTCAAGATTTACCAGGGTATCGGCCACTAAGTAAGGTCATTTCAGGCAGAGTTATGAATAAGATTCATGTTTTAATATAAGAGACCCTGTTCAAAGCCATTCAGCCACACTTCATTTCCAATTCAAGTATGGCAACACAGCCAGCTACTTACCTCACATACAACCCATACATCCTACAGACAAGGAACTATATTGAGAAATCCCTTATGCTAAACTGTAATTTCTACCCAGAAAATAGTTTGCCACTGACTAGGAAAGCACAATACCACTCTCCCAGGTACAAAGGGGCAACAGTTAATGCACAGAGCACATCAGACAGACCTCTGAATAAGAATTGCACGGAGACATGCGTGAGTGAGCTCTGATGGCTTGCACAATGGATCCTTGCCATTGTATTTCACCAAATGTATTCTTCCATCTACTTTTTCCCTAAATTCTTGTGTTTAATTCAATGCACGTGGTGGTGGGAATGACTTTCAGTACAGCGATGTGCATCAGTACACAGATGTTCCACATTTGTCATGTCACATGAACCTTGTGGCTAACACCCAACCGTTAAAAGTCTAAAAATCCTCCTACATAAAAATCCACATGATGCATTTGTTCCTAGAAGAACATCACACAATATATTAGATTGCTGGAGACAGATTTCTCCAATATCATCCTTTTTTTTTTTTTTTTAATTTTTTTTAACTGCAACAAGCTTTCTTTGGTTTCAAGACATAAAAGTAAAAAAAAAAAAACCAAAACCAAACCCAACAAACTCACAGAAATTAAGCCAAATGGCAGCTTGACAAAATTTGCCAGAGCTAGGAGAAAGCCCTTCAAATTGAACTGTAGTACATTGCATAAAGAAAATGCACGTTACATATAATCATGTCCAGAATTTTTTTTGTATAGTCCATTTTCTAAGGAAACTGTGGAAACACAGGAGTGAAGCAGACAGCCTCATAACCAGCACAGACCTCTAAACTCTTCACTCAAAGAGGTTTTCTAGTTTATTCCTTCCCAAATTAACCAAAACAAAAAATCAGGCACAGAAGCTGATGCCAGAACACACAACCTAAGCTCTTCCCTTGGACCCTTACATTCAGCACTGCCTTAATGATAAGGAACATAGCTCAAAAATGCCATCTCCGATCAGAAATTTGTGTGTCCAGGATCAGTGAAATACTCCATTCTAAAATTTTGTATTAGACCATTGATAAAGTGCTGTGTTGCAGACTGTGTGAGTTATCAGACAACTGTGTACTGACTGATTTTTTACTGAGTTTGCAATATAATATCATGTAAGGATTTGTGTCCGATACTAATTCCTGAGCTATCTTTATTAAAAGGCAGTAGTCCTTAAGCATTAATGCGCTGCATTCAACAGATCACTGTCTATCCAAAAGTCAATTTTCTAAGGGGAAGTTACCTGAAGTTAACTATGTGTTGTTCATGGAATGCTTACACGTGAAGACCTACAGTTCTGACCAGCTCAATATGTTTGAATTTTGACATAAACTAGAAAGTACCTATTTATATATCAGTATTTGCAAGCAAACAATAATTGCAAGTAGAATAAATCTAAAACTACTCCTAACAGTTATTGCATGTGACAGACCTCCGGTAAGCACCATAACATGAGAGAGATGGTTTCAATTTCTTGTGGACAGAAGTTTGTGTGACCTTGGAGAAGTCACTGGGCTTTGTCCATGGCTGTACAGCAATCTCAGCCAGCTGCTGGCTGCCAGATTCCCACTCCTCTCCCCGGCTGCGTGAGTCTATCCCTTCCTTGTTCCACAACCTGTTTGACCCTGCACTGACTCATTTCAGACCAGCAACCATAAAAAATAATTCAGTTACTTCCTTACATATTAAATACAGATGACTCAGTACAGGGTCAGGAAAGCAGAGGGGTGCAAAGGGGGAAGCTGGTACATGCAGGTGAGAACATGGTAACTTATCCCCATAATCCAGATCCCCATCCATTGTTCAAGATGAAAAGAACTCTCCTGTTTCACAGGGGTCTGGTGAGGATGAGTAACTAAGGGTTAAAAAGGTAAAGAGATTCACGTTAACTCACTGGGGCAATTTTTTAGAATATGTGCCCAAGAAAGGTAATTTTTTCCACAGAATATCCATTTTGGACAAGTGTATGGCTCCCATCGCCCAAATTTCTAAGTTCTCCAGGGACTTTGAGTCAGGAACTTACTGAAGCTTACAGAGGGATCCATGCTGACGCAGAAGGCTCCAGTACAAGCCTCGGTTTTGCTGGAAGCTCCAATGCAAAGGAGGTAAAAGAAAATGGGCACAGAAGGGGCCTTCTCTTCTACAAGTCTGCATGCTCAACAAGATTACCACTTGCTGCTGTTTCTGCGATTCCTTCTGCATTTGAGCGTGGGGCATCACACAGTAGATTTATCTGAACAAGTGCAAATTCCTGTATCTGAAGTACACACGCTGCTTGATCTCAATTAGAAAATGCTTAACCATAAAAAAGGAAAAAGCAAGACAGTCTTCAGGAGGTTCCCTAGATAAGATGTCCCTAAAAGCTTAATCTCATTTCTCCTCTTTCAAGAAAGGGAGGAGACTCAATCCATCCTTACAGCAATCCAAAGTGATGCTACGGCTTCCTGTGATCTTCAGTGCGGTGGCTGTGCCTCTGTTGCTGTTTGGGGCTGGCTACTTCAAAGGCCAGCAAAGACAATCCATTAAGAAGTCTATCAACTCTGTGGCTGAACACCTCTTCTCAGCTATCTCTCCTTCAACACTCATGTTCTGGGGCACTTCCCCACCCCCTCCCCCCAAAAAAATACTGCTGCAAGTGTTGTTTTCTCCCCAGTTCTTCTATTGGCACTGCTGTCTTAGGTGGCAGAATTAGACAGGATGTTTGGGATCAGAACAGGTAGGTGTTAATAGTACCAAAGTAGAGTCAGAAGCTTCACAGCAAATAATCACTTTATTAGCAAAATCAGAATACAGCAGACAGAAAATAATTAGCAATCTATATTATCTAGCAGAGTAAGTAGCGAAAACCTCAATCAACATTTAAATGCTATTTCAAACAGAAGATTCTGCAACAGAAGATTGTTGGAACTACAACTATATTGGTAAAGAAATTCAGCACATCTCTAATGAAAAGTTTCTTTCTTAGGCACTCTTTCTACAACTGCCATGCATCACCTCAGGCATACTTTAAACAATTAAGTAGTAGCCATTAACGCATCTGCAAAGACTTAAGTAGCCGCTGGAGCCTTCAGTCTCCTTGTTTTACGAAATCACATCACAAACAATCCAGTCTTATTCATGAGTTAAGCTTTGGAAATTTTACTCACTTAGACTACATAATTATGGTAGAGATTATCTGTCCCTAAGGGATTTGCATAGTTTGTTGATAACTGTTTCTGCTATTAAACTATAAGCAACGTAAACTTTTTATTTCTGGACTTAGGTTCCTTTATTTTAATGTAGCTGTCTCAAATTATAGCTGAAGTCTAAGATCAGAGCAATTTTGTGGTGTACTTCATTGTAGCTGACAGCAGCCACATTAGTCAGTAATACAGCCAGGAATAGTATATGTAGAATACAATAGTCTGAATTTAATGGAAGAAACATCATTACCACTTGATTCTCCATACGTTTGTGCATACGTTTGTTCAGAAGATACGTATGCTATTTGGCAGACTATTGAATAAACAGCAGGGAGAGAAAAAACAAGCATGATATGCAGCTCTCGTTGTAGAGGAAAGTTACTAAGTTTATTACAAGACAAGAAGCACTTGTGATAAGATTGTACAGAGTGAAGCAGTCTGTCTAGGCTGACAAATTCGGTTTTGAAAATGGCAGCAAGTACCATAAGCCAGAACACCAGTAACGCTGGAAGAGCCATAGTTTGATTGCTTTGCATGTCATTATCTGCTAGCGGCAAGAAGTTTCCAACAGAACAAGTGACAGAAGTACATCCTTGCCTCATGTAAACTCCTGGGAAAGCAGGGCTGTGATTCTCGCAGCATGTTTACTGTGATCACCACCTGGAGGCCTTATCATTGCTGGCAAGCTCAGCCAGCGCTCCTCTCCTCCCACCTCACAGCTGGGGCAGACATCTGAACAAGAGCAGACTTCCCTGCTTCCGACACTTGAGAAACTGCAGCGCACACACCAGCTCGGTCCTGCCCTGCACAGAGTTGTGCCCTCTTGTTTTTCCCCAACTCCACACAAATTTATAACATCCCTGCCTAGGGCAGGCGTTTGGTTTGCCAGGTAGCCAGCAGCAGGTAACTGCATCTCCTGAAACGCACACAAAGGGCTACAACATAAATGCTAACTCTGATTGCTTTTTTTAATGGAGTTTTAGCCTGACTGCCATGTTTCACTTGAAATGACTGAGAGTAAGGAGGTTTTTTTTAGGCTGCTAACAAGCTGCTCAAAAGCTACACACCACAGAGAAAGGAGAGGTAACTTCTCTATGCTGAATGTGGAAGGGTAAGAACCTCAATGAACACAAAATTAAGCATTTGCATCATCTTTGAATTTCATATAAGTTCAAGGGAATTTGCCTACCTACAGGCCAAAAAAGAAAAACAACCCAGGAAAAAACTCCATCAACAGCACAATGCAACAAAAAGATTAAAACTAAGTTTACAGCAAGTCTAGGAATCAACCATTGGTTTTGATCTGTCTCTTGCAGTTTAAAGAGTATGTGTTGTAAAACACCCACTTCATGTATCAGCCAACTGGCAGACCCAACTGTTCTGGATTTATGTTATCTGAATGACTTCTAACCTGCACTTGCACAGCTCTGCTCAGCCAGACCTCAGTTATCAATCAAGACTGTGCAAATTTGCAGTGTGCACATTGAGAGAGTTACCTCCAACGTGCAAGTGTGCAAGGAACTGTCCTGTGACAGTGCTGTGGGGCACAAACAGTGGCCAGAAACGTACTATAGTTAGAGCTTCAGTCATGGGTTCAGAGGCCAAATTGCATCTCTTGGGCTGTCTCAGGCACACTCACTCCTTAATCTTCATCTTGAATTCCTTCCTCATCATTTACATATCAGTTAGATATACCAAAATAAAAGCCAAGTATTAGCTGCATAAGTGAGTTCATCACAAATCCAGTTTAAAAACAGTGAAATGCAGCGACTGCCACATGGTCTGGGCAGTACGAGTGTGGGTATCCCAATGGCAAATAGTCAGGACCCTGACAGGATCCTGTGTACAGGTTTCACTGACTGTACAGTCAAATAACTTCAGTAACTTTGACTAACATACACCTGGCAAACAGAAGATTCCTTTTATATTTGTAAACCAGCTGCCACTGATTCAAGTCATGATGTCTAATGAGACTTGCAGTAAATTGCCATACTCAATCACGTATCTGAGCAAGAACATTTTCAACTTTCAAAATTTTCTCATAAAATCCCTAGATATAGAGCACACGTGTAATTAAATAAATGCCAATCTTAGCCAAAATGAAACATGATCTTAAATTTAAAGGTTTCATAATTTAATAAGCTCCTATACAACTAAAAAGTGACATCAGAGGTGGTTGCATTACAGTGTTTCTCTTGGCTCATTTGGCAGAGGCATAAATTATTTAGGACATCTTCTGAAAGTGCTGCAAAACCAAATTATAATGTTCTTAGACTTGTTGAGTAGCAACACCTATGAAATAAATATTTTATCAGCGTGTAAACCAATGACTTCTGCCAACTTAATAAGTTCTATGGAGCAGATTTCCACATATGCTCATTAGATTGTCTTACAAGTTCTCAAAACGATGTTTTTTTAAACATTCCTTCAGGCTCAGAAATGTCTGCATGTTCTGATTTCATAATAATAGCAGGTTTTTCCTTCAGAAGACAAAATAGATTATGATGCAGTTCTTAACTNTTCAAAGGTGATGAACTTATTATATGCTGAGCAATGTCAGTTATCACAACTGTTTACCACGAGACCACAGAGGAACCGACTTACTTCATCAAGCACAGAAAGCGGCAGGTCAGGAGCCGACCGCGGTGTCACCGCTGGAAAACCAGCACATCACAAGTAATACTTGCAGTTTTGAAATTGCCAACACTGTTAAAATGGATAAGAGAGACAGGCATCCATTTTTACACCTCAAGAATGTAAATAAATAAATAAATAGAAAAATAAATAAGAAAAAAAGGATAAATGTTTAAAAAAAAGACTGTTCTACATGTAAAAAATGTCCAATTTTGAACATCCAGTTTTTCAAATTAGTCTGCAGGNATTAAATAAATGCCAATCTTAGCCAAAATGAAACATGATCTTAAATTTAAAGGTTTCATAATTTAATAAGCTCCTATACAACTAAAAAGTGACATCAGAGGTGGTTGCATTACAGTGTTTCTCTTGGCTCATTTGGCAGAGGCATAAATTATTTAGGACATCTTCTGAAAGTGCTGCAAAACCAAATTATAATGTTCTTAGACTTGTTGAGTAGCAACACCTATGAAATAAATATTTTATCAGCGTGTAAACCAATGACTTCTGCCAACTTAATAAGTTCTATGGAGCAGATTTCCACATATGCTCATTAGATTGTCTTACAAGTTCTCAAAACGATGTTTTTTTAAACATTCCTTCAGGCTCAGAGATGTCTGCATGTTCTGATTTCATAATAATAGCAGGTTTTTCCTTCAGAAGACAAAATAGATTATGATGCAGATTACAGTTCTTAACTACTTCTTAAAAAAACCCCATACATTCAAGACTTCGTTACCACAAGGTAACTTTTATTTGATTTGCCCAGTTTCTCTCATTTTGCCAACTCACTTTGTGCTGCCATTTCACCTCCTTACGGTAACTTAAGTCTACAACATTCACAGTATGTGAAGTTTCAGTGTTTCTACCAATCACCAAGGTCTAGAGAATCATTCTTTCAAGTCTAAAACAAATCTGCTTTCACATCCTTTCATCAATTTTAACGCTTTACTGTCTTCATCAGAACATAAATATTGGAGAAATACTGAAAATTAGATGCTTCATTAATCTCTAAGACGGTTTACAGAATCTTGAGCACATTTTAAGTGAGGGACTGCTTAGCTTCCATATAATTTAGTTAGCCCAAAGTAGTAGCGTAACATATTCACTGCTTCAAAGGTGATGAACTTATTATATGCTGAGCAATGTCAGTTATCACAACTGTTTACCACGAGACCACAGAGGAACCGACTTACTTCATCAAGCACAGAAAGCGGCAGGTCAGGAGCCGACCGCGGTGTCACCGCTGGAAAACCAGCACATCACAAGTAATACTTGCAGTTTTGAAATTGCCAACACTGTTAAAATGGATAAGAGAGACAGGCATCCATTTTTACACCTCAAGAATGTAAATAAATAAATAAATAGAAAAATAAATAAGAAAAAAAGGATAAATGTTTAAAAAAAAGACTGTTCTACATGTAAAAAATGTCCAATTTTGAACATCCAGTTTTTCAAATTAGTCTGCAGGAGCT
>VXBJ01006458.1:1244987-1256921 GCA_013400055.1 Nycticryphes semicollaris | reverse complement strand
CATTGAGCCTTACCTGTAGAAACAAAAACTGTTGAGAAAATATCATTTACATAACTTATTCCTTCCTTCCAAACTCACACCATTGCCCCACCCTAGCAAAACTGAGCGGTGCACAAACCAAAAAATGGGATAAAATACACACGTTTTCTTTTGGCCAGAAAAGAAAGATATTGCAAATATGGCTAAAGGAGAAAATTTGGTGGAGGCCAGGCAAAGGTAGAAGTGCTAGACCAGCAAGCTTGACCACCAGCCAAGGTGGAAGTGGTAAGTCCAGGAATGTCCTACATGAATAAAAGGTGGGAGTGGGACGGATGGACAAAGTACATTTGAAGTCTTTGCAGAGTAAAAGCCTTCTTACTTGAATTGGGCAATTAGGGTTGATTTCAAAGTCTTCAGCAGTACAATAGACCAAGTTTCCATTAAATGGTCTGAGCGTGATCCATCACATAGCACACACTATAAAATCTGGCAGGTAGCTCTGATCTTCAGTTACACTCAGCTTTACTGAAAAGTTCGCTTTGCAAAGGAGTGTTAGCACATGCTCCTTTTACATCTTTACAAACGAGGAATCAAATTTGGGTTTGGCAAAGACAGTAGTGATACACTGGCATTTCCTGCCCAAGCTAGACTAGCAGTTACTACAACTCTGCACTAAAATGGCATCATTCAGTGGGTCAGCACAGCAACAGCAAAATTGCTTTGCGTATCTGGATAAAACCAGGAACAGCAGAGCAACCCCAAAAGTTTAAAATGAGAATTAAAGCTATGCAGCTCCTGAGAGACCCGTAATAGAAAAGCAGTCCCTTAAAAGTATGCCTGCTTTCCCACAGCTCTTTCCATAAAGCTAACAAGAGGTCACCTAATTCACAATCCTATTTTCCCCTTCTTCTTTCCACAGTCAACTCTCTTGTTAGGCTATTACGTATCATGCTAAAATGCACAAGCACATTATCCAACTCCAACAAAATGCAAGATATCTTGGTGGTTGGGATTATGTGGATCAACTGGATGTGGCCTGAGTGTCTAGCAATGAAGTCTTCACAAGCAAGTTAGGGAGGAACACACAGAAAAAAAGAAAAAAAAAAGAAAAAAAACCCAAAGAAAACCTCTCAAATGCCCAAGAACAGACTAATGACAGAAACAGACTATAAAGAAAAAAAAAAGGTGGTTGAATATCTTACCAGAGATAACCGTCACAACTACATTACTGTCTCAAAAAAGGCCAGATTCAGAAATGTAGAGAGTATTAAACATTTAGTTCTCTGACAAGGCAGAAGGACATGACTAACGCTGCATGGTCATTAACTAGTAGGTCCTGCACTGGCATATTCAGATTATCTCTTAATGACGTATTCAAGGCACAGTCCCTGTGTGTATTTTTATCTCCTGGGCTTAAGCATCTTGCGACAGCATGACTGAAAACATGCCCTCATTAGTGAAATTTATTTCTTGAAACATAAATTCAATACATGTAAGAATGCAAATTCCTAAAGTTTAACAAGATTTTTCTAACAAAACAACATAACCAGGGACATATCGGATTAATGTAGCCTATTGAACTTCTGTTTACTTACTTGAATTTTCAAAAATGCTCAATCTGTTAGTGACAACATTATGTTATGGAGAACAGAGAGCTCTTACAGAACTATAATCATCTTCTGATCTCTAACACTTCAAAGCATCTCAGCTTCCTCAGCAACAATTAAGATAGCTCTCTTCACTGAGCAATTATGGAACAAAACTGAAGACTAACATACACGAGACCAAGAGCTGTAGTAAAAAATCCGCCGCCAAGGTTTTGGAAATGGATAGTGCCACACAAGAAAAAGAAATGAAGCAGGAGACAGGATGAAGCAAGACTCTCAAGTCCTTAAATTAACTGGAACATAAGAGTGAGTCTTACAAATCAAGTGCACACAGAAATACATATTTATTCTAAACAACATCGCTCAATACAGAAGCTATTAAGAGGCTTAAAAACACCCAAAACAATACTCAGGTTGCCACAATCAAATAATATCAGATCTTCTGCTCAAAAATCAAAGTAAGTTTGGTTTCTTCCCCTTCCTTTAACTTGAGCACACACTATTTAAATAGAATGAATCAAATAGATGGTACAATCAAAACTGGAGAAAATACAAAGTACTATTTGTGAGCGCGATCCAAACAGTCCCCAATTAAGTTTCAGAAGTGCATTTCAGGATAAGGGTCCTCCACCTCACATCTATTAAGTTAAATAAGTCAGTGCTATGAGACATCAGCAACATTGAATCTCTTCTGACAGTGCCCCAGGGCAGAAGCAGTGGCCAGAAACATGTACTGTATTTAGAACTTCAGCACTTGAGCAACTAGAGTGCTGTAAGCAGTGCTCAGCTAACAAACCTGGCTGCTCTGGGGGCATCTCTGTTAACAATTAACACTGGAACATCTCTGAACAACATGGACTTTGCTATGGCAGATACTACCTTGAGTCTACATCTCATTTCTGAATTATGTATCATTTTGGACAATAAGATCACCAAACGACAATGTATAAAAATTAATGATCATCTCTTCAGGACACTTCTCAAAATGAAATGTGTGACTGAAGTTTGTTTATACAAGTAAAGTTCAAGGCAGTCAAGCAGTTATGCTCTGCTCATTGTTAGATGGCTCTGAAATTGATTTAATCCACCTGTAATGCAGAACACCCTCCCATGTCTGAAGCTTAACACAACCATGAGTCTTCCCCTTTGCACATTGGAAGATACCAGAATGAAGTGAGAAATCAAATAGTTTTGTTTGTTACTGTGTTGGGTTTTTTGTTTGGTTTTTGTTTTTTGTGGGGTTTTTTTTGCTTTAACTCAAATACTTCCATTTACTTTAGAGCAAGCAATAGTTTTGTTAAGATGTGGAAGAAGATCACAGAATGATATGATATGATATGATATGATATGATATGATATGAGGTTGGAAGGGACCTCTGGAGATTATCCAGTCCAACCCCCCTACCAAAGCAGGTTCACCCAGAGCAGGTTGCCCAGGAACATGTCCAGGCAGGTTTTGAATGTCTCCAGAGACAGACAGTCCATCACCACTCTGGGCAGCCTCTTCCAGTGCTCTGCCACCCTCAAAGGGAAGAAGTTTCTCCTCATGTTTAGATGGAACTTCCCATGTTCAAGTCTGTGCCCATTTCCTCTTGTCCTCTCACTGGGCACCACTGAAAAAAGACTGGCCCCTTCCTCTTGACACCTGCTCTTTAAGTATTCATAGGTGTTGATCAGATCTCCCTTCAGTCTTCTCTTCTCCAGACTAAAGAAACCCAAGTTCCCCTCATCATCTTTGTGGTCCTCTGCTGTACCCTCTCCAGCAGTTCCCCATCCTTCCTGAACTGGGGAGGCCAGAACTGGACCCAGTACTCCAGATGGGGCCTCACCAGTGCAGAGTAGAGGGGCCAGATAACCTCCCGCGGCCTGCTGGCCACATCCTTCTTGATGAACCCCAGAATGCCAATGGCTTTCTTGGCCACAAGGGCCCGTTGCTGGCAAGAGTGTTTTTAAGCACAACCTTCTGTAAAACACTGAGGCAATTCAGCACCTGCAGCAGCCAACAGAGCCAGCTCAGATGTCCTTTGTAAACAAAGCCTAGCAATTATCTGGAGATCTTGGTCTGAAAGATGATGTCTTGGGACACAAGACTCCTGTACTGTGAGTTAGGTGTGCAGGACCAGTCATTGCCAGTGAACTTACCAGTGATGCTACAAAGTCAGCAGGCAGAAGCAATAGTTTTGTTAGACTCAGCTGGCAGCTCCTAGACACTTGGAACTGACAATCCACAAAGCTGTCCTGTTCAATTCAATTACTTATTTTCAAGCCAACATTTATAAATGACCAGCTTTTACTCTATACCCAAGTGTTTTTGAGATGTTCAAAGAAACCCTGGAGTTTATGCAGGTTGTCACAGAAAAGGCTAGGAATCAGATCATTGCTGGGAATGTTTCCAACCAGACACTTGTATTCTGCTAACACAAACAAGACACTTGTCTCCTTTGTGCCAAAGCAAATCCCCAATTGCAAAACTAGGTGAAAAAGCAGGCCTTCACTGATGATCACAAGCCAAAGCTATCAGGTTCAATAGCACGTATTACTCTCCAGTAGAAGTACTCAGAGCTAGTTTAACAAAGCTTCCCAAACCTTCCTATGTTGTTTCTATTGACTCAAGTAGAGTTATTCCAAATCTCCTTTCTCCCTAGCATTTCTTCCCTATTGTCTTTAATTTACTCTCCAGTACAGAAGAGACATTCTCTAACTCCAGCGTGTATTCTGTAACTTCAAAATACAGCAGCTCATATTGTCTTCAAAATATGCTACATGGCTCTCATAGCATTTTTACAATCTGATGAACAAGTAGAGAACAGAATCAGAGTAATAGAAATGTCTTGGTTGGAATGGACCTTTTCAGTTCATCAACTCCAACCATCAACCTAACACTGACAAAAACCACCACTAAATCATGTTGCTAATCACCATCTCTACCCATCTTCTAAATACCTCCAGGGATGATGATTCCATCACTTCCCTGGGCAGCCTGTTCCAATGCTTGGTAATTCTTGTATATTAGGACAAATTATCACCAAGATTTAGACCTCCCTTGGTGCTACTTGAGGCCATTTCCTCATCCTATCACTTGTTACTTGGGAGAAGAGACCGACAAATAATTCAGCTCCTCCAAAAGCTGCAATTTTACATTTCTAACACACATTCATACTCACAGTCCAACAGAGATAAGCAACACTATGTAACTGCAATAGTTTCTGACTTTTCCCAGCTGTGATCTTCCTTGAAGCATGTAAAGTTTCCTTTCAACAAACAACTTTAAAAAAACAATACTATGGAAAAGGAGCTACAAACACAAAGGAAAAAAACCCAAAATCCAGCATTTCAAGCTTCAAATAAACACTACTTCAGCATTCAGTTTGAAAGCTTTTAATCTGTCAAATCACAGCTAAGAGATGCAGTGGGAAAACCATGTTCATACATGGATCCATGTTAGATTAAGTGAGCTGTGAAGAGCACATATTTTTAGTCTGATTTGACTCTGACCCACCTTAAACCACCAACACTAATACCAAGACTAAAGTCAGGAGATGATCGAGGTGCTTTCTGCCACCAGCCCTCACTTCCTTCTCTGTTCTCACTCCCAGCTGGATTGATCCCCATTGCACCAGCTCCCACGCACACTGGAGGTCTGAGAGCTTCCTTGGTTCACTAATGCAGCATAATACTGATGTGCTGACCCAGCAACCAAAACCAGAGATAAAGCAGCTTACAAAATTGAAGGAGTGGACTAGAGCCAGCCCAGAATAATCAGCACAAGCACACAGCTAGGCGGAGGAAGGAAAGAGGGAAATGGGAGGAGTAGGGAGCTGTCAGACTCCTAAAATTTTGTCCCCAAAATGGTATATTGCAAAGCCACACACACATAAAGAGTTGGCCTGAAAACTGCAATACAGGTTTCAAAGCTCATTATAATTGCCTCTAAAATAAAGTTTTCAGAGTAGAGTTTCAGTGGGAGAAGGGAAGTAATTTCTCTGGATTACCCTGCAAAGTCTGCCCCTTCCAGAAACGAGTTCTGAGGCTCCACAAAGTAACCTCACTATTCTGTGGAGGGACTATTCAATAATACTGTAATAATATGGTAAATAGCATTTACAGTAGAAGTGTGCAAACTGAACAGCTGTTGGGACATAAACCGTGACTGAGAGGGCAGCCGACACTGAGGCTACCACAAGGGAAAAGTCTCAAAGCCCAAGGAAGTCGGTGTGCAAGCCACGATTTCCAGCAACAAGAGAGCAAGCAGAGGGTAGCACACAAACAGGATGCTGCTAGAGCTGGATCCCAGGATCCTTGGTGTGTGCAGCAGGAGACGCTGTTACCACCCTTTGCAAAAAGCATTAATTTATTTTGCACACACCCTTCGAAGTACAGAAAGTTATGCCTGAACAGAAAGCACAGTTAATTTGGCTTAGTTTAGCAAATTCTTAAAACTCTGCCAAAGCATTGTACAGATAACACAAGACATAGCTACTGGCAAGTTCCTGCTCTCAGAAATCAGGCTTTTAGAGAGCCATGTAACCTATCTGTAGCTTTATTTATTTGCATTATTTTTAGGCTGTAGGAAGAGCAACAGCTATATAGGTATAGTATAAAGGCGAAAATTGTTCAGGCTTGGGGAAATCAGACTCTAGACACACCATGACAGATGTCCTGCCTTAAATAGCAACAGTTACGTTCCAGCACTTGAGAGCCCAGCTAACACTCCAAAATAGCAGAAAGTATAAAACATTAAAGAAATTGATGTGATAAATCTATTTCAAACAAATAGCCTGCGCTCAAAAAAAGAAAAAAAAAACCAAACCACAACAATTTTATCACTGCCAGCTTAGATAATTTGCTTCATCTCCACCCCAGACGAATGTGCTGTGTAATTTGAGTTATACTCTTGATTGTGTATTTGAAAGGACAAAATTAGGGATGTGGTTCTCAGTTATGAAAGAGAGGTTTACCTTAGGTGAAGTCTGAAAAAATTATCATTTGAAATCCAGAAGAGTGAAAAAAAGATTGAGAAGACCAGGTCATAAAGAAACCAACAGCTACTTAACCTCCAGGGGCAGTTTCAAATACAATAAAACAATTTAAGAAACACTAACAAAGCTACTAATTAAAAGTTGCTGCAACTGTCATACTTAGATACTGAGGGGGTAAAACTAATTGAGAAAAGAAGATGGTTTCAGGCTCGCAGGTATTTGACAAGTATCAAAGCCGCAGCAGCACATACAATGAATACAAGTGACTAGAAATATCTGAGCAAGTGATCTTCCATCTATCAAAAGAGTCGCGTTTCTTACAGCAACTCTCTAGAGGCCATGCCAAAAAAAAGGTTGAACAATTCTGAACAACTTTAATACACAAAACTAACGACTGTTTTACAGGAGTTACAAGTTTTCCACAACAAGAATTTGTGGTTTCCTGTTCAAGAAAGAATGCCAATTCATACCAACTTGTTAATAGAAAAAAAAAATTCAACACTTCCTTAAGAAATTAGCCTCTGTAACACCAAGATTATGTGCTTTGTTGCAGCAGAGCATGGTTATAAGTTCTCATTGACATGAGAGAGATTGACATCTCTACATAAGAAACATTTAATTAAGTAGCATTTGTTTTATTAGAAGGACATTGTCTACTATTGCATCATGAAAGCACATTTCTAAGTTACTCTAGGAATTTCACAGGCCTATAGCACAGTGAGCTGTAGGCAATCCAGGAGACTCCTGGAATGCGTGGAAGATAATAACTGCCTAAGCCAGGTAACAGGCAGCCCCAACAGAGGAGAGCTCACACACTTGAGCTAATTGGTGACATCAAGATTGGAAGCAGCCTGGACTGCAGTGACCATACACTGGAGCCCAGAAAGATCATGTCTAACCAAACACTGCTATAAAGTTTTTTTTTTTTTTAAAAGGCTACTTTGGCCAGAGAAGCTGTGGATGCCTCAAACTGGAATTGTTCAAGGCCAGACTAGATGAGGCTTTGAGTAAACTTCTCTAGTGGGAAGTGTCCCTGCCCACGTCAGGGGGGTTGGAACTCAATGACCTTCCAACCTACGATTCTACTATGTCAAAACTCCAATAGCAGGTCAGATGAAACAAAATCACTGGTAATTTCTTTTTCACAGCTCACTACTAGAAGACAGACTGAGTTCCCAAATTTATATCTCACCTGAGATGTTTCATCTGCCATCTTCCTGCCCACACAAATCCCTTCAAGTTGTCTATGGCTATACTATCGCAGCAGGGTACGCTACACAGGGAATTTCAGACATGAAGCTTATTACAGAAGTATTAGCTGAGCATTTTCCTCTTAAACCACAAACTTAACGAACCTAAAATGCATACCTAGCAGTAGTTAATAAAAGCTAACTATAGCTTAACTAATGTAGGAAGTCCTAGGAAGTCAGCTGGCTTCAGTGCCACTTAAATTCAAAGTTCATTTTATTTAGCATAATTTAATTTCAAGCTAGAAGAATTAAACTTGCATTCCATACCAGGAATCCATATAAATAACTTATTTCCATACTTCAGGCTTTTGCTTGCAGTAAGAAGCCAGAACAACTTGTTGCCAACCCACAAAAACAATACTAAAATAGACATTTGCATGCAAGTTGTAAACTCAAACGTGTACCAAATATTATGGAAACAAGACAAACAAGTGCATTTAAGGAAAAACAAATCCTTTATCTGTCAACTATTGACAGGAAGGAAGAGGACAGGCACTGGGGAGAGCATCCAGGAGATGTTTGGTGCAATCCCAGAGTCAGGGTGTTTACAGAGTTCTGGGGAGTCCTTACTCTCTCAGCTTTGCAAGGATCAAGTTTTGAACAAACTTCTTTGACACAGTATTTGTAACACAACATGCTTCAAACCCCAAATGACAGCCTACTTTAGTTAAAGTAATTCAAGCCTAAAGCCAGCAGTGTGATCTGACCAGGAGTCCATAAATTAAGCAGTCTGCAGTGTAACTTCTGCTACTTTTTAGCAGGTAACACCCAAGGGCTGATTACAGCACCAGGCAAACAAGACGAAGCATCCAGAGCACAAGCAACTGTAACAGGCAACTGTAACATCAACAACTTAACTAAGCCAGATCCTTACTGATAGATACTGCCTCAGTAATCATGGAATTGCCAGAGTTGGAAGGGACCTCTAGAGATCATCTAGTCCAACTCCCCTGTTAAAGCAGGATTGCCCAGAGCACATCACTCAGGATTGCATCCAGGCGGGTCTTGAAGGTCTCCAGAGAAGGGGACTCCATAACCTCCCTGGGCAGCCTGTTCCAGGGCTCCGTCAGCCTCACCGGGAAGAAGTTTTTTTTTTTATCATATTTGAATGGTGCTTCCTGTGCTCCAGCTTGTGCCCATCGTCCCTCGTCCTTTCACTGGGAACCACTGAAAAGAGTCCAGCTCCAGCCTCCTTTAACCCACCCTTTAGATACTTACAACCATTAATGAGGTATCCCCTCAACCTTCTCCGAGCTGAAGAGTCACAGCTCTCTCAGCTTTTCTTCATAAGGGAGATGCTCCAATCCCTTAATCATCTTTGTTGTCCTAAACACACTTTGTTGTAAATGCACTTTATTTTCTTTTTGTAATTTTGCTCATTATTGCAACTTTTGCTTAAGCAAGCTTCTTTCAAACTCTTTAATCTTTCCAGTGATAGGGACTATTGTGTGTAAGAAGACTCTGGGGTGCTGTTCACATGGCTGATCAGCTATACAGAGGGCAGAGTCATGACCTGCACGACTGGGGAGATAACAGGCACCCCAAGCCTGCCAAGTGTGCAGAACAACCCACAGTAAGAGCTGCAATGACCAGCCTGGAAAGAAGCAACTTGAATTGCCAAAGTTAGAGATGACAACTCTCAACACGTATCAACCTGGAGCTTGGAGAAGCAGCTCCACCTACCACTGCTCTACTTCTGTTTTGAAGTTAACAAGTATTGTAATTTTTCGTTTCAGAGAGCTGTGCAAAAGAAATCATTACCAACAGCAAAAGGAAATGAAGGTTGAATAGATTAATTCAAGTTACATTTTCAGAACAGCAATTTTCCTGCTACTGAAAATGCTGTTCTTCTGGGCAATCCACAGGGCCGCCTCCTCCATTAAACTTTAGAGTTGTCAGTTTTCCTGGACCTGGAAGTCACTACATAGACAGACATGTCTTTGAATTGGCTGGGAAGCCAATTTAAGTTCAGAGGAAACTTTAAAATAAACATTTTCCCCTGTAGGGGAGGGAGCAAATTTAAGCCAAGTTAACAACATTGGCTGAGCCTTTCATTTAATAGAAAGAGGAAAAAAGACCCACAAATTAACAAAAAGCTTTCTCCAATGCTCTATTTTTAAGCCTTTACAGGACATCCACCAACTTTGTTAAACAGATTTTGGGGGTGGGTGAGAGCATAACTTCTTCTTTCCCCCCTGTTGCTTTTCAGTATGTTTAGAGATTTACTGCCATTGAAAGTCTTATCACTTGACTTAAGGACCTTCAAAGGTCCTTTCCAGTCCAGACTGTTCTATGATTCTACGATTCCCACCACCTGCCATGAGAAATAAATAGTTATTTCTCCTAAAGTCTTTAAAAATTACTAAGCCTTCTCTGCTCAACTGAGGACAAAACAACTCCTCCCAGTCTTCTCTATGTCTATTCCCTAGACTTACTCCAAAGGGGTTTATGAATAAATTGGCAGCCCTTACTAAATAAATAAATAAATAAAGAAAATTAAGATACACTCCCTACCCCTCTCTGGGACAGATGTTTCCTCTCCATTCCCCACCCATCTTTCCCTCCCCTCAGTATCACACTCAGTTGTCTTTCCTCTATTTTTGAAACATGGGCAGTTGGCTCTTCTGGATGAGAACTCCCATTACCCACTTTCTGAAGAACCATTCATACATGTAGCTCTTAAACCCAGAATATGCATTCATTTCTACATTTTCTGTACTAATGACACATTTTAAGCTAATATCCATGATTTTGCTGAGATAACTGTGTATCTAATATGTTCATTTCAAACTTAAGCCTGTATTTCTGCTATTATTTCAAACAATACTGATTTAATACTCCAACACTGAGTCCGGAAAAATAATTTTCCAGAAGACAAGAGCAAGCATCTAGCCAAAGGTTGTCAGTGTTTCAACTTCTTTTAAGACACTAGCATTACAATGGAAAAGTTCACGCTCTCAGCTCTTTGGAAATATGAAAAATAGATCCTGAAATCTGCTACCTTAAATCAAGAGACTCTTTTTTATATTTTTGTTTTGGTTTTACAGAGCAGTGCCCTGTTATTAAGACAGAGTCATCCTCTTATTAGCATAATTTGGGTAGTATGGATGTTTAACACAACCACAACAGCTATAAGCAACTAGGATAGAGTAGGCCTGGTGAAAGAAGAAAAAAAAAAGAAACAAAACGAGTTTGATAAAATATATCCATGGTCACCTGAAAATTTCCTCTCTGAAAAACAGGGTTTTCAAAGCAGTTACAATAGGTAACCAGGAGCCTAGGGCAGAGGCAGGCTTTTCTACTGCTAACAGCAAGAATACACAAGTCATTCCCTTCCAGTCTCCTTCACCATGGAAAGATTCACACAGCCAGGAAAATTCAAATTTACACTCTTTCAACTGCAAACTGCATTAAATATATTTTCAATAAAATGCCTGATTTATTCCCTTGTACAGGAGTATGGGATGCTAGTTATTGAAACCAGCTCAAGCCTCTGAAAACTTAGCTCTATCATTAACAATCTGTTGCAGCAACCAAATATATGCTTCTTGTCACCCAAAGTTTCATACTGATATTGTAGAACAGACTAATTGTTTAGAACACCAATGTTAGTCTTTAACAGAATCATCTCCCATTTCCAAAAGGTGCTCAAATTTACTCTGTTCAGAACTTTCATTGAAGTTCACCACATGAAGATAGTCTGCCTTTTAACTTCTGTATCTCCAAGGAAATAACTATGGATATATTGCTGCAGAAAAAGGGAGTTCAGCCAAAATGTTTTTTGAATGTTTCCTATTCTTTTCATAGCACTGGGCACAGGCTGGACAGGGAAAAACAAAACAAACCAGAAGGCAGGGCTCTGCCTATGGTCCGTCATGTGGACTGAACACTCACTGCAGATACAATGCATTTCAGAGCCCCTGTTCTTTAACAGAATCACAGGATCTTCATGGTTGGAAAGAACCTCTGAGATCATTGAGTCCAACCATACACACACAACACCCCCCTATAATCTTGTCCACTAGAGCATGCCCCGAAGTGCTGCATCTACACGTTTCTTAAATGCCTCCAGAAATGGTGATGCAATCACCTCCCTGGGCAGGCTGTTCCAGTGCCTGA
>VXBJ01006458.1:1139533-1238944 GCA_013400055.1 Nycticryphes semicollaris | reverse complement strand
CTCTCGCCCCCCGCCCGCCCCGGGCTCGCCCCGCTTCCGCGCGCGCCTGCGGGAGGCGCTGCTCCACTCCTTAAAGGGGCCGTGCCCCGTGTGGCCGGAGACGAGGCAGGATCCTATGGGGGACCCAGTGCTGGCGGTGACGAGAGAAGAGCCACCTGCCAAGAGCCCCTGGCAAAGCCAATGGCAATAAGGGCCGGGGTGAGGCCCTTAAGTGGAGGCTCACGTAGTGGCAGTGGCAGCAGCTTGTGCCCGGATGGCAATTGGTGGCCATGGGGGGCCGAGGCTCGATGGAGGCCTGAAGGACCTATTGGGCCCTGCCTCAGGCACCATCAGTTCTGGCCCTGGGGTGCCTCTCCCCGCGAGGAGTGGGAGATCACACAGGTGGCAGGTACCGAGGCATCCCATCACATCTGTAGCTTGGAGGTCAAGTTGGTGGTAGATGGGTGTCAGGCTCCCAGCCGTGTGGCCCAGGACTGTGAGGAGGTGTTGTGCTGCTGGCCAGGGAGCCCATGGTCACACAGGTGTGAGGGCACCCAGGACCTGAACATGGGACTTCTACCTCACTGTACCATGCCAGCTTCTCGGGCCAACGCCTTGAAGCGTGGTGGGAGCGTTTTTTGGGTCCCTTTTGTCAGGCCCAAGGAGAGAGCTCCAGTGCCGCAAAGGAGCTAGGTAGGATCTCAGCAGCATTACTGACCTGTGGGTGTTAAGTATATGTATGGCCCCTTAATAGCAACATTTTGGGACAGTGTTTCTCTTAATGTACATTCAGGGACATAGGACTTTTTTTCTCTTTATTCACTTTCACAACATTTTCAGTCTATGTTGACCAAATTGCAGGCTCTTGTCTGGCTGCCCTGGAGCAGATCCTGGGATTGAATCCCAATTCAATTGGGTCCCAATTCAATGAATGTCCTGCTTTCTCTTTACTACTGGGACCACGTGGGGTAGAAGCTGGAGCAAGCAGAAAGTCATCACTACTTTTTATTTAGAGGGAGAATTATTTTTCTTCTTCTCAGATGCACTTGTTTGAGGCATTGTTAGTAAGACAGAAGAAATATTGTTGTGATGTCATAGACCACACTTCAGTGGTGCAGCAAAAGCATTTGTCCACACAGTGAAAGGGAAACAGGGCATTCAAATTTTCTGACATTAAACAGCCCAGAAGGTAAAATCATCCATTCTTTTTATCTTCCTCTCACTTGAATCTTACTTTAGACAAATGTTTTTCTAAGGGAGTTACATGGAGTACCTAAACCCCGCTTCACTAGATCAGGTCTTAGAAAGCAACTCGAAACATGATTACAGCACATACCACATAAAGTGCTACCAAAAGGGGAGCCATTTGAAGAATATGTTAGTCCAGAGAACACGTGGAACTCAACTGAAGAGTAGGTGGTTGTGTTTCATTCAGTCACATTCGCAAGAGCAGAGCTGTCTTCTCCGTATCTACGTGAAATCTATGCAGAGAAGCAGAAGAATATCTCAAGGTGGGCAAACAAGCTAAGATGAGTCAAACCTTAAAAACTTTAAAATTGACACCCAAGAAGTATTTCACAAGGTGAGCCACACAGTATCTTTGTCTGCAGCACTACAGCACCTTTTGTGCTCTAGATGAGTTCAAAATGGAATACTGAGGGTTTAGCTTGAAACACTGCTGGGCTTTATAAGCTTTGTGGCAGGGAGAGGTTTCTTAATTGCAGGATAATGATGTGGTGTGTGCACATGCCTTTTGCCTACTGGATATGAATTACTTGGTGCAGATACATGAAACCCACATCAAATAGAAAGCATAGATGTGTCCTTCCAGTCTCATGGAGGGAGAGGAGGAGGAAAGCTAGCAAGGAAAGGAGGTCAAACATAAACCAAGGTTAAACCAAATCCAAAGTTTAAAATCTTGGCTTAAAAAACTGACCTTGAAAATATGGTTTATCCTGCTGCCTTTCAACATGTTGTGTCCTGTTGTCCAACATCTCTATTTGAAACTATCAAAGACCTTCCCTTTCCTTAAAAGAAAAGAAAAGAAAAAAAAAAAAAAGCAGCAGCAGCACCTTCTCACTAGATTTGTCAAGGTTTAGAGATGGAATTGTGATCTTGTGAAAAATGACCTATAACCAGGCCTGAGAGAATTGTCTGAGTGGAGAGGAGAAAAAAATAATTGAAATGTTAAACTTGCTTTTGTTGTGATTGACATGATGTTGTCCTAATTTGTTTTTTTCAAGTATCAGAATGGTTTGTTGATGGAACTTTTACAACTGAAAACCTGCAACCCATTTAACAAGAACTCTGTTTTCACCCTAGTTCAGAACTGATTTGTCTGGATTCAGCTTTAAGCATAGTCCCTGCCTTCTTGTGCCAGAGATTTTTCTCCTGCAAGCTTAATCCATGATTCAGATACTTGGTTATTTCAAATTTACATTTTAAAAGGAGTAGAAGATTGATTTGAATTCTGAGAGAAGCACAATGATGTTGTTGAATCTTTTGTTCCCAGAAGAACCAGGAAAGAATTAAGATTATTAAAGAAGTATAATTTGGGTCATACCAACCATCTTAATTCATGGCAGTTAAAAAGACGATTTTCCCTAGTTTTTTAATGTGCTAGACACAAACATGTTTGATTTATGATGGGAGTCAAAAACATCTGTACTTTGGGGCACAAGCAAATGCTTGTTTAAACAATGGGGCTCCCTGGGGGAGGGGGGGATATAGGAAAGAAATTACATTCTTTTGCAAAGAATTCAGTGTGTTTTTCACTCCATGAAGTGTCTTGCTTAGTTTTGTTTTGAAAAGCACTCTGCAGAAGGCACAACGACTCAGCCTATTACGGAGTCCAGCAACTTTCACCTTTATGTGACTGGTATGAATATGAACCAGGTTAGCACCGATGAAATACTGTTACAGTTTGCTTGCCTTTGAGTGACCCGTGTGAAAAGAGTTGGTCATCTCAGTCTCATTGGCAGCATACAAGTATTCACATCTTAAAAACATTTGGAACGATCTGGCAGTCTGAGGCCTTGTCTGCACTCAGGATTAGTTCTGACTTCAGGAATTATTTTAGCTTCTGCTACAAACCCACTGTAGATAAAGTTGTACAAGTTGTGAGCTGCACACTACCATCTACGCCATTCGGTGGCTGTTGTGGGGACTAGTTCTAACTGCAGCTGAAGCTGAAGGAAAGGAACCAGTTTATCCCGAATCAGCTCTCATGAAGTGCTTGAGTAGTTTATTTGAAGTTTTTTAGGGAAAAAGTGTTGAGGGTATCAGAAGATAAACATCTGTAGTGTCATTTTAAGTTCAGGCCTGTGCTAGGTGGAGATTCTGTTCTGTAACCAGATGCTGTGCTGTATATGCATTAATATGATTAGAAACAGGCTTGAAAGTAACATTCAAATTTACTAGTAAACTTCTCAGACCTCAGTAAGCCAGGTCTGTAATGAATGTTGTGCTCGCTCCTTTTAAAATCCATGATCTTGAATCCAGACATCTCCACACTTAGGGGACTTTCTTGCCAAGCTTTGGAACTGCTCTCTGAAGCTCAGCACAGTCAATATACTATGACAAAGATGTGCCTCACTGTAGAGCCCAGTGTAAACTATTAATGTCAACAAAGAGGCCAGAGCAGAGAGACAGAAATATGCCTGTTCCTGCGGGGTTTCCACATATGGAGAAGGCAGAAAAAAAAGTAACAATCTACATTTCAGCTGCTTTTCTAAATGAACGTATTCAACAATGTGGCAGGCTACTAGCTTTCCCTTCCTGTGTAAGGCTATGCCAAACTAGAGTGAGGAAGCTTAGGGGCTTTTAAAAGGTGTGAAAAACTCTGGGGCAAGTGTAGAATTTTAGAAAAGAGCCAAAGCCTCTGTCCACCCTCAGAAGAGCAGAATGACAGAGCTCTGGCAGCCATTGCAGCCACCACCGATTTATTTACGAGTTCCTGGAGTCGGTCCAGTGTAATTATGGGCCTGAACTCCAGATCAGATTCACTTGACATTTGAGAAAGTCTATGGAAAAACAGTAATAATAAACTGATAATAACCATCCGTCTCAAAAGCAACAAAAAATACAGGGAAGAGAAAGGGCAGGTGGGGAGAGGGGATGGCAACATAATCCCCAAAAGATCTCCTGCTTGTCAGGAGATGCTTTCAATATATACTTCTATGTATTTTCTAAAAGGAGCTATGGAGAATTTTGGAGTAAGTCCTGACTCATGTCAGTGCTATTGCAATTACTGCACTGGAAAAAATGAAAATGGGGGTGCAAAGGAAGCTGGGATAAATTGGGACGGCAGTTTCTTTTGGTGGAGCAGATAGTTTGTGGCCCACATGGCATTTATCCAAGCATGCTCATCACCTAAATTATATTACCATGAAGCCATTGGCTTTGGAAAAAGATGTTTGAAGAAAATATGCTGTAGAATATGATTTGTTTTCAGTTTCACAGACAGTATAAAGATACACTTTCAGTACTTTACTGCTGGTCTCTGGTTCTGCTTGTTCATATCATTGATATAACATGGATAAATATCTGGGTCAAAAATCTTTGTATTTAAAACATCTGCAGTCTTATATCAGGATTTATATTCCACTGTTTAATCCTTTCCATTTGAATCACTCCACATTATTTTCCATTGCATTTCTGCAAGACTCCTTTAAAAACCTGATTTTCTGGGAGTTTTCCAGAAAAAAATATTTTTAACATAAGATAAGTTGATTGATTCTGCTGAATGGAAAAGGTGTCTTCTCTGACAAGAAAGAAGGAAGGCATTTAGTTTACAGTTGTCTCAAGTATTTTATTTCAGGTGATGAAATACAGTTGCTAATTATGAGTGAATATTTAGCAAAGCAAGAATATTTAGTTACATTTTTACTACACCTAAATAGCATGTTGTGCTTTTTTCCTTAGGTAGGTTTCAGATGCACAGGTACAAAGGAGTCCATATATGTAAATGAATTTCCTCAGAGGAAGCATTCTAAGTAGCTGCTTTCATCAAACAACAGCAACCAAATGTCAAGTGCCCTGGCAATCAATACTGAGCAGAGTAACACTAGACGGTGTCTGAAGGAAAAGAAATCCCGGGTGCACGAATGGGGTTATTGGCCCAGAACACGTTGTCTTCATGTGACCTGCTTACCACGCTCACGTAACTTCTCAGGAACTTCCTACTCACAACTGGAGTGACTAACTCCAATTCTGAAGGAGAAAGAATATTGAAAAAGGAAGGGTCGCAGCTGTATGCAGAACAAATTCTGTTCTCAGATATCCATTGAACATACGCTTCTTCAGGTTAAATGCACGGGAATCACACACACTGAAGTGGTTTAGCTCATTCTCCCTGATCTGGCAACGGTATCAGGTATTTCTGCTTAGGAGCTGTATGTAAAAGTGGAGTTCTGTGTTATTTAATTTTTGGGTGTTTTAATTTGGCTTTTTATTTAACTTTATTTAACCTTATTTAACTTCTTTATTTGACATTTCTTTAACACTTTAAGTTACTGTGTTATTGTTGTATGCTTTGACAATTTAATCTATAAATACATGTCTCGTAGGTCTTGAGGAGGTCTGAGGTGCTGGTGTAAGGTCAGTAATAAAAGTGTAATATATAGGAATGGATTTATTTTATTTTATTTTATTTTATTTTATTTTATTTTATTACCTACCATACATCTGACTTTCACCAGACATGGCCTTTTTTGTTACTGGTAATTTTGTTGTGGCAGAATTTGAGAATGCTGACAATTGTCTAGAACAGCCTTACCAGAATAGCAACTCTGCCTGGGCTGCAGGATATCTGGAAATCCTAGACACATTCACTGTGCATTGCAGATCAGCTCCACAAAGTATGCACTTCTTCCACAGGGTTAGACCTTCTGAGCATATGTTGCCCAGATGAACTGCACAAGCCATAGTAAACCCACTTACTGTGCAAAGTCAGATTAACAATATAATTTATGCACTGTACATCTGACACTTTGACATGTTGGGCTTACAGTTATTTTATATTCTGCGCATGCTTACTGATTTCTACTGGGATTTTTTTTTTTGATGCAGATCAACTTTTTATTAACTTGTTTGCATGTCTCTCAATGCTAAGACACCATTACCTGCAAAAAACTTTCTTTTGTTTGGGAGTAGCGCACAAAATTCAGCAAGACTCTGTTGTAGTTGGTCAGCTGAGGTTCAATCCAAACCACTGATCCCAATGGAATGTTGGAGCACAGGGTCCCATTGAATGAAACTTTGAGCTACTGCTGGCATCTGAAGAACATCAAGAAAAAATTGAAAGCCTCAGTAAATATCCTTCAGAGAGCAGCTGGTGCTCCCATGTGGATTTCAGCAAATGCAGTGGCGCTCTCTGCCACTGAGTTTTCTTCACGTTATTTGGTGTAACAGTCCTCACATGGACTTCATAGTTATTAGAATAAATAAGGCTTCTAGAATAATATGTGGGATTTTGAACTCCATTCCTCAAGTTTGGCTTCCAGTACCACTAAGAGTCTCACAACAGATATTAAAATGCAAAACAGTTAACATGCAAGCGTAACAAAAATAATAATTGCATAACATGAAGAAACATCACCATTAGCAATCCCAGTTTGCCATTCACAAGAATTTTGAGAGTTACTGGCATCAAATATGCAGAGTCTGTAGTGTCTAAAATGAACTTAATGTTGATATTCCAGAAGTACTGCCTTCCCCTGACAGGATTGGACTGCACTCAAGTGCATCTCAGTGACTTCAGAAAGGTACCCATCTTCTGTGCAGACAGCTAGACAGTCATTTAACTGGGATGTGACACAATGAAGACTATAATCTGTAATGTTAACGGCTTTGAAATACAGGTATATGTAAAGGGCATAAAAAGGAATTCCTCAGCCTTCCAGGCCTCCAGGGGCAACCTAACTGTGGCATGGGTTTGTAGTCTGTTGTTGCTTTCTGGAATGGCACAAGAAGAAATGAAACAAAATCAGTGTCTGTCCAATCACATGCAGGGCTCTTCCCACATGGAAAACACTACGGGTTCCAGTCCTTCATTTAAATCTTTGCACTTATGTAATTGAGCTTACCAGTTTATTGTTTTGTCCATATGCCCTTCCAACTTCTGTTTCCACAAAGGTAGTGTCCCACATGGGTGTGCTTGTGTTTCCATTGATTTGAGGGAGTATTCAAGTTATAAACAATAATGTAAATAAAAATGCAAGTCCTTTCAGCAGTTCACTCATAAAGTCTTAACATACATTAGCCTTTATGAAAGTCTTGTATGGTTGCAAGGTGTTTACTTGCAAACATCTACAATTAGAGTTTTAGCTGCCTCAGTGTGCACGACATATGACTGCTTGTATGGGCCAATATGAGAGCAGTCTGCCCACTGGGAGGTCTTTTACTGCAGAACTTCTTGGCTGTAGAGAAAGGACTGCTTTACACTACTTCAGAGTGACAAGGATTTTATTTTACATAGTCAAGTCATTAAACAAGTTCCTTTCAAGGGGACAAGAGTATTTGGGATCATCAATCAAAACATTAACTGTTTCAGCTGGAAAAATAGCACAGGAAGAATCAGAAACATTAAATGTTTAATTCTGATATTTTTAAGTGAAATGTTTTGACTTTACGTTTGTAAGTGGCAGGGCAGTTTTACATTTGATTTAATTTTTTAAAGAGCTGCAAAAATGTTAAATAAACTCAAGTATGAAACAAAACACCTTGGAAAAATCACAGCTGTGAAGGTTTTAAAATTTTCTTCTCTTTCAATGTGGCTCACTGAATCAGAAATCCATGACCCATTGTCTTCATGATCTAGCTCTGGCCACTGCTCAAAGATCCAGTAATATTCTCTGTGTGAAGCTGTGTCTCGTTCTCATGAGCTGGAGCTAGAGTCATTGAGGTTGAAGACAGGAGATGGAAGTGGATGTTCCTGAATGATCCACTAGAATAATAATTTGTCTAAGTCACTCTTGTCCTTAATCACAGATTTCCTATGAAGAGTACATAAAGATCTGTGAAAATAACAACCTCTTTAAAATAACCCCTCTCAAGTCTTACCGCTCCCAGTGTCATACAAACCTGCAGTATAAATCACTCCCAGGAAAAGTCTGAGTTTCTTGCAATCTTTCTTGAGGCTCCTGCAGTTTAAAAGCTTATTAATTATGTATTTTCCCTCCTACACTAATGTGTTAGTAGCAGGTATGAGAGACCCTAGAAGAAAACAACAAGAAACCCCCCAGAAAACAATGAAGTGGTGGCATTTCTTATAGGTAGTCCACATTGAAGGATGTAAGACTGTGGAAGGCAAAACTGGAGCTTAGAGTGACTTCCATCTACGAGAAAGAAAATGTTTGCAGTCTCGCTTGCCATGTTTGTAGTCGGAAAAGCTACATGGAACCCATCCTCCTCCAAGCCAGTCTGTTCACATCTCATCTGTGTGAAATAAAGATCCCATTTTTGGCTTGTCTAAAGCAACTTTTCAGACACATAGAATAAGGTTATTTGAATGGGAAGGCCTTAATTTAAACAAGTAACACTCTGTACAACTCAGAGCTTTTTCAGCAAACGGAATTCATGAAGGAACAAAAAGACTAAACAGAGATGTTTTGTCTCCTGATGAAAGCCCCCAACCTCTTTTAGGTGTAAATAAAGCTTCCAACACAGGAATTTCATAGAAAGACAGATTTTATGAAGTAAATTATTGTACTACCAAGTGAGATGGCCAGTAGTTTGGTGATCTAGCAGTTATTCTTTGTTGCATGATTGTATTGTGATCTTTCATATGAAAAACATCGCCAGTGTCAGTGCATTGTGTAATGGAAACACCTGTCTTTACTATAAACTGACTTTGCTAATGCTCTTATATATTGGCTGCTTGCAGCATGACTCAGATAACAAGATTAGGTAGAAAGCACATCATGGGCCATCAGCCACAATTCACAACCACAATATTGTGGGATTTTTCAGCTGATTGCAGGGATTTTTCAGCTGAAAATTCAGTCTGTGTGCAGACCGTCAAATACAGAAGCATGAAAGGGGGAAGTTCAGATAACCTGGGAGAGATTGAACTACCATAATGAGACTATTTCTTGCAGGGTTACCAAGTTATTTTTTCCCAGCAGAAATGATGCCAAAGGCAAGAGAAAGCCTGTAGATAAGCATCTTGTTGGTGGTGACAATGGCCGTGTAAGTTTCTTCTTCAGACATTCACTGTTGTGGCATCCTCTGCTCCTTTGTTAACATTTGAACTTGAGTGAAAATGAGCCATTGTGAAAGTTGATGGAGACTTGAAGCTGTATTTTCTACTACTGTATGACCTTTTTATGCTGCCAAGGTGGCACATAAAATCACAAAGTGGGGAAGGAGCATCCTGCTGCTAACAGCATCGCAAGTGAAGATGTTCTGGTTGGAACCCAGGAGGTGATTTCAGGGCAGACTTCTTTCCAGTCCCATGGAGACAGGTGACCCTTAGGTGACTGCCCCGCTAGCTTACGTGCCAAGTATGCTAAGTACAACATGTAGAGAAAACTTACATAATATTTATGGTACTTTTAGTAAAATTTAGTAGAGAAACATAGTAACCAAGGAATACTTTGATGCAGCTCCTAGGGCTGGGCAAACATTTTCTAAACTAATGTTTTCCATTTTGAAAGTGCTGATTCATCAGTGGTAATATGTCAAGGTGGATATTTCATATTGGAAATATTATTACTTAGTAAAAGGAAATTTCATTAAGGCTCATTGCAAAGGGTTTGGATGGTATATTTCTTATTTATTACTTCTCTTTCAGAAGAGCTCTTATTCTTTAAAGCAAAAAGCTAAATGAATATTTTTTTTTTATTTTAACAAAGTGATATATTTCTGTTGACATGAGTATTTTGGAACATTTTGTTTTACAGGACTTTACAAATTATCTAATTTCTTTCCCCTCCAAACCTGGATATGTTTCAGAATGTCAGAATTTCCTGTGAAACAGAAGTTCAAGTTCTGTCATAGCCTTGTCTGTGAGACCTTTACAATGGGGAATATTAGTTGATCTCTTTAATTACCCCAAGAAACCCAAACTAACAGGAAAGACAAAAAGGCAGGGAGGAAAAAAAAAAAAACGAACCAAACAAAAAGCATGAGAGAAGAAATAACTTAGATTTCTGTAATGAACATGTCCTCAATAACTCAAGCATACTGTCTCTGCAAGAGAACTAGTTAAACTTGCTCTGCAAGAGAACTAGTTAAGCTTATCAACAGGAGTTTTTTAGCAATAAACTTGTGTCTGCCATTGATGTTGTTGTACAAAGGAGACATCAATGGTATGGTACAAGCCCTTCTTCTAGTCACTTTTTTTCAGCAGACTGGAATAAGATGGACTTTGTTTAAATCTGTGGCAAAAATAATCGCTTATAAAATTGTGGAATCTGAATGTAACCATTTGGGGCCTTTTAAAGCTGCCTTGCTTTGCTCAACTGTACTATTTCAACTCCTCGTTATTGGCATACTTAAATATTCATCTACAAACTTGGAAATCCCAGTTCTCTTACTGAACTGAGTGTCTCTAATTTATTCAACCAAATTCTGAGACTTTCTTTTATTTCTCATGTAAGTAACAAATGCTTTCTCTCTCTTTCTCTCAAATCCCTTTTCAGAAGATTAAAAGAAAGAATATCTAAAGAGGATATAATATCCCAAGGCCTTCACCTACTTAATAAGATTGATCCTGCCTAAGACGACTATGGATAATTCAAGCCATCTGACCAAATTACTTTTCATTTCTAAAAATGCCTTGGTCAAGTTGTGTACAGTAAAATGGACAAAGAGAGAGATATGTAGGCCATAGTAAATAAAGCCAGGTAACTTCTGCTAGACTGAAGACCAGAGTGAGAAGTGCAAAGGTTAGGAAGAAGGTTCTGTGGTACTGTAACTTTTTTTTTTTTTTTTTTTAAAGACAAAAAGGAACTAAAAGAAAGTTCATGACTTTATTTATTCCAAGAATGTGTAAATCTGGATGCACAAAGAAGTAATGTACTATCTACATAAAACATTTCCATTTGCTGGCTCCTCCCATCTGCATTTACTGGATTACAGCCAAAGAGTTGTAACTGCCAGATTTTTCTCTAGCAGAAAATCCATCTGAGCAGAATTTAATATTGGCAGAGGATATTTAGAGACATGTGTGAAAAATTAGGAATCCTTTACGGGAAGAAGTCACCCAATTAAAAATGTACAGAAAATAATCTATCATACATTCCCATCAAATCCCTTTTGATTTCAAGTACCAAAATAATGACTGGATCAGACCCCACTTGAGTCTAGAGCTGGCTGAACTGTTTGTTATGGATTTACCATTCTTTTTAGAGAGAGAAAAAAGTCTGAATTGAGCTTTTAAAATTTTTTACTTTTGCTTTTTACGTACTTTGTGGAATACCTTGCACAAATAATTTTCAGTCCTTTGGCTCTTTGGAACGACTTCTTTTGAGCATTTTAGCCCATTTATCCATGTTGTATGTTTGTACTTTCAAGTATTGTTTTTCCTGACTGGATGACTCTTAAATTTAAAATAGCATCATTAAATCCGGGAATAAAAATACCAAACTGTAGCATATTCTGTTTCAAGAGGATAACCACTTTCTTAAAATGTATGAAATATTTGTAACCACAGGCATTCGGAGGAAACACTAAATAAGAAAACAGAATAATAATATTGCTAATTAACAAATCACATTCTTTAGTTTACTAACATTAAGAAGGTTTTTTTGTTTTGCTTTGTAAATACTGACTCAACCCTACTACAGTATGTGTGGTACTGGACTTATAGAGTGGAAGTTTTTCAATTCTGTAGACAAAACCAAAAATACCCTGCAAAATAATTCTTTAAGGTTCTTTTCATTCTGAAATAGAGCTGACTGTTTAAATTTGCAATTATTATCAAAACACTTTGCTGTTTAAAGAAATAAACCTTTTCTTTTTTTTTAAAGAAAAAAAACCCACATATTTTCCTTATATCCAAAGTAAATATTTAATTTTCAACATTGTTTAACAAAACCCTTTTGGTGGCAATAGTGTGACTAGCTGTAACCACCACAGTCTTAATAACATATCTGTGAATAAAGTAAATTAACATCCAGACATGCCTGTCTCTCTGACTTGAGTATAACTATGGAGATAGACAAAATGCTTATCTCAGATTTGGCTGCAGATAACTATTTTCCCCTCGAAACCCTCCACCCTTCCCAAACCTGTCTTGTTTTAGGAGTAGGTTTGCAATTACTTCACATATTGAACTCTTAAATTTGTGATTCCTTGTCAGTCCAAATGTGAATTATTCCACACATTTGGTTCAACCCCACTTCTGAAGATTGCTCCAGAGAGAGAGAAATGATCATATAGAATTTAATTCTCCATGTTGATAAAGAGTTGAGTTCTATTATTTCATCCCCAATTATATCTCTTTTATCATAGCTGCAGGGTGTGTTGCAGAGTTACCCTTTACTCTGCTAGTGGAGAAGAATGTGTCTATTATCCTCCACATTTCTATCATGGGGGCAGTCACCGTTTCAGGGCATATGCAAGCAAAATGTTCACCTCACCAGACATATCACTGGAAGTCTGAACAGAAAGAGCCCAGTGAATTTCCAGCCTTGCGGTTTCTGTGATTGATTAAATAAAGATCTACACATTCCAAAATGAAAGACAAACAAAAACATGTCCTTCAGGAGCATCTTCTATAACCAGTGTGATAAAGAGCTGAGAAATTATTCTGAAGTTTCGTAATGAGATCTTAGGAAAGATCTTGGCTTCACTGTGAAGCTGCTGGATCTCAGGAGCCTCAGGCATAGGCTGTCACATACAGCATCCCAGACACAACTAGTGAAGATAAAATAACTTCATAATAAATATAAACTTTGTAGGCTATATTGGCAGAACTACTTCTTGACATAATGAAAACTAATTTAGCTTCTTTTTCCTTGTGCAAGTTTGGTATACCTGTCAACTTTCGTCTGATTTCGCAACTAGCCCAGCCTTTTAACCATCTTACTGGGCCTCTACTAATATATGTGATAGTTTTCACATTTTCTGCAATTTCTTAGAATTGCTACCTTAAAAAGAATCATAAGTTCTTGAAGTTAAAATACATTTTTATTTGCATAATTGACAATGCATTTGCCATAACATGATCATCTCAAAAGAGAACTGCTTGAAAAATGTAACCAGCTTTTCTAGTCATCTGATCTGTGGAAGAGTGGATTACTCCAGCAAGGCAGCCAAATTTAACCAGGAAAAGAACCAGATTTAGCAACCGTATCAAAAGCAGGCATTGTTTCAAGAGATGTAAGACTCCTGTTCCATCCAGATACCAGCCCAGGCAGATAGCACAAACAAGTTCCTAACTCTTTCTTTAAAGATCGATGGAGAGTATATTTCGTATCTAAAACTGTTTAAAATCCAAAACTAGTAATAGGGTTAAAAATTACATGTGGATTTCTGGAGCTGTGCCAAGGAATGAAAGTGTGATCAAATGATCAATGACAGTGTGATCAAAATCAGGGCACCAAACCTCTATTTGCCAGAAAACATTAGGTGTTAATGCAGGGTACAGAAGGCACGACTGGAATTAAAATATCGATTCCTCTTTGATTGCAGCAGAACAGCACCAAAGTAGACTGGCAGATTTCTCTCTCAGAAGAATCCTTCACTGTGTATTCAAATCAGAGAGCATCCTCTGAGCCCAGTCCTACTTCCATGTCCATGGGAACTATTTTACATACTGTAGCAGAAACTGGACCTGTGCTCCTGGCTTTATCCATCCCTTGCTCTTGCACAGGGAAGCCCCAGAGTTAGTATCAATAGGAAATGAGGTGAGTTACGAACTGATGGGAGGAGGGATGCACACATGGTCCTGAGAGCTGGATGAGTGACTGCTGTTCCCACCAGCCCTTCTGCAAACAGGTCAGGCCGTGCTCTGAGTTTGGCCGCCAGCTCAGGCTGCCAGCGGGGAGTGAATCAGCTGAGCCAGGGTAGCCCTGCACGAGCCTGTGGTCAGCGTTGAGTGCCTGCTGGTTTCCTTCTGTAAATGCTTCACCCCCTCCCTACGGTGGGGAAAAAGTTAACCACGCTTTCCGGAGAGTCCAGGGTTGGGTGTTCATTTCTGAGGGACAATGGGACCGGAAGTCTCGCTGCCTGCTGGTGGCTGTTGTGCTTCTGAGAGGGATGGCTGGACAACTTCCCTGACCCTTAAAAACTTCAGCCATGCTCTGAGGCTGACCCGGTGCCAATACACTTCCTGTCGCTGATATATTTTAATCTCATCCTCATAAACAGTGACACCACCAACTGCAACACCAGCTGCAGGGGGGAGGAGAACCTCTGCCAGGTATGGGATTTTACTTGTTTATTGAAGGAAGTGGGGTTGATTAGTCATGTCACAGGTCTCCTGCCCATTTAGGGACCAGTGGGAAAGAGTCCTTTCACATTAGTTTAGGCCAGTGTAATTAGTGGGGCAAGAGGCACAAGGAGGAAGTCAACAACTTCAAAATCAAGCTGGCTTAGTAGTGGATTAATCTGACTACATTTCCAGGATCTCTGGATTTAGGCCCAGAAAGAAAACCCAATATATAATATAAATGATTAAGATAAATACTACTATATAATAATATAATACTTTATAGAAATTATAATAGTGTCAATTGTTATTATATTTTAGAACCGAATATGTAGGCAAATATATGTAGCTAGCTGGGCTGCCAGAGCCCAGAAATTCTTCCTGTGTGCGCTGTGCAAAGGCAGGATTTTCCTCCTGCTCTGGTGAGTGTGCGGCAAGCATAGTTACGGCTAGTATCTGCCCGACTACACATGCGTTATGCTATTGAAGCACATATGTGCAAGACGTCCATTATGTCCCAAAACGTTTCAGATTTACATGACCCACGCCCAAGAAAAAGACAAAGTAACTATGGTTCCAGCCACGTAGTTTATTTGGGGAAAGTGCCTCAAGGCTTTTCGTGCACAATTCTGTTAGTTCCTCGCTGCTGAGCTGGTAACGTTTTTGGTCTTTCTTTGTTTCTCCCGCTAGCCTTGCCACTCTGCCTGTTTTGTTTTAAAAAGTAGTTACTGCAGAGGTTTCCAAAGGGTAATTATCTGGGGAAATACTTGTGTTCTCTGGAAGCCAGTGTTATTAAATACCTGTGGATTTACTTCAAAGGAGAGGAAAGTTTAAATACAGAAACACTGGCAAATTAGCTCATTTCTATTTTTTATCTGCCAATTTTAGATTTGTAGCTACAGACAAACCTTAATGTCGGGTAAACTTTGGCTTAATGAGGCACCATTGTTTGCTATGAGACAAGGGTCAGAAACAAGCTCTGGAAACCATTTGTCAATAAAACCCTGATAAAACTAGGAAGCTATTCATGTGGTTTGTATTCACACTAAGTCTTGTAAAGCACTATTTATCATGGTGACAGCCACCAAATAAATCTCATAGTTATAAAGGGACAGTGCTAAATAGTTTGAAAGCTAAAATGTTGAGTTGGAGCATCAGACACTCAGCTGAGCCGTGCTCTGGGAAGACACTAGAAATAACTCATAGCCACATAGTGAAGGAAAGCATATGGACTCCTGTAAATGAACTTCATTGCACAAAACTGATGTAGTGAGTAAAGTAACGAAGGATGCTGGCCACCTGTTCAGTATGAAAGGATACCTTGAAATGAGAGGAGGGTGAGAAAAGGAATCAGATGTAAAAGATACTCTCGCTGAAGATGGTTTGCAGTGGATCATTGTCCCTGGAGAAGGATGGATACATCTTACCCGGGCAGTGATCCTGCACACAACAGTTGCAATGTAGCACCATGTATGCTTTTCCTGGTATGTTTAAAACATTAGGCAGCAGAGTGATGAGTTGGTCATGGGAAGATGAGAGCTAACATAACTGTGGCTTTGAGACAGCAGGAGCTCTGAGGTCTGGAAAGCTGACAGCAAATCTTGAGATGGGTTAATGAACTTGGTAGGTAGAGGACTTCTCTCTGGGTTTTTTTGCTATTGAAAAGCTTTGGGATTACTTAGGCTGGCTTAGCTTTTGAGTTACAAAAACGCTTGGCTTCTCTGCCCAAAGGTAATGAAATTGCTTGAGTTTCTGTGAGAGTCCTCACCAAAAGAGTCTGCACCAGCTACTATAGCACTTTCGAGGATAATCTTGTTCAAGGCCCAGTGGAGGCTGCTCAGAGGAGGCAAGCCGCACAGTTCCCTGGCTGGTTGTTCTTTTCCCAGGCCAGGAGAAGAGCCAGCACAGAATCCTTCTAACAACTGTGCAAAGAAGGAAAATGGAAAGGCTGGTACCCAATATTGTTTTAAGTAAAGATCCCTAAGAAGAAACAGCAACCATCAGTTTCTTGCTATGTTGCTGTTGGATGAGTGAGCTCAGCTTTTCCCTTCGATTGTCTTTTGCTCCTTTGTTTTCTCTCTCCCCACATCTCAGTCAGGGTTCTGAGTGCACCAACAGGCTCAAATTGCCCCAACCTTTCCTCCTATTCCAATAGTCCCTCTCGTCTCCTATTTCAGCAATATATTCCCCATGACATCCCCCGAATCCAGTTTTATGTAATATAAGTAAAGCAAATGAGTCAGAAAGAAATGGAGCTAACAAGCCATGCATCTATCATCACCCCCTCCCTCGATTTGTCTCTGCTATTATATCCCATGAACTTGACCATTGTTTGTCCTTTCAACTTGCAAGTTATTAAGTCTAGGAACTCCATCTTTGCTTGCATTTGAGCAGCACACTATTCAGTGGGGACCTAAATTCTGCTTGGGGCATTGCTATAATATTAATTACAGTAATTGAGAGTCTCAGGTATGCTTTGGCTGTAGTTGAACCATAACAAAAAGCAAGCCTGTAGAATATAACCAAGGCAGAAGCTTACTCAGCCCTGACAATAGATTTTCTCACTTTTGTCAAAGACGGAATTTCCTTTCCTGAAACAGTACAGCAGATTCCCTGTAGGAAAGCCGAGGGGTTCTAGCACAAGGTTTTCCATAGCAAGCTGGACACAGAGCTGAGAAGTGCCCTAGAGCACCCTCCTGGTATACGTGGCTGAAAACCATCCACCAAGAACTTCCTAACACCACGTTCCACTTGACCCACCTGCAGTCCAAGTTTTGTTCTGTCCCAGCCTTCACCCTCCAGGCAGAGTATCAAAGCAAGTCCACATTACACTCACCAGCTTTTAACCCCAAATAGGGATCTTGTGATTGCTTCTTATTTTCACTACGCATCCAGGTACAACTGGAATTTCTGCTGATTTTAAGAGCCTTGCCTCCAAGGCAATTAAGACAGTCTGGCATCAGGTTTTAGGCAAATAAATTCTGTCATCCATACACATTTACGTATTTTGTCAGGAGCGGTGCATCTGTTGCTCTGCTAGGCAGCTATCTCAAGCCTGCACCTTGTAGACTAAGATATATTAGGTGGCATTTAGCTTTGTACACTGGCACTGGTCATTTGTATCTGTGTATATGGCAGAACTGCCTGAGCAGTGAGTGGCAGCTCCCTTTCTGTGTAATGATAGGGGAGCATTTTAAGATTTGTCTAATGCTTGCCATCACTGGCTCCACTCATTTTCCAGATTTGAGACCGGTGCTGTCAAGCTGTCAAGCTGTTTTAACAAAGCTGAAAGTATCAAGACAGAGCACTAAGATGACGGGAATGCACAAACAGCTAGCAGGTTCATTAACTCTCAGTCACTTTCTGCAAATCTGGAAATAGGGCTGTGGACTAACCTTGAATTCAGGAGACCTGGCTTATTCCCATCTCTCTGCCACTGCCACAGTACATGAGCCTGGAAAAGAGGTTTCATTCCTCTGTTTTACCTCCTACCCATGTTTGTTCTGTAAATAACCAGATCTTGTTACTCAATCCCCATAAAATTCCTGTTAGGTTAACTTATTTATCAAGTATGAAAACACATTCACAGGGAGTCTGTAAACTGGCCTTAAAAGCTTGAATGGAAATGCCATCCCCACACTCTTACCAGCCTAACTCAGCTGAGAATGATTTTACAAGGTGAAATGGCAAAGCAAGTCACAGAACAGAAAGCTGGAGATTTTTATTTCTAGATGCGTTCTTAGAAGATTCAATCCTTGTCCTCATTCTGCTGTCATAGCTAGCATTGGCCTGGGGAAAATGATAGATCGAGAACCTGAGACAGGAAGAAAAGGTTGATCTTGCTAGCCTTGTCTGTCTCTCTTTCAGAAAAGAAAATTGGGTAAAGGGAAGGAGCTTTGTAGAACGCTTGAGAGTTTTTCAATATTAAAAACATTGTCACAAACCTAAGTTATCATGGGAAGTGTTTGCACCTTAATCACATTTTATTTTCCACATTTGATCAATGATTCAACATGTTTAGTTTCTTCTTTGACAGTGGTGTATACCAAATGTTTGAGAAAAATGTGCAAGTAACCCTGTAAGTGTACAGTATAAGGTTAGCCTGCCAGAGGCAAGCTGCTTCCTAAAGCCAGGTAGCTGGCTGATGGCCTGGCCCATGAAGGTTTGTTTCCCCACAGTCATGGTTCTAACAAAGACACAATAATACACTGATTCCGTAGGTTACCTAATCACCGCACTGGATTATTTGTTATTTCAAAGTACAAGTTATTAGAAACAGAACAGGAAGGCATGTTTTGAATTCTCTTGGTTTTTAACCTACCCAGATGAACCAAAGCACCACATAACGAAGCGTTCATCAAAGGGTGTTGGAAAAGAGTGCGAGGCTTGAAAGTGGTGTCAGTTGCATCCATTTGGGGGGCCATGCATCTATTCTCTACATGCTCCCTTCTCAAAAGAAAATGAAAAAACAGAAGAAGGTTTGGGTAGCATTCATAGTTTTTAGAGTCAGGGTTCAGATGAATACTGAAAGCTAATGTTTATTTAGCATTTACATATACCCCATATTTCAGCAGATGAGGAACCAGTAAAACGTCCTCTCACATAAAAATTTCCAGCTTTCTGTTTTCTGGCAGTTGCTAAAAACCCTGAAAAAACAGCTTTTCTTGTGATATGATTTTGACCTTTTTGGTCCTGGTCCCAGGAGGAAATGAGAAGTGTAAAAAACATTTAAAAACTTACTCCTGAAAGCATTTTGGGTAGTAACAGTCTGCCCCCAAAACAGGTTCCTTCTCCTGAAATACCCTTGCCTGGTGACACTGGCAGATCCTGGAGTATGTCTTCTGTATGGGGTAGCTCTCTTCAGCTAATTGCTTCCACTGCTTGTGGCTGACTGAAGTCTCTCCATGCATTTGATAAAAGAGAAATGCGCAGGTTAAATTTGGTTTTAAACATTTTCACAGTAACTGATAAAGTTTGCCTCTTCACAGTTTGCATCTGCCTTAAAAAGGACATCAGCCATACTTTTACACTCTTCCTACTTATCTCTTTCATCCAGTACATTCCTGAAGACAGAAGAGGAAAAAAAATGCCCCTTCACATGTTCTTAGTCATTCTCACAAATTTCACAACAATGTCTAACCTTGAGATACTACTGTAGCCTTTAGAGGATCATGTCTGAGGACACTACAAAATCAGAAATACCTAGTGGTAGTAGCAACAGCATGACTGGTACACCCTTGCCTGTCCACATACTCTGGGGAGCATGGCTTATCTGCAGTAAATCCATATTACTTCTCAGCTCTTCAAGGCATTTTCTGTGCTTTGCCATTGTGGCAACACCCCATTTGTCTTGTGTAAGTTCCCTGTAACCTCACTGTGTAAATGAACTCTATGTAAGTTAGTTCATGGACTACACTTGGAGACACAGTTGGCAAACTCTTCTGCTCTCACAAGCTGGTGCAGAGGCAAACGTAGCCAAGCTAGAATGAGAACTGAGCTAAAAGGACTAGCAAAGGTGGCAAAGATGATTTGTAGCCACCTTTCTACCTCTGCCCATTACCCTTTACAGAAGCTGCTGTTAGCCCACAGGCACAATATTATAGGCATTTAAGGTTCAGAAATTTTGGGGGAACACAAGGATATTTAGGACAGTCAGAACAAGAACTGTTTCTAAGTGTGAATTTAATTTCATTTGGGGTGGAAGTGCATGTCTGGAAAAGCAGCACTTGGTCTACTGGTGGCAGATCTTCAACTGCTAGATCATTTCTTTGTGAGGAGGAGATTTTTCAACACCTCCTAATTCACCAGCCAGACTGGGAGTGGAAAGCACTGGCAAATTACAAGCAAGGTGACAGGAATTTTGTTCTACTCCAGATTCTGATCAATTGCCCTGAGTTTCTCCTGCATTAAATATTTTGAAGCCTCAGACACCAGCTGTGAGTTGGGCAGAGGCAGAAAGACAGCCACACAAAAACTAATGAGATGCTAAGCTAGGACGCTGATGTCCCTGCCTAGGTAAGGTAAAGAGACCAACTCTTGCCATTACCCACAGATTTTTTAGTGTAATACAGCCTTTGGGATTTATAATTCAGGCTGCTTGGAATAATGTTGTTCTGTCTTATGCTATAACGATCTCCCAGTGTGATAGAGTTACAAAGAGGGCAGTACATAATGTCATATGCATTCATGTTTTCCAGGCCAGTTAAACAAGCTTTCGTTTGTTTTAGAAGGAATCTATTCAAACTTTGGCAAAGCAAATCAATAATTTTGTATTTCCTCCCACTTGGAATCCAGTCTGGATCACGATCAGAGATGGTAAAGGGAAAGGAGAGAAAGAGTCCTCCAAGAAGTGAAATGCCTCCCACTATTAGTTGAAGCAAAACGATCTCATTTCAGCCACTGCTGTCCACAACAACTGTATTAAAGTGGCACTTCACCCTGTAACAACAAAACAGTGAGGCCATCACTCACCCCGCTGCAGTTCCAGCTCTGGCTCTTCTCTGAGCAGTTTTTTTTATCCATCCTACCCAGACAGACCCTCGGGCTGTGGCCCCTGGAGCCATCTGATCCATATCTCTGGCATTACTGCTCCTCCCTCCTGCCACTGACATCTGTTTTTTCTCCAGCATGTTTTGGGTGTCACTGGCATCTAGCTGAGCTGGTCACAGGACACTGGTTTGTTCTGCACTTGCACCATTTAGCTCTGCCCCATTAGCAGCACACCAAGCCACAAGTTTCTAGCACCATTTAACTGAAATGAGCTGAATCCTGAAGAAATGAAGCAGGGTGCATGTAAAACAGTGCCTACCTTTATATAAACTTACCAGTAGCTTCCAATTGGTAGGTGGTGAGTGGAGGTGGAGGATACAACACCTGGGAATGCAGACTCGAGGAAATGTGAGAAGTTATTGTAGGATTCTCAAAAGGCAGCAACTGCTCCCCAGACTTTAAATGAACCCTATCGATAAAATAAGTGGGCCAGAAGCTTTCTTACATGAAAACCTGGGATTTAATCAACTACACCTATATGACCCCTATATGGTGTTGTTCAGCCTGGAGAAGGATCCTGTGAGACCTTATAGCAGCCTTCCAATAACTCAAGAGCACCTACAGGAGACATGGGGAGGGATTCTTTATCAGGGAGTGTAATGATAGGATGAGGGATAATGTTTTTAAACTGAAAGAGAGGAGGTTTAGATTAGATATTAGGAAGAAGTTCTTTCCTTTGAGGGTGGTGAGACACTTGAATGGGTTGTCCAGAGAAGGTGTGGATGCCCCATCCCTGGAGATGTTTAAGGTCAGGCTGGGTGGGGCTTTGAGCAACCTGATCTAATAGGAGGTGTCCCTGCCCATGGTTTGAGGGCTGGAACTTTAAGGTCCCTTCCAACCTGAACCATTCTAAGATTCTATGATTCTATGATGACAAGCAGTCCCAGGCTCAGAGTTCATACAAGCTTGACTTTTGGAGGATTTTGTGAATTGGGTAGTGGCCTCGCACTAAAACCTTGCTAAAATCCTTTAGGGTAAACCTTAATTGATGGCCTAATGCTTTGTCTCATTTTGGTCACTGAATAGTCACATTTTGACTTAGTGGCAAGTTAAAAAAAACGTATACTCACCTAGCTTGTGCAAGGGCAGGGTAAACTGCTGTTACTCATGTAATTCTTTACGGTTAGCATAATTTTTAAAGGTTAGCATCACTGACCAAAACCTCACCCTCAACGCTGGGGAAAGAAGTGGGGGGGGGGGGGGGGGGAAAGAAAAGGGAAAAAGGGGAAAAAGCTCAGTAACTAACAAAGATTTACTGCACCAATTCTCTCCTAAATCTGATCTCTTGCAGGTTGGATCCTCAATCCATCCCCTTTGTCTGTTTATCCCTCAAGTGTAAACCTCTTCAGCTCACATTGTTCTGCTTTGAGAGCTAATCCCACGTGAGTCATGATGATGGAATGCCAATAAATATGGCTGTAACCATGCGCCAGTTTGTTGCTGCAGATCATTTTGGCACAAAATTAGGCCTGTTCTTATCACTGTTTGTGCAGCTTTTCTCAAAAAAGGAGCGTCAGGCCTGGCTGTGGTCTTTGGGTGCAAAACCAGGAGAAAAATTTCAAAAGAACTGAAATAGTTCGTACTTTGTTGAACTAACCTACAGGCAGAGATGGGCTTTCTAGACTCTGAAACACCCCAAAGTCCATGTTTCCCTTTATGAGGGCTGCTCAAGTCAGGCAAAATATTGCCACTTGCTAATTGTGATAGGATCAGAAAAGGCCCCAGTGTGACTGATAAGAGGTAGGGCTCTGGTTCCCAAAATCTGTTCCAGTGATGTTGGTTCTGTCAAATTTATTATTCATCAATTATATATGGAAAAGAAAGGTGAATACTTATTAATTCTCCTTCCTTCCTTCCTTCCTTCCTTCCTTCTTTTTTCTCCCTCCTTTTTCTTTCTCTCTTGTTCTTTTTTTCTATTGCTTGTTCTTTTTCTCTTTCAAGCACACCTTAAAACTGGGGGGGTTTGGCAACTATTCCCCAAGAATAACTTGTCAAAAAGTCTTTCAACTGAAGTGAAATCATGAACAGGCCCCTGTCCTAATAAGGTTGTCCATGTTGGCTGGTTAAGGTGGCCTAATGAGATCCATGTCCCGGGGGCGTGGAATGCAGTGCATTAACTGAAGCATCTGTTTATAAACCAGTTGAGAGATAATTGTGTTTATCTAATATTTAATCATTTGTACAAAGTTTTACAAATAAATCAGTCCCTTGGATGTTGTCCTAGTATGAAAAACTTCTGTCCAAAAATACAAAGCAGGAAATCACAGGCAGTGCAAAATGTGGTCAAAATGAGTTCTGTGCAGATCCCTCTGAAAATCAAATTGGTTTATAGTACATTAAAAAAGTGGGGCTGTTTAGGCTGCAGGTTTCTAGGCCTGACTAGTAGGGGTACTGTATCTCAAAATACTGTGAGGTTCTACCATACCCTCTGTTCTGCCTTGGTTAAGGGGACTGCAGCTGCTACCATGCTGTGGAGGGGTGACAGGTTGTTCCCAGACCCAGCACAAAGGGGATTCTGAGTCCCGCACATCACCCTTGCTGCCTGGCTATTGAGCAACACTTCTTAATGAATGAGCCATTATCTTGAAATTGCTTCGGAGTGAACTCCGCTGGCTGAAGGCCAACACACTTTCCTCCTTTGTTGAAAGGTGTTATTTTATTTGTGAACGTCCTTCTTTTTAATTTCTTTTTAATGACACCAGCTTCTCGTCTCTAACTGAAGTAACGTGCAGTCCCAAGGCCAGTTTCTAAGCCTGGGTCCTAAACCTGCATTTTGTCACCTAGCAGTGGTTATGCCTATTGAGCAGCATTCAGAAATGCGTCTCACGCTGGTCCAGGTACACACCAGCATCACTTCCCAACTATGTTTTCTGATGAGAGCTGAGTATGAGAAGTCAGCTGCAGGGCAGAGCCATCCCATCAAATAAAGGAGGACATAGATTTTTGTTTGTGTGTTTTCTGGGAGAAAAGAATTTCTTCAAGATTTCTATGCAATGGTCAGTTTCACTGCAAACTCCTTGATAAGAGTTAGGTAAAGCCAAGAGATTGTGCTTGTGTTTACAGCACATGATGAAGGAGTACATATTCACACCAGGAGATGATTCCATTAAAGCTGCTTATACTGGGTTTATGCTTATGCAATGCAACGTTTATACATTCTTCTCCAGGGCAACGTGCTGGGATTGTGATTGATGGGACAGTGCCCTTGAGATCCTGCGCCGACAGAATCCCATTCCCAGTGACTTGGGTGGACTACAAAAGGCAAATTAAACAAGGCTCCAAAACATGTTAAGATTTTAAGGAAATAAATTTCATCCTTATGCTGTGAAAGCAGAGCCAAATGCACTGCAAAGAGCATTACCCAAGATATCTTTTGCACTGAACTGATCTAGTGGGAAAAGCCTTACATAAATAACTGCAAATATATGTTAAGTATGTACTTTATATATAAAGATATATACAATATTTATCTTTATGCATGTGCATTAATGTATTTATATATGGATGTATTGTTATATGTACTGTGATGGCACTGGAATTTCTGTCCCACAGAAAGAAAACCTTTCTTTTTTGAACATTCCCTAGAAAATCTGCCCCTGAAGTGGGACATTCCTTAGAGGGCAGCTTGTTACCAACCTCGGCTCCATTAACCGCAACCACTATCTTTCTCATTATCGACAGCAGCAGCCTAAAGGGATCTATAATTCACTGACAAGAAACAATTTAATTACCTTAACTGTTGTAACTTGCAGATCAGTCAGCACAGCGCCCCAAGATAAAGCTCCATAAGGGGTTGTACCTGAGAGCTCCCTGACTCAAGCGCTTTTCCCAGATGAGCCCACGAAGCTTTGGTCTGGACCCAGGTCCCTGCCTGCACAGCCCAGCCTGAGAGCCCAGCACCGAGGCAGAGGTCCCGGCTCCAGAGGCCCTTCCAGTGCTGGCCTGCAACAGCTGCCAGGTGAGGACCCAGAGGGTTTTACATCCCTCAAAGCAGAGCTTGAGACTGCTTTTTGCTTGATCTGTTTCATGTGTGAAATTCCTCCTGGCACACCATCCTGAGTGGCTCCAGAATCCCACCACCTGTTGTGTGATGTATGGAGTCGCTGTAATCCTATGTTCACCTTTGGGGGAATATTTTCAGGCATCCAGGCTTTGATCTGTACTGGGATTATGCAGATGTTTCAAAATGAGTCTAAAGGTAATGCTGAGCATTATAAGAACATGGCTTTTTGTTTTGCCCTGCAATGAGTTGGGCTTCTTTCTTCTTCTTCTTGGAGCCTCCTCAGGAAAGGACCCATGCCAGATCAAGTTTTCTTATAGCACATAAGGATCCATTGTTTCAAGAACTGCTACAAATTAGCAGCTGCAGTTAAAATAAAGGGTGGAGGTATTTTTCTTAGCCTCATTTAAAATTGTGTGGGGTAATTATCCAAAAGTACATTGATAAAATAAAAGTCCCTTAAGGGCTGCACATTGTTGTTGGATATCAGATCAGGCCATGATGATGTGTTGGAGGCAGAGTGGAGCTAAGCTGCTCTAACTGCTTACCACAAGACCGCTTCTGTTGCCTCTGGCAGCTATAACAAGCTTAAGTGGAGGCACCCAAGGATTTCTTCCAAAGTTAATAAGAAGACCCGCTGTATATTCAGACAGCAGGAGGTGGGATGGGACGCATCCCTCTGGCATGTCTAAATGTCTAAATAGATCCTTCACCCGTGCCTGAACTCCCCTGCGCTTCTGGATGTAGGAAAGACAAAGTGCAGATTGGGTCAGAAGGCCCAGAGGAGGGTTTTGTCACTGTGGTACTACTCCCTGGCCCTGCCCCTGGCCTTAGAGCTGGGCAGGCAGTGACAGCCAGTACTCCTCGTGTTCTTTGGTACCGCTTGGGATGGAAATGGAAAGTGGCAGCACTCAACAGTGTGGTGCTGGTGGTGGGCTGAGGGGAGCAGGCAAAGGTGTAGCTGCCCTCATCTAGCAACTTGGTGAAGAAAGCTGTGTCCAGTCTGCAAGACCTGAATCCTCTCTGCAACTTCACTTCAATTGGCAAAGGTGTTATCCTGCCCCAGATGAGGATCTGTACCAACAGGGGAAATTCGTGCTGTCCAAATGCAAGTGCCTGTGTAAAGAGGACTCAAGTAAAGAGGGCCCAAGAGCTAGGGTAACCAGCTGGCACTACCAGTGAGCAGTGGTACCCTCTGCTCAGGCTGGACTTTCCTTTCAGCTTGGATTTGTGCACTACATACTGCAATGGCCAGGTAGCCCATGTGTGTGCTCTGTACAGGGATTCTGCTGTTACAGGTAACTGGACAGAGAAAGGCTATGCAGAGACAAGATCTGACTCCATGGAGCTCTCACAGCTCATGCCTTCCCTTCGCTGTCCTGGAAGTCTTGAGCAAGCCTATAGAGAAGGGATGTCCCCGTGCTGCAAAGCCTGGGGCATCACTCAGAGATCAGCTCATCAAACCTCAGCATTCTTGTTTTGCAGGAAATACAGGTGTTTAAAAATGTGCATTCTGAACAAGTATAGACCCAGCTATTCTCAAAATGATCTGTGGAAGGAGAAGTCAGAAGAAATCTACCTGGAAAAAGTAATTAAGCATTTTTTTGAAATACTGTTTAAAAGCAAATCATATTTTAGACTTCCTTAAATGTTGCTGTTATTGTCTAGTTATTTTAGGTGAAGTCACTAGTAGGACAGAATGTAAAAACATAACAGTTCAAGTATTATCTTGTGGTCATCACAAAATCCCAGAGAAAGAGGTCACTTACACTGTCCTACTTCCCATTTCAGAAGTTGGGGCAGCTGTAACTGAGCATACACAAGGGCTGCATTTTCTATCTGAGAGTGTCTCAAGCTGAAATTGCTTGGATCCAGGTTGGCTCATTCTATCCTTAACCTCTCCCCTCTCCTGAGGCAAATCTCGCTCATACAAATTGAGTGCCATTTTCCACTAGGTCTAGTTGCCCTGGAAGGGGGTATGAAGCCAAAGGGCTGAGGGAGCAGGCTAGTGCGTCCGTGTCTCAGTGGTCCTCCAGGACAGGACCCTCACCCAAACCCCATGGCTGCAGAGCCATAACGCAGCTTTACTTCTGCTGCCCCAAAGGGATGGGGAATATACTCCAGGGTGTCCCAGGGACATGGGGACAGAACACAACGCTGGTGCAAACACAACTCATTCAACTCCATTGAGTAACCGTGGTGCTGATCGAGCTAAGAGAGGCTCTGAGATTGTGCTGTTCGACATGCAACCAGGACTTATGCTTGGGTATCTGGGCCTGGGTCCAGGAGAGTGGGAGGGTTAAGGATGCTTCACGTTTCTCTATTTGTGGGAAGTGAATTAACGTGCACACAACTCCATTGCACTCAACTTATTTATGAGAAAATCACACAGATTCAGCTCTGAAGGCATCCAGAGCACTTCCAGCCTTTATTCATGGTAACGTGAAGGTTCATTCCAACCTTTGATGCACTTCCCCACTCCCTCATTATTTAAAGTGTGGTTTTACTCTAAAGATTGACTGTGTAAAATTGGCATCTGCTTCCTTAGCAGATATATTCCATGTGTGAAATCAGAATACTGGTCTGGTGACTTCAATGGCAAGAATTTTTTTCACGTGCTCCTTTTCAGGCTGATGGTGCAGAGGCTAAGTTGCACTCCTGCATCTCAGGCAGCAGCAGCACTGCTCATCCCTTTTGACTCTAAACTTTTAGCCAAGTGAAAGAATGGTGGACTATTTTCTTTAAAAGAAAAAGTGGTGATGAAGAGGATATTTCCTTTGGTGCACCTCTGTCAATGCACTAAGGGTATGCACTGGTCACAAATCACAGGAAAAATCAGACAAAAGGGGATAGTCTCTTTTCTTACATCTCTAACCCAGTCAGATGCCCTTTCTTTCTTGTATAGCTTTTTGTGTTGCACTATTGGGGTGTTTTTGTTCCATGGGCTTCTTTTACATCTTCCCTGCTAGCTCCCCTTGGAGGCTTGGCCTCTTTCTCAAACACATAAGCCTTTGTAAAAGGAGAGGCAGTAAAAGCTCTCCCCCTTTTAATGCCTCATGTGTACTTTCATCTGGGGTAGTGACACATACTTGTGTTTGATGTGGAGGTTCCTGTAGGTTTAATTATATGGTTTCTTGTGGAATGCAATCATTTCTTCAGCTATCAAGTGGTCGTCACTGTGGCTGGCCAAAGACAGTATTAAACTTCATTAATACCTGCTCAGTCAGATTCTGAGCTCATTCATCACTCTGCAATCCCATGGAAGACAAAGACAGTCCCTGGTGTGGAGGGCTGGGGTACAAGGGCGTATCCCAGCATAGCCTGGTCTGCAGCCTTGTTTGGAGCTGGCAATGAGACACAAGAAGGGGGACTGCAGCTTGAATTTCAGATCTGAAATGGGTCTTTCCTAACAAATCAGAAAATAGTGGCTGTTTGAGAAAGAACTTTGACAAAAAAAATCAGAATAATGGCATTAAATAAATCAAAGATTTTCCCTGTTTCTTTGGAGAGATCTAGTACAGGTTTGTGTAATTTGAGGAAGATGGTTGTTTTCCCTGGAAAGGTGTTTTGAGGGCAGGTAGCTTTCAGAAAAAGATAGTGAAAAGCTTTCATGGATGTTGGCTACCTGGTGTGCCTGCACACGATGCTCACTCAGCATCAGGGCAGGCTGGTCACACAAACAGCATAATATATATTTCGGCCTTATTTAGAGCTAAACAAACATAAAACACAGGAAAAATACATGGCATTTTGTCTACGTAAGGACTTGAAGACCTGACAGTTACAAACCTGGGTTCAGATCTGTGCCTACTTCCCTCTCTGTTGTAGGAGAGCATCCTGCAGGATGCTGGAACCTCCATGTAGGCCACCTCTTCCACATAAACCCGGTGGTAAAATAGATGCCCTCTCCCTGCCTGCCCTATACCTCCCTGAGCCATTAACAGCCCCCTTACGTGGCATGGGGCTTAGAGCAGATGGGGCTCTGACTAATACCAGCTACACTAAGTCCTCCTCTCTTATAGTCCTGTCCACTTTATGACAGACTTTATTACTGCAGCTGTGCACTGGCCTCATGGTTTCAATGATTTTTCCATAATACTCTCAATCCCTTCCCTGCTCATTGCTCTTGGTGATTGGTTCCTTGCCCTTATATTAAATTATGCTACATTTTTCTGCAGCAAACTGCATTATATTTTATTACAAGCTGGTATTTACCATCTGCTGGCCCAATCTCACTAACAAGCCAAACCCTTTTGAATAAAAGGCACAGTCTGTACTGCCTCCAATGCAATATTCTCTATGGACCCAAAGCACATATTTATTTCATGGGGTATCGTGCAAATAGATCCAAGCAGGTGCCAGGGCACCCTACAGAATATATCTGTGGCAATGTATTTTCAGGATTTGGTCTTTCCAAGGCAGACAGGTAAGACAAGAAGCTACTACAGTCTTTTTGCTGCCCTCTTATAGTAATTAAAATCTCCTTTCACCAGTGCCCTTTGCTTCCTTCTCCTAATCCATTTTTTTGATGCTCCTTCCAGTTTGATCAATTTTATAAACTAGTTAGCCACAGGCTTTCCCTCAGAGGGCCCTTAATTGCTGATTGCCTTGGAACCACTGGACCATTACACTGACTGTATTTGTTCGGGTTCCTAAAAGATTCTCAATCCCACTGTCCAACAATTTGCTACACCTGAACCCGCTGGAGTCCTAAGAACCATAACTGTCTCAAACCCAGCAGTTTTTCCAGCTCTCCTCCCACTTCCCTCTGCAATGCCTGGGAGAGCAAATGGGCCTCACAGGCAGGTTCCTCTGAGGGAAGGACAGCTTTCACTGCTGGATTGCTCTGCTGAATCTGTTTTAGCCTTGTTGCTTTAGTTGATCTGAGTTTGAAATGTAAATTGGTCTAAACAGATAAACTTCCAGCTCAGTCTTTGGCAATAGCGATGTGAGGGAAGGAAGAGTTGTGATGATGGTAAGAAATGACCCTGAAAGTTCAGGAAGCATCTTGTTACCCCTGGCTGAAATGAGGTTGCTGTGAACTGGGACTTTGGGAGAAAATTAAGAAAGGGTAGAGGTGGCCCTAGGCTAGGAGGATATTGAAAAGGTCAAAGTGGAGTGGGTACCTCAGGCTTTGTCATGAATTCACATGCAAAAACCCTATGGCAAGACACTTTATTTTAAAAGGAGTCAGTTGAAACTAGCAAGCCAGGGAATATGTGTCTGAACCTAGGTGTGTATTAACATAAAGTTAACAAATGTCCATTTTCTCCCATACATGGGAATGTGTAACCCTTGAGTCTTGCTTTGCAGCTCCTCTACCAAAAGGGGTACCTCTTAATCCTAGCAGTATGTGTAGCTGCGCACAGAAACATCTGTGTGAGCCCCAGACTTGGCTGCCTTCTTCTCATCCTGATTTCTGCACTGCTCTACACTCTTCGACTGTGCTTGCAGTGCAGATTTTTAAATGGCTTGAAGTGTTATTAAAATGGGACTTGCAAGAAAAGAAACAGCCTCCACAGCCTGAGGAATACAGTGTCAGCAAAAGAAAACTATGTCTATCAGCAGCATAACTGTATGTATGAAATGATTTCTTCTAAATATGTCTGTGTCACAAGACAAAGCAATTCCATGTACATTTCATATATTTCAACTATTTTAGGGCTTCTGGTTTCCAGTCTAGTTTTTCCATTGGTTGGCTGAAAAAGATAAACATACACATTTAAAGATAAAAATATACCATCATGTGTAATAAAAAAAATACTCAAAAATATTATTATATTATTATAACACCACATCATATGATATAGATATATTGTGTAATATAATGATGAATCTGAAAATAAAAACATGGGCATATTTTGAATCCTCCAACATGCTTCTGTTCAAGAACAAGAAAGGGCTCAGCTTTCCACCTTTAGCTGTACAGAACATGGGCAAGTAGTAAACATACAATTTTTTGCTCATCTGATTCCCAATACCTGAGTGCGAGTGACCTGAGGGATAAGGAAATAGAGGAGAACAGCCTGAGTAGAAACTTGGGAATATGAAGAGGGTTTCTAGAAGCTTGTGTGATGCTTTGGGAAATTTGCAAAGAAACTGTGGCTTCACAGTAGTTTTCTTAATCACCTGCAGTTTGGGAAATTACAGGGAAATACTGGAAGCTGCAGTGACACCAGGTGTGATAACCTCTACAAAGAATGTGCAATCAGCTTTACTGGCAGGAGTATGGTGCTCTACAGGGCTTAGAAAATCTTTTCCTAAGCCTAACTCCTGGTGAGGTTAAGGCATAAAGATGTCAGAGTCCAATATCCTCTGACCAGGTTCTTTTAGATGTTCCACATGAGGACGTTTTAATGTTTAATATCAAATTTAATTCTCTGTAGGTACTTGACATTGCATGGGATTCTGATTTAACAGAGCGATACAGCAAAATACTGAAATCACAATGCAAACACAATATAGCAATTGCAACGTACAGTTGGATCACAATCCAAACGTGATTCCCATTACCAGCTGAAGGCAGCTCAGGTTGTTTAATTTTTAAACTCTGTGTTGGGCTGAGCCGAGCCACAAATACATTTGCCCCATGCTAGTCTGTCTGGCTCAGGGAGATAATACTCCTTTATTTATTTATTTTAGGGAAGGCCATTTACACAACAGGTTGACCCCCTCAGATGATGCAGCTGCCCATGTAAAACAAAGGCCACCCTCCAGTCACTTTTGTGTTAAGTTCAGCTTCCTTTACAACAGCTGTGGTCACTTCCTACACACTTTTCCGAGTCTCATGAGCACATCATCCTTGCCTATCTTCTTTGAGCCTTCTTCCACTGAAAGGGTGGGTTGGCTGGCCACAGAAGTATCCCAGGCTTCAGAGCAGGCAGTGGTTCCACTCATGATGTGGGGAAATGAATTGATACACAAAACATTTTTGCTAGCAAAGGACAGAATCCACACTTGTACGTTTTAGAGGCAAGATCCTACCATCTCCACCTAATTTTTAGTAGTTATTAACCAAAACACAAAGCCCAGGCTAAACTCTTACTTCTGGTTGCAACCACTGGCACCAGGGCATAATCCATCCTGACCATATGCCCTGGGGGTGAGCTGTGCTGCCTGCCAAGCCACCATGTTAAATTAGCAGATTCCTCCTCTGTGAACTGTGCCATATGCTGCGTAGCTTGAGTCCCCACCATCAAAATAATACTGCCCAGCATTTTTTTTAATGGGTGATCATCTTTCTGGGTTTGGTAAGACATTCTCCCTGGCTGGAGACCATACATGTCTAAGATTTGTGTATATTTACTTTCCATGACCTATTTGCTAAATCTACAAGATTGTGCATCCAGAGCTCATTTATCCTAGAGGAGCAGAAGAAAAGATTGAAAATTAAACAAGTGAGACCAATATTAGGAATCATTTTTGACAGCATTCTTTTGAATGAATACACTTTTACAACATATTTTTCTCCTAAATAATGTGTTCAGGCAGAGGCCCAATGTTGTAAAAAGGCACATAATTGGCACTCAAACAGGTCTGAATTATTGCCTGGTTGGTGTAATTTTACACCTGTCACTGCCCATACATTTGGAAAGAGTGAAAAAAACAGACCTGGGGTTGTTTCACTGCTGGTTGCCTTCAGGCTGCCCTGACATGCTCACCGAGTTTATAGCAAGCCTTTGTGAAATGTGGTGCCGGCAGAGGCGAAGCCAAAACCTCATCTAAGACACAGCTCGGCCAGGGTCAGCAAATGGCCTCCGGTTGCAGATGCTGCAGGAATCACATGGCTTTTCAGGTCTGGCCCTGCTTTCCCATCTCCTTTTGCAGAAGGCAGAAGCCCACCCTGAGGGAGGGGTGCCCATCCCCATCCCCTCCTCGCTGAGCATCACCCAGTGCTGGTGTGTTGGAGGTGAGCAGCCGGGCAGCACACTGAGATAGCTGCCTTCTAAGGAAACCTTTAATAATTTGCTGGCTATTTGCTCCCTGGCACTTGCTGAAAGTACCTAGCCTGTGGCCTCAGCTGCTTCTCTTGAGCTTAAAATATACAAATGTAAGAATAGAAATCCAGAAGTGCTGCCAGCCAAGGCTGCCCAGACATCAATAGCATTTATCTAGAAGAATAACAGCACAATCCTCCTTAATTTACCTTCTGGTGGCTGGGAAGAGAAGGACGGGCAGTAGGAGTTAAAGAGCCTGTCCCCCTCCCCACCATCATTTTTGGGTCAAGGCGAGCTGCAGCTTGCCCCATGTTGGTGGGCCTCTCCAGGAGCTGGAGAGCAGGCTCTTGGCCATGGTGCTCTGGGAGGTTTCTGCAGGTATCCTGACCCATAGGGGGTGGGGTTGGGGGGAGCAAATCAGCTGGAAACTCAACTCATGAGCCCAGCTGCGCTAATCCCCTCTGCGGAAATGCTTGTCCAGGTACCTCAAGGCCTGTGGTGCTGCTTCTTAATCCTCCACCTTCGTTTGACCCAGATGGAGGATTATTTTTTTCTTCTTCCTTTTCTAGTTAGTCAGTGAGTCAGAAACAATGCAGTTGTCTGCAGAGCTCCAGCTACAACTTTCCTCAAAAGCTTTTGGATGATACAGCTGACTCCAGCAGCTGCTGCTTGCTAATGAAAACTGGGGCAGACCTGCTGAGGGCGGCATGTTTGGGGTGGGCAGAGCAGCCCTCTTCCCATGCCGGGCTTCCTGGCCATCCATCGCAGCCCTCCTGAGTTCCCCAAGCAGGTTGTAGTCCCTCTCCCTTGTCTCTGATGGCTCTCTGGTTCTTCAGTAGAAAGGTTTGAGCACTAGCATGATCAGCATTGCTTTAGAGCTGTTTACTTAGAAGATTCCTTCAGCAGAAGTTGGCCGAGCTGCATTATTAGGGTGGAAAATCGGGGTATCATCCATTTTTAATAGTTTTACAATGCTGAAGAAAGGTGAGCCTCTCTGGCTGTTGGGCTGACGCACCTCAGAATACAGGCTGGTCTGTCAGACCCAATCAAGTTGATTTAAAATCATGATATTTTGTAGAATAACTTACTTTGCATACTTTTTCCTTTTGATTTCTATGCGTCATTAATTACATTAATTTCATATTTTGCATTTGTTTTCCCCTGTGGTGCTGAGAGGAAGATAATTGTGTCTTGTGAACTGACATTTGCTTTTCTTGCGTGTCCAGATGGTAAGTCTCTAAGGACACTAGAAATGGCAGGACCTTTGTGACAGCAGCCGGGCTGTTAGCAGCTCCCCTGTGGCCTCAGAGTAGCAAGTCTGAACAAGAAACAATTCTGCACATAGCATATTTTGTCCCTCCTCGGTTTAAACTTTTTAATTTCCTGTGGCCAAAAGCCACATAAAGCAAGGTCTCACTGCCCTGTTACCTAAGTCCTATATTATATTTATACCTGTGATAAATATGGAAGACATAGATCTGCATTTCAGTTTCTATCTGTAAATTCTAGCCTAGACCTGCAAGTCTAAACCACCCAAAATCAAGAGGGGGCCTTTGAAGGGAAAAGGTTTTCTAGCACAAGCTTTCTCATTGTGAAAGGCTAAAATTATTGCTCTCCTGTGATTTATAGTGCAGAGGCCTTCAGTCTTGTAGAGCACCTGGAATATTCAGCAGTAATTCAGAAACAGCTGCGTGTTGTTGATACAGCATATCACTGCAGAGTATATAGCATCAGAGTACCTGCACACACTATACACACCAAGAGGTTACCCTGAATGTGCCACTAATGTGTATAAATATATGTGCTATTGTCGGCATAATTCACAAGCACAAAATGAACGTGACTACAACAAAGCCCTCTGGCTGCTCCATCAATTACTCCTCATTTTCTAGCTGTGACTTGTATCTGCTTATATCTTCCCAGAAACCATGAATGATGAGAGATGAGAATAATTTAATTTATGGCTTCACCACAAATTAAGTCTTAAGTTACAATTATGTAACCTTTAGCATTGTAACGAAGCTACTCATGCAGCAAGGTTCTTTCCTGAACAGAAATAACTGGTGTTTACTTCTGAGTGTCTGCAGCGCTTCTCTGGTGAAGGGCTAAGCAGTCCTGTGGCCCATTTCTTATACACTGCCTAGAAAAAAAAAAGGCTCCTGTGAGAGAGCCCAGATCATCTTTGCCCTCACCCAGATGTGTCAGCAGTTTAAGTGTGCTTCTGAGCTTAGCTGCTCCTCGCCTTTCTCCTTGACCCCCAGTTCAGCCCCTGGGGCCCTCCTGCCTCTCGAGTCCCCAAAACCAGTGCTGGGCAAAGTTTGCTCACTGGTTTGAAAAAACATTGCTCTCTGCTAGGAACTGGCAGACCAGCCCTGAGCCCCCCATTTCTCTGTCCCATGATAGTTTCCTTTCCTGTCCCAAACCTGCACACTTAACCCCTCAATCTGCAGCATGAATGAGGGATGCAGCATCAATAAGGTGTGAATGAATAAGAGCGATCTGGAAGTGGTCCCTGCTCTGCTCCTGGTCTACTTCAGATACGTGGACACTCTCAGACCTGCAGACTGGATCTGAGTGCTCTGTATTCCTCTGAATCTGCCCTTTTGGCCTCCAGCTTAGTCACTGGGCAAAAACTCTGACACTTTCAGGTATAGGTAGGTACCAGTAGCTCTGCTGTCCTAAGCCCCAAGAAAAATCCTGAATGCCCTGCCCTTTAAAGTGTAAGGTTAAAGCTATTATTTGCATTCTTTGACCTCATGGGGTTGCTAGTTAAATTTAATTCTTTCAGGGACACCTAAACACTAGAGCATGTATTGTCAAGGTTTTGTTGAATGATTTCCAAATATAAGTGTCATACTTGTAATAGGAAGCAATGGGCCACCCTTCCCACCTGTGACCCTATAGTTTCTGGCACTTCTGAGGGTGCCTGTTGTGCATTTTTCCACACCACCTATTTCTAGGGTGCAGCCTTCCCTTCTGTCACTCCTCTTCCAGGTGACCTTCTCTATGTCCAGTGTACCCAGACCATGTTTCAGAGACCTCTGAGAACGCCCTGTGTTTTGGTTCCTTTTTATTGCCTCTTTTTTTTTTTTTTTTTTTTTTTTTTGTCGTTTTTTTTTTTTTTTTTTTTTTTTTTGGCTGGCAAATAAAGAAACTTGTTTTAACCCAGTTACAGCTGCCCCTGCAGGGGCAAAGCTGGGCACTCAATCCCTTTCCTTTAACAGAAGACAGATGTTGAAGACACACCAGAAAGGCCACCAGAATATAACAAGAGGTAAAGTCCCTATCATCGGAGCCCTTAGGTGGATGCTCCTTGTCGTGGCAGCCTGTGCAGAGTCTCTGCCTCATGACAAAATGCAGCTATGGCTGTAGCCATCAGAGATGGAAAAATTAACGAGGTATACTGAATAAAACTCTGGAAGAAGCCAAGGAAGATTTGGGTTTATATGTCCTTCTTTCTTGACTGGCTCATGCAGCTTCTTAGCATCATTAGTAAATACCTTGTGCTACCACAAGAGGATTTAATATCTCAGAGCTTGATTCTGGGAAGAACTGCGTGCCCTTGGAGCCAGGCCGTGGCCCAGGCTGCCTGTCCCCAGGAGCACTTAGAGTGCCACAGGGCTAGGGTGGGACAGTCCAGGGTAGCACGAAAGCCAAAACATGAAGCTAGAAGAATGTACACAAGCAGAAATGGCAAAAGAGTGTGTGTTGGGCTGTCTCCTGAGTGAGGCCCACTGAAAATGTAATCGTGACCCAGGCAATTTTACCAGCACTGGTAGCTGGGACAAGCATTCGGTCTTGTTTTTTTCTATCACCAAAAGAAGGCATAGAGTTCTGTGTGGAATAATATTAAGGGCTGATTGATTGCAGATTAAGAGCCTGAACAGAAGCTTAATGACGTCAATGGAAAGACTCTCATTGGCTTGAGCCAGCCCCAAGACTGATTCAACAGTATTTGTTTTTGTTTTTTTTTTTAAATGCAATTGTTATAGTGTAAAAGCTTCTGTTGGACAGAAATATCTCATAGAAGCAGAATTAAAAAAAGACCCAGAACAAAAGGACAGATTTAGCTGCTGAAGGTCTCTACTTCAGTGTGGATGTATGTTCATGTGATGTTTCACAACAACGTACTTCATTCTTTGCATCGTACAGAGGGAAAGCTCAGGTGTGCTGGGGGACAGTTAGCATTTTGAACCTGTGAATCTTCCTGCATAAACTTGAACAGCTCTGTCTCAAACAGTAAAAGAAATACTTTTTATAAAGATTTTTCTGTGCCCCTAAGGCCTGCTTGCTGTTGGGGAGATCTTTACCATCCCAGAGCAATTCTTTTCACCCCATGTGCACAGAGATATAGGCGTTGTTTGCAGGAAAGACAAGGGCCCTGTCCACTCTTGCCTGTAACATATATTACCCGTGAGAAGCACACACATAAATATATCCAACTTTATATTACATATTATTGTCCTCTTTTTTCAAAGCTAAGGAATTTTCATGAAGTGTGTATACATCTGGTATTGGATCAATTCAAAATTATGATAAAAAGGTTATTTATAGTTCTGCAATGACATTTGTTTATTGTATAGATACAATGTGCCAGACTCTTGCTTAACTCAACATTTCCCACTTTTATTGCATTTGTGATCCTGTATATGGCCACAGAACAAATCATTAAAGAGGATTGCATGAAGGATAATGAGTACCCATAATACTGTTAAGCCTTGCGCACACTCTTTAGCTGGACTTAAATTCTTTTGATCTGTTGAGCAAAGTTGCAAGAAACAGAAAATAACAGAGGTTGAATGACACATTTGCTTGTAATCTCAGATTTTCCAAATCCCTCCAGTGTACCTGTGTTCCCCTTTTCCTCACTAATGAATTCTGACACTGAAACAGATGTTGCCCTGTAAATTCTCTTGCATTATTTTATTTCCCAGCAATGCTGGTGCTCCAGATTCATTTGGTAAAAGGCAAATGCTCAAATATGCTGATCCCTTCGTCATGTCTTTTCTCTTGCCCTCCTCTTGCCATTTCCCAGATCATGGTGGACTCCATCCTGCATCACGCAAAAGTGACCAGTTTTTAATAAAAAGCAGTAGTCAAGTTTTTCTTATTTCCTACACACAAAACATTCTGTTGGATAATTTATTAAAGCAGGCAGGAAAAAGCTAAAATATTTTTAGAAAAATCTGTATTTCTACATTTTATTTGCAAATTGACTACCAAAATATGCAGTTGGACCTGAGCCTGAGCCAAATTGGAAAAACAGCTTTGCGCTGCCAGGCTGTCCCATCCCCTGAGAGTCCTCCAGCATTGCCGTCCAGCCTTGGTCCCCAAACCCACCAGGGACCACCCAGAATGGCATGGTCATCACACTGGCTGCTGCTGGTACAGCCATCACTGGGCTTCCCTTCCATGTCAATGTGCCATCACGCAAACAGCAAGCCAGAGCACTCCCTGTTTCATTGTTGGGGCTGGAGCATTGTTTTATATGACTTTAGAGTTGTGCTTGTAAAACACCTTCTTTTGCATAGCTGTAGAAAACAGACTTTCTACCAAGGGACTTGTTCTAGACAATTTTTCTTTCAGTTCTTTTCTTTTCCTAAATTTTACAGAAAAGAGAAGTTTATTTTTGCAAAGTTGCAAATGGATTACGCTGGTTCTGAAATGTTTATGTAAGACCCCTCACCAGCCCTGATTTCACACTCATTGGCCAAATTAAGTTGCCTCATATTTCTTTGAAGTATGGCGTGAAATGCATTTGTAAATAAGGCACGACTATAGCAAAAAATCGTTTTATGCCTCTGTACAGCAGATCTGCAGTGGAGTCAGAGGCTACACAAACTAAGTGAGTGTGGCCCCACAACCTCTGCTTGGTCTGTTCAGATTTCTGAGAAAAGGCCCATTTGCCAGATCAGAACCTGTTGATCTTATTTTTATTGAAAACCCCCCGTTCTTCTCCCCACTCATCACTTTGCTTCTCATTTTCCTTGTGCTACTCTCTAAATTTAAGAACTTCCACATTTTTATGATGTCTTGAAAGCTTAGGTTAACAAAGGGAAAAGTGAAAAAATAGGGAAAAGTGCTACCCTGTGGTAACCACTAAGTTTATTATATTTGGCAGCAAATAAGAAACTCGAAGCTAAACTACCAGAAAGTTTAAATACTTTGAAAACATTCCACAAATTGTGAAAAATGTAAAAAAATGTTAACCTCAGACTTTGAAAAATGAAAATATTTTTTATTCCATTCTGGTTAGTTTTTATTCCGTTCTGTTTTCTTATTACATTCACTAAAAGTCATAAAGTCATAACTGTTGAGGCCTGAGTTGTCCTTCCCAGGTTCACAAGCATCCTTGTGGTTTTGCTGGCTGGTTGTCACTTGGGAAGAGAGACGTGGCTGTTTTTCTCTCTCTCCCATAGGAAAGGCCTTGGTGGCCAAAACCAATGGTTTCCCAGGAAAATTCAGAAGGAATTCTTGGTGGTGTCCTGCCTTTTACCCTGTGGCCAGCTTTCAGTCCATGTCTTTTTCCTCTGCTCTGGTTCTCCTGGCCAGAGTGAAGCATAACTACCCAGGACGTGTAACAGCAGTGCCCTTCACTTGATCCATTGCCGTGGCATCGCGGGGAAGTGCTGAGTGAAAATTCCCTCTCACCTCAAGCTGTTGTATACATGGAATTCACGAATGGCAGGAGATCAAGGCTTGGCCCTGCCTTTGGTCTTGGGGACTATCGCCTGCACCTGGGGCAGGGTGCTGTGCATCATGTAGTGTAACGAGGAGCAGCACAGCTTGGTATTAACATTTCCATCATGAAAAAGTAGCACAGAGGGGCTTCTGGATTCACAGTCATCTGCCTGTAAGCACTGCAAATCCAAGCTCCAAAGCCTTCACTTCCCTAAAACCAATGGGAGGATTGCCTGAGTAAAGGATTGCTGTAAAAACTGAACAAGCGTTTCAGGATCTGGCCTTCTGGCATCTTCTCATTTTGTCTTGGCTGTTGCCTACATGTGCTCAGGGGATACCTTTGGAGCTCAGCTTTTGCTGCGTTTGGCTGCTAGCTGCTAGCTCTCCAGCCTAAGACCATGTGTGATTTGGCCTGGGGACACATCACATGTAGCTTTACGTCAGAAATGGTAGTTTGCCAATTGCAGGTATAATTAACAGACCAGAAAACCCCCCAAACAATAGCTTCAAGTAGCCTCAAGCCAAGTTGTGGGTAGAATATTAAATAGACTACATTTTTCAGAGTGTGGAGAGAGAATTAAATCTGTGGCTGGGGAGTGGCTCCAGACAACCTGAGGCGAGCTTTGAAAAGCTCATTAGCTTGCAATGCTGAGATCTAAACTTTGGATTTGTTGGGCTGTTGGAGCCCCAGGGGTATTTCCTGGGCTTTCACAATCTAAACTCAGCCTGATTGCTCCTGTGCTTACTTACCTTGAGAAAGATGGAAGATGGCATTTGCTGATGTGAGGCTTATCAAAGGTTCATGACAGCCCATCCTGCCCTCAGGATTAATAGGGTAGTGGTGCACATAAGATACTCTCTGGGGATCCAGGAGATTTGGATTCACTTGCCAGCTTTGTTATGGATTCTGTGGAGTCTGACTTCTCTTGTCTGCAAAGTGGGGATAAATAGCAATTCCCTTGTTTGCCTTGTGTCGCTGAATGTAATGACTTTAAAGAAAGAAGAAACTCCTCTGACAAAAGAGGCTGTCAGAGCCTGATGCCACTTGGAACTAAGAAACACTCGTGATATAATTCAACAGGCACAATGGAGAACTCCTTGTCAGTCAGACAGGGAAAACCAACTTGGGATTCAAGGCAGGACAAGAACAGAACAAAAAACCAGGTAATAATAATAATAATTTGTGTGCATACAAAGTCACAGAACATAGAAAAACAGAGGGGGAGATAGCACAACGATCCCTTAGCCTTTCCCAGTACTCCAAAAGTTTTTCTGTTCCCTAGAGAGATTTGTCTAGCTTGTTGCCAAAGATGTCCCCTCCCTCCATCAACACATTTCCATGTCTTGCTTATGAAAATGGCAAAATACAGCATTCAGTCACTGACTAAAGTCAAGCTGCTTCCCCTTGCCCACAAGGTCTTCTACTCCACCACGGGATTAAATTCACTTTATTTCATAAATTTATCTTGATGAATCCATGCTGAGGGCTATTTATTTCCTTGCTATTGATTAAAAATTTTCCAGAGGATTGAAATTAACTACTGAAGGCCAAAGTCTTGCCTCTTTTTCACTAATGTGGATCACCCTGATTACCTGGTTGCAGCAAAGTCAGATTAAAAAAATTGTACAATAAATTTGAGTCTTTTGCCAACAATTGCAACTTTGCTGAGCTGTGAAACAGGGTATTTATCGGCCTTTATCTTTCTCTGATTGTATCCATCAAATGGCTTCCTCTTCCTCTAGTTGTCTCTTAAGTAGCTACTACTTAATGTGTGCTGCGATCTTCTTGATCTTCTTTGTTTTCTTCTCAAGAAGGAACTGCATGTCCAGCAGCTCACACATTTTATCAGCCGTATCAGCTTGTCTAATAATGATGCTGCTTCTCCATACAAATTCAGTGTCCTGAGTGTTGTAGGCCTCCGCCCCTTGCAAAGCTGCCATGGTTACACCCGCTTTCAAAATGTTCCTGTTTTGCTCTCCCCTCAGCCTTGCCTCTCTTTTTCAGACTTTATGCTTAATTCACATGATATAGTTTCCACTTTTTTTGTTTCTCAGTAGCACCCAAAGCCGCTGTTTTAGCCAAGCTAGTCATTACCCTAATTGGGATGTTGGTCCTTGTGCCCTTACTATCACTTCTTTGAGAAAATGCCAGCTTTCCTTGGCTTCTTCTCTTTCTTCCCTCCACTGGAATCTGTCAGGCAGTCATTTCCTCCATTTATTTATCCTCAGATACACAGTCCCTGTTTGACGTACTGTCAGAGAAGTTCTGTGCATGTCCTGGGGGCATACTTTTTCATTACTATTCCCATAAATTAAAAGGAATATTGAGACACGATTAAAACGTGCAAATCTTTTGCTTGTCTTCACTAGGGATTCCATATAGACTGGCTAACTTTTCAACCTCAGTCTTAGGGATGAGCAAATAAAAGAAAAATTAAATATAAATCCAATAAATAATCAAAAGTAGCTTTTCAAACCTTCTGGTAAAGTTTAATAAGTCTGAGTTACTCAGATACATGTTTATCATGTAACTATTTGTAGGAACATGATATATATCAAAGAAAGTAAAATTTGTTTGTATTCCTATAGAGACATATTGTAAGGTGTGAGAAGAATGTCCTGGTCAACAACTGTCCTTTTCTTTCAAAAGCTGAAATATGTTCTCATATAAATAAAAGAACAAGCCAGTAAGTGAAGGTTATTTCAGCGGAGGAAAGTAACAGCTAAGCCAGGAGTTAGATATTTCATTGCAGGAACCATTTTACAACTTTGAAGTTTCTTTCATTGCAGGATGAATATTGCATATGAATCCTAATTGTGAAAAAATACAGGATGGTTAAAAGATCTTGTGCTAACAAAAATGAAGACTTTGATTGAAATAAGCTTTTGGGAAGAGGTTATAGTTTATAATACAAAGAAAAAGAACGATGATATCCAAGTAGAAAAATGTTAAATGTTATTAAATTATATTTCCATTATTTTTTCCAGTTGATTTTTTTTTTAATTGAAGGCCAAAAATATCCTCAAGACAGTGAACTGTAGTCAGCGTTTTGCAACAAAAATCTTTCCATTGGAAGACTTCCAGCCAGGTCTCCATTTCAGTTCTGTAGAACATATAATTGTTTTTTCCATCTAGTTCTAGTCTATTGGATATATTTAAATCTATATTATGCTGCCTGTTTAATGTGGGTGGCATATTTTATTAATTTTAAAGGATATTTTCTTGTTTCCAGTTTTCTCAATGGAATTTTGCAGTTTCTATGCACAACCTGAAGTCCAGATTTTGATGCTCTTATCCTTGCTCTTGCACTGTGGCCTGATCTACTTGATGTTTGTAACTACAAGTCTGCTGGGGTGGCAGCATGTGCATGGATGGACAGCTAACCTGAGCTATGAGAACATGGGTGTTCATACCTCAAGATGCTACATGGTGGCCAGTGTGTGTGCACTCTAGCCTCCCCGCCTTCCTGGTAGCTGTCCACAAAAGGCAGCAAGATCTGTCTGTGAATCCTGGCGTGGAATTTAGACTCCAGAGCCAGACACCTAAAAGCAAGGGTCTCTACAGGTCAAGGGGTCTGAGATTCTCCCATTACATCAGAGGAATTGGGGAGCCTTTGGTGATCACGTGGAGGCATCCAGTCAAAACGACTGCCTGTTCCATTGATGAACTGGCTAGATTGCTAAGGACCATTATGAGGTTTAGAGACCTAGACCACCTATGGACACAAATGTCCTAATCCATGAGCTGAATCGCACCTCTTCTTAATAAAGGAGTTGGATCTAGGAATTGGATCTGTCATTCGGCAAACTTCCCCCTTGCATACAACAAAAAGGCCCAAACCCTTCTGAGAATCTAAGAAAAGGATTAACCCCCACACAGTTTTTCTGTTCCTTTATTGGATGTGTTAACTGGGATCAGAGTGGCAGAGCCACCCGACACACTGGTTTGTTGTGATAGTTCTGACGAAGATACAAATGGGAACTGAGGACTGAAGAGTTCAAGATGGTTCCAGATAAGCTTCAAGGAAGTCCCAAACTTTGAATGGCATCTTAAAGTTGCTATTTTCATCTTTTAAAGGCTTGAGGATCATTAGTCTCTCCTCATAACATTCCACCATTTCAGACAGAAAGTAACAGTACAGCACATGAGGGAACTTAGGTGCTGGATGCTCAAAAGTATCTCCAACCCTTAAACAAAGGACAGAGCAGCACTTGTAGAGCATAAGCTGCAAGAGGACTGAATGCCATATTTCTTACTTCTTTTTCTTCCTATTTGCATGTTCTCTCCTCTTGCTCAGCATTGCAATTACTGTGCTGTGTCCCAGCAGTGGAAGGAAGGTGGCAGCATCAAAATACTAACATTCACATATGAACAGATTAATTATCTGGAATTTTCCACTGGTTCCTCAGATTTTTTAGATGGCTCTGGCTTAGCAGTTTTGATCTTTTTCAAGTCTGACAGTGGACACAGGCAAATTGCTAAATGATCTGCAAATGTTTTTTTAGAAATTTTACAAGGCTACAAAGACAGCAGCAAATAAGACAAGGGGAATATTTTCTTCCACTCTAGTTGTTGAATTCACATGTGAACAATTTGTCCCAGAGGATTCTTCAGGAAAAATCAGTGCTGGTTGTATGACTCTTGGCTACAAAGAGTCTCACTACATGTCTTCGTGGACCAGCTCCAGATCTGATCTGGAAAGGTGAGTGACTATCCCTTCAGCATCTCTCACATCGTGTATGCCTATCCTACTTCTGACAGCTGCAGAATAAGCATAAGAGTTTCACAGAGGAGAGGATATGTGAGTATTCCCTTGGATAATAGTTTTGTGCCAGTTAGGTGTTAATATTCACATATTTTTTTTAATTGATAAATATCTCCATGAAGGAAATCTTAAAAGAAAATCTTTGGTCCTTTCCTTGTTTAGCTACTCTGCAGTTGTGGGAAAAGGGATCCCAGGGCACCCACTGCAAGCTGTCTCCATGGTGGTTAACTGAATGTTTGGTTATCTGAACAAGCCTTTTTTATGACTAACTAAATGTCATTTTACATTAAATTTTCAGCTGTCTCAGCTGCTCATGCATTGATTGCATCATTACTAATATCTTGTCATTCAGGTGTAATGATGAATGAGAGACAAATTTTTTTTATTACTGGCAGAAAGAATGATGATTGTAGTGCACCTAAAATCTGATAAGAGTTTGTGTGTAGATATAACTGCTGACTGCCTGAAATGGAAAAGTAAGACAGCGTAAGACTTTCTTGTACACACAACTTGCTGGAGGTTTCCCAAACACAAAAGTCAGTGACACTGGCTGAATTCATGGATGACAGGAAAATGTTCCCACATGGCACCATCACAGACCTTGCTCTGAGAAACCTTTTTTCCCAGATGTTATGAGCAGCAGGAACTGTAGAAGTGAACCAAGCTCCCTAATGCTGACCCAAAACTTGGGACCCGTACAGGATGGTGAAAAAATCAGATTGTGTTATGACACAATCACTGCCTCGCTGTGTTTGTGCCAAAGCCCATGCCTACATGCTAAGCCTTTCAAGGCGGTCTTGCTTTACTCTAGCTGGATGTGGTGCCATGGACTGAATGGCCCTGTGCTGTTGGGTGCATGGCTGGTGTACATTCCCATTTGTTTGAAAGGCATTCAATTTGCATCCTTCAAAACTCTTCTATGATCCCAGTCAAAGCACGGCACAAGGAGACATTTGCTTCAAAATTCCCATCCTGTACTGCATTGCTTATGGAGACACAGCCAGCTCAGGAGTCTCCCACCATCTGTTCACCTGGCATATCAGAAGCACTCAGGAAGCTGAAGGGGACAGTGAACCCCCACTTCTATAACCCAACACTTCCACAGCTTCTCATAGTTGCATAATATGGGTGGCATAATATTCCAGCTTTTAATGGTGATGGCCTCTATACCCATAAGGTCTGGATCTTTTTGTCCCTTGAGGCCTACAAGCCAACCATGGCACCACAGAATACAAATTAAAGTTATTCCATGTTCTACATCCATGTAAGGTCACTTATCATGAGTTGTCTGCTTGCAGAACGCAAGGGCCTATTGGCAAGGACTCTGAGCGGAGCCAGCTGCCCACCCCACCAGCATCTTGAGGCCCACCAGTCCCCTCATGCAGTCAAGGCATGCCAGTTGAGACCAGACAGAGTAAGCGCTAGACGGTGACTAATTAAATAGGGGTTATGGAGTTTTTGAGGAGGCTGCCAAAATGCCTCATGATTAATCAAAATCTTAAAAAAATTCAGAGAATCTGAGTGCTGCAAAATCTCACTCTGTTTTTCATCTCCCAAGAAGGTAAACAAATGAGTCTGTTCCACACCAGAAGTTAATGGGCTTGGAAGACCCTGGAGCCGACGAGCTTTGTAGCCATTCCCACAGCAGATCCCCTTCTCTTTTCTAGTGACTGGTTTTTAACTAGTGCACTCTCTTCCCAATGCCTCCTGAAGCACCTCCCTCAGCCTGGACACCCTACTCCCAGCCATCACCCACCATCTCTGTGCAGTGGTGGTCCTGGGCGTCCTCTCCAAGAGCTCCCCCAGGAGATGCAGGGAAAAGCCCAGTGCACAGGGGTGATAGATGCACAAACACACAACGGCAGAGGGACAGGACACCTGTCACAGCATAGGTCAGGCAGGGGAGACAATCTGTGTGGTTACAGAAGTGAAAGCAGTTGGGTCAGGTCACATACATAATTCACAAAGATTTACAACAGGTGAAATTCAGCTCTTTTTGCTCAGAGATGCTCCTTCCCTTCTCTCAATTGAAGAAGCTTGAAATATTCTTCCTTCTGTTGCCTGAAATGCTCCCTGAAGACTCCAAGTGTCCTGAGAATAGGAGAGCTGACTGCTCTGCCATTTATTCCAAGACACTAAGACCAGAGATCCAGCAGCCAGCATGCCTCAAGCAGAGGGGAAGGGCAGGCAGGAGCTGCCCTTAAATTAGGAACTCAAAAGCTGTAATTTTGGACAAAAAGGCAGAGCTGATAATACCAGTTTTATTTGTGGTGGGATTGTCTGAAAACCAGAGAGAATGTGAGGCTTGTGATGTCGAGATCCTTAGCCTGGGGTCTTCCTGCACCCCTGACTGCTCCTCATGGTGCTTCAGGAAGCCTGCACTGTCCTGAGCAGCTGGCTAATGACTATCAACTGCTTCACTGTACATACATCTGACTTGCAATTTGCTGAACATGTGCATTTGCTTTCTCCCTGCCCAGTGCCAACAGTCATGGGATGCCGGAAGCAGCTGGGGAAGCAGCATGGACACCAGCCATTATCCAGGGTGAAGGGCCTTGTGGGGTCTGTTTCTGCCCACAGCAGGCTGAAATATCCCATGCTGGGAGCACTGGGAGACACCAAAAAATCTCCAGCAGGAATAGCCTATGCTTTCTACTTACACAGACTGGCTAAGTAAACACCAAAACAGAATAAAGCCTTTTTTTTTTTTCTTTTAATAATTTAAGTTCACATGTCAATACTTTGAAGCTTATAACAAACATTGGGGGGTGGTGACTTTCTGCATGGCAATGCACATTTTGGGAAAACTTCGGGCTTGTGAGTAAATGGCATAGGCTTATTTCCAAGAGCACAAACACCAACACACATCTGCAGGCTGCAGCTCTGTCTGGGTCTGAAGCTGGAAGAAGCAGAGCTGTGTTGTCCTGGCATCACAGGCATTTCTGCCTTTTATTTGGTCTCCTGCATGCTGTTTCCTGTGATACCTTCTCAATCACAGCTCCTGTGACCTCTCTGCTTGGGCTACATCTTCTTCCCACAGATACAGAAAAATGAAAGAAATGAAAATATATTCCTTGCTGAAGTTTTGTTAATCTGCAGAGGGTGCCAGACAGGAAATTTGTACATTGGTCTTCACTGACATTGCAAATAATATAAACTCCTTATTTCCTCCCCAGCTGGCTGGAAGCTTGGCCCCTTCAACACAATGAAGGGAAATATAATTTTCTCTTTGTTGTATTGTTGGAGTTTCTCATTTTTACAGCTGCTGTTTGACTCCCCCTATTTTTTATAAAAGTCTCTTGTTTCTTCTCATACACAGGTTACCTCCTAGAAAGTAAACCTTTGGAGGATCTGCCTCGCAGTCCTCAGCTCTCGCATCATTGCCGGCAAAGGCACCATTGTACCTGGAAAGAGCAAAAGGGCCACCAGCCTGGGGTGCACCTCATGCTCCCACCCTTCCCACCACTTCCCAGTGCAGTCTCCCCCAAGGACTCCTCCAAAAGATGATTGAAAACAATAACATTGGTAATAGCTGATCTGGATGCACCTCAAATATCTGCCCCATGATACAAATGCTTGTGGTTATCCCATGAATCATCCTCCAGACAAATGTTTTGAATTATCTATTTCCAGGAATGTGCTGTTGGGAATGGCCAGGAGCAACTTTCTCCAGCAAGAGAGCTGCCTCCAGCCAGGCTCTACCCTACAGGTAAAACCCTGTCTGATCTGCCTGTTACCTGCCTTTCCATGGGCAGGCCCAGTGCAGGGGCTCCGCATGCTGGGGGTGATGCAGAGGGCATCGTGCAGGCCGCGGGTGGGCACTGGGACTGGGACATCAGAGCCAGCAGCTCTACAGTCTCGGACAGCAACCCAAGGGACGAGCATCCTTGCAGGTCCTGACAGCCTCCTAGGTCCATTCCCATGTTCTCCTCAGGACATGACAGCCCCTGGGTGTTAAAATTATCTGTGTGATAAACTTCCCACACAGCAGAGTTTGATCCAGCTCTCACGATTATCAGATCTAGACTCCAGTCTGCAGACTGTTCACAGCAGCCTGAATTAACAATGTCTTGACTACCTTAATAACCTTGATTAATAAACTGAGGGAAGTATATAATCACAATAAGGCTGCTATATACACCCAAAGGCAAGATTAACAAACCATTGTCGAGCCCGGGGTAAGTCAATAAAGTGGAACTGCTTGGAAGCCAAGTTAGCAGGCAGATAACCATTAGTCTGTATATGTGATATTGAGTTTAAAGAGCAGATGTTACCTGAAACCCGTGCAGATGCATGGGGTGTCCAAGAGAGCACTGCAGCCTGCTGTTAACTTACATCCCTGCATGCAGAACAGGAAGAGCTGCATTCTTTGTGATTAACCCAGTTTGAACTTTGAAATCCAAGTCCCAAATATTTGCAAGAAAATTGCAACTAAGACAAAGGATTGGGGTTTGAAAGGTTCTTCAGTTGTACTGTGTGGGACAAGCTTCCTACAGGGCTTGGGGCAAGTCCCTTCACCTCCTGGGACCTCACTTTCCCACGTTCAGAGTACAATTCTTCCACAAATTTCCTTTGCATGCCTTATTTTCAGGGGGAATTAGTACTGAAATTTTAGAAGGGAAAAACAAGAAGGCAAACCTAAGAAATAGCAAGCCCTAAAACTAAAAGTCTGAGTGAGTTTTCACTTATTTCAAAGAAGAGCAAAGCTGATGGCAAAAGTAGCAAACATTTCCAAGTTCAAAAGAAGTCTTTGCCTAAATACCTGGCTACTGCTTTGTTACCCAGCTCATACACACAAATATTCTAGAGAAGGCACCATGCTTCAAGCAATCACATCTTCACAGCTGCAAATTTCATATGTGGAGAAAGAAGGTCTTATACTCTGAGGGCTTTAACAGAGCTGTTTTCCCCAGTATTGGCTGGCCAGTAAAATACTCCCTTTTCCTTTCCTCATCCCAGAGCAATCACCAGGGTCTCCAGAGCACAGGGAGCGTGAGGGAGGCCCTGGGTGATGCGAAGTCCTGACAGCGGTGCAGTGTGCCCACCCCACAGGCAGGAGTGGGGAAAGTCCTGGCACAGGGGCTCCCGCAGACTGACCCCACCGTCACTCCTCGCGTTTACAAGCCGCAGACAGAGCAGGCTAGTTATTTTACCCTTGTGAAAGTGCTTTATCTTAAGAATAAAATATTGTTTTACCTTCTGCCCTGCTGCTCAGTGTAACTCCAGTGTTAGCTTCCATAACTATAACAAACCTCCTTAAGCTAACAGGTTTTAAACTCTGCTTCCAAACCAGGCTGGATAAGCAGCAAGCAAGCTTCATTGGGTGCAGTGGCCAATTCAGTGCCCTCACCTCTGTCTCTCTTCCCCCCCGGCAGGAATGTGTGGATGGGCAGCCCTGAGGGTGTCCATCAAAGGTGGACATGCTGCTCCCAGAAAGCTCACCAGGGCGGGTGCTGGATGGGTGGTATGGATCAGGGCATCACCTGGATGAACAGCTAGCTGCTTTCCAAGGAAGGCTGGGAGACAGGGCTTTGTCCTTCCACTTTACAGCTCAGCCTGAACTAAGTAAACGGGATTTTTTTCTCCCTGTTTGCGTGGAGAGGGGGGATATTTTAATGGCTTGGAGCCAGCACAAAGTCTCTGCAATGCTTAAAGCTGTGGAGTTTGAGAGGACCACTTCCCTGGAGGAGGGCAAATATAGCTCTGCTGTGGCTGCAAGCAGCTCAGGTGTTCCCACCTGTGTCATTCGTGTGACAAAAAGGGCTGAAGATGTTGATTTTGCAAGGTGGCTGGTCAGACTTTTTCCAAGGTGGGGGTGAGTCTCCCCGTCTTCTCTCCCAGTGGCAAGCGAAGCCGGCAGGAGGACAGGGAGGGGAGGGAGGTGATGGAAACTTCCCAGGGGGAGGGTTATTACAGAGACTGAACAGGCTCTGGTACATCCAAGCACAAGTAAACGTAGCAATGTCAGGCCCGAGTGCCCTGTTTTGTCTCATGACAGCACCTTCGCAAACATCTCAAACATTTGTTTTCCTTTGTGCAGCCTCACATGCTGCTACCCAGCACCAACAAATACAAGCTCCTTTCTTTTTAAGCACAGCCTTATGAGGAAATATTGTTACCATGAGGCGCTGCTCAAGCCTGGCATGAAGATAAAAATGAACACAGGAATAGCAGGGAAGTGAGAGTGTGTGTAAAGCAGAAGTTGCAAAGAAAAGCAAGGCCAGGAACAATTGCAGTTGGTCCCAGGAGGGAGAAAGGACCCTTAGATACTGAGAAATTCAGGAGATCTCTTTGGAAGAACTTGCTGTGGAGTTAGTACAATTTGGTTTATGACTGTTTAGACTGAGAGAGCCATTAAAAATTATGTTAATTTTTTCCTGAGGTGCAGCAAACTGTGTTGTTACCTTCACCAAAAGGAGCTGTCGTGCCACAGCAGGGACTGTCTTGCTGGACGTGAGCCTTGCAGAGCTCGCATGAAACGTGGGGCCAGTAACTCCGAGCCCTTGGGTGTGCATCTGCTCCGCTGGGCATCTGAACAGGTCTGACTCTGGAGAACAGGTGCTCAGGATGCTCCAAAGTTCATATCTCTTGAAAGACATCCTCACTAGCAGCCCAAACTATTAATGGTCTATCCTGGCCTCAGGTCTCAGTCTTTTCATCAGATCCTAGTGACCAAGGTCAGCAAGGCTGGCTGAGAGAAGCAGCTGAAGGGGATCCCACGTATCCCCAAAGCCATGGATTAATTGAGTCCAAGGACCAAAATCAACAAAGAGCCTGCAAGTTAGGCACTTAGCTGGTGAAGTTTTGCCAAGCTACTTGTTGCTCGAGCCCACAGGCATGAGTTAGATAAAGCTTGTGAATCCACCCACAAAGAGCAAGATTCACCCCACCAAGAGTGACACCCAGTTCCCCAGCCAAAACCTCCTGGCAGGAGAGCTAGACAATGTCAGCCTGATGTAGAGAAAAGGAGCTTCAGTGTAGCCCTAATTAGACTCCAGGACTGAGAAGACATCAAAGCAAGGGAATTCTCTGCCTATTTCACATCCTGTCTCCTTGAAACTTAGGAGGTTTTTCCTATGTCTGTCTCATGCCGTGGCTCCCTCCCAACATCCCTCTAGAAGTGCAGAAAAGGAAATTGCATTGCACCAATTCTACCAGGTGTGTGTTGGAGAGGCAGAACTCCTTCCCTGTTTCTCTTTGATGGACTTCCAGGAGACCTTGGTAGGCCCAAGATTTCCTTAAATCCCTATTTTGGTCCAGCCTGATGTTGAGCTCCTGCTAAGGCCCTGGGAGCTGCTGCTGCTGGTCCTCAGCCCTTCTCTGAGCCATGGCTCACTAAGACCAAGCATGCCGCCCTGGGGTTGTCATCAGTATTTCTCTCCATTTCCCTTGTGGTTTGTGTGTGGTTTGAAGGAAGGGGAAGTTCAACTGCCCACAATATTAGTTGAACTGTCCATCAGCTGTGGGGGTCATGGTCTCATACCTGCCCAGGAGCAGAGGGATCGTCCTGGGCCCAGCCAGCACCAGGCACTTTCCTGGAGACCTCCCTGTGCCCCAGGCGTTTCGCGGTTGCAGACTTGGCAGCTGGTGCCAGCTGGCCCCACCACACACATCTTTACCTAAATATTATGTTTTTCAGAGTGTTGTTTTTAGCTGTTGTATTTGGCAGTTTTCCTTCATTGCCTTTAGCAGCAATGACTTACTGATAGGAAGGAAAATTTGAGGACCTTAGCAGCTTATTCCAGCTCCCCTACTTTGTCTCCTCACACATGCCACCCCCTTACTACCTTTCCCAGAAATGGGGCCAGATGGTGAGAAGTGATGCCCTGGGCAGTATATAACTGTATCTTCTTGGTTGCACGACACCTCCAGGATCATACTTTCTCTCTGTGGTGGTTTCTTTTTTTTTTTTCTTTTGTGCAATATTCGCCAACTTCTTGGTAGGTTGAGATCTGGAGCAGATGAAGAGGTTCAGATTTCTCTGCTGGAAGACATGTACACTTTTTGCCTTTCTTAAAACTGCAGGCTGGCATTTCAAAACTCCCTCTTTAATGCCAAAAAAGTAGCTACCACCTCATCAGAGTTCAGATCCTGTCTGGTGCCAATCTGTAAGGACATCAATGGATATATATCTACTCCCTGCCAAATTCTATGAAAACTTGATCTTCTTTCAACAGCTACTTTCGAATGGTTCAGCCATACAAATACAATGTCAGAAGAAAAAGGAAACGAAAGCCAGAGGGAGGTGGGAAGAAAAGGAGAGAGAAGATTCATCTCTTCTTCCTAACACAGTTCTTTGACACGTGAGTATGTGTTGTTGCCCTGGCATTAGGATTCAGGCTAAAGGTTTATAGCAAAGACATGCAAAACCCCTGCCCTATTCTGAGGAAAACATGTATAAGTGGAAATGAATACATAAATATTCAGTTGAGACATCTGACACTTACCAAGGCCACCCAGTGAGTTGGCTTTTATTCTAGACCATCTTTCTGTTCTGTATTTGTGTAAGTCTTTCACCATGGGGCACTTGGCTTCAAAGGGGACCATGACCTACCACCACTACGCCAATGGTGGAGTGAGGCCTCCCTGGCTCCTCCAGAAGAATCCAAAGCTCCTCAGGGTGGAAGAAGTAGGAGAGGAAAGCTCTTTGGCAGGGCTGATTTCTGAACACAGTAGATGGGCTTCATCTTACTCAACACTAGCTGCTGCAACGTAGCTGTTCAGCCACTAGTCCTTGTTATTCCTATTCCCCCTAGAGGAAGTGAAGGTAAATGGAAGAAGACCCTTTTACCCTGGATCTTCATGGTGTGGGGCCATCCAGGAGGTGAGATAAATTCCACTCTGAGGAGCTTTGCAGGTTTTGGTCCAGTTTGCTGAGGGCAGGAGGGCAGAGCCAGCCCTTGCCCCTGCCTCTCAATTTGTTCGACAGACCATGGCTTGCCTTTTGGGAGCTCCCAGTGTAGCCAAGACCAACATCATCTCCTGAGTTTTACTCTGAAAGCGAGGACACTGTACTCAAGGGCTAGTTGTTCCTAATTTCTAGTGGTTCGAGACCAGCTGCTGTGGTTTTACAGGAGCAGGGGGCTGAGCCCCCTCCCAGGACCGCTGCCCGTCGGGCACTGTGCATGCTCTGAAGTTCAGCTGTGGAGACATCCAGCTCCCCTGTTTATGCTGTGACTGCCTCTCAAACACTGTTTGAGGATCCAGGCACGACAAAAGCACTTCTTGTACTGTGTGCAATATATACAAGTTACAGGATAACTTCTGCCTCCAGGAACTCACAGTCTAAATTAAGACAAGATTGCAATGAGAGATGTCACGAGAACTGGCAGCAGGGAGAAAGAAGGACGGGAAATAGGAACCTTGCTACAATCTCATCTTTCTTTTAGCACACTGCCTTTTTGTTTAAAGCAAACTTTTCTGTTTTCTGGAATGATCTTCCAACCCACCCCACTTCTCTCCTGTTTATCTCGGTCAATATCTGGTGCTTATATTGTATCTCTAGATACATAATGCATCAACTTCACATATGGTATTAATAAGCTGTGGGTATCTGCACAGAGTGGTGGCAAAGAGCATCTGACTGATTGCATTGCAGAAGGATGTCTGGAACTGGGGTTGTTTTCCCAGATGAATATAGGGAGGACATATCTGAGACCATTTCTTTCTTCATTCCTTCTCATCACATACATATTTTCAGGACTCAAAGTCTGGACAAGCAGAACATCACAATGTCACCAAAGGGAAGATGTAAATCTCCCTAAGTAATTTTTAATGAAAAAAAATATTGAGTTACTCAGAGTGCCATGGTTTCTGGGTGGCTGGCTTTAACTTTAGCAATCCATACTTAAAGGGAAATTTTACAGTCTTAATATATTCCAGATGCTCTCCTAGTCCCAGATGAAAGCTCTATCGTCGTTTACTGTTAATATTTTTGTCAGCAGTAGAATTTTATTGTAATACCCCATCTTATTTGTAGTCACTATTAGTCATGAGAGAAACTTCCTTCACAAGTAATCCCTGGGTCACCCCTTGAGTGTCCTGTCTCACTCTGTTTAATTAAAAGCCATTAACTGCTTGTTGTGTCCAAGACTTATCTATACAATGCACGTCTACAATGATTTTTTTACCTGATGAAAACTATTTGCTTCTAGCAGTTAGACAAAAAAAAAAAAAGTTATACTCTACAGTAACAACAGTTGGCTTTATAACATCTCTCTGATGGAATGAAAACAAGAGATTTGCTTTGAAAATAAACCTCCATGAACTTGGATCAACAACAAGGGATGTGAGGGTTTACTGCAAGAACAAGAAATGCATTTCACGCTGTTAAACTTTGATCAGATGTTAGTTTCTCACAAGGAGAATAGTATTTATACATGGCAATTTTGATCCTTTGTAGTGACCGATGGGCTGACTACAGAGGGAAGGGGATTTGGGGGAACATAATAGAGCAGATTGTCAAACCACAAGTCTGGATGGACAACTGAGCACCTTCCTTATTCAATGAAGAGCAGCTAGATTAAAAAAACAAGTCACTACATGATGGGCTCTGCACGATATTCAGTTAGTATGCAAGTTGGAAGCTGCTATGGTCAGGTCTCATTGCTTTTGCCTCACCACCTTCCTCATAGGGCTCTGGAGCTGCTGACAACAGCTGAGAGGAGCCATGAGGACAGGCACGCTCCCAATGCTGTGGCCAAATCTTGAGCCAGCTCCTCAGCACAAGCAGCAGAGTTCTTCAGCAGTTCTTACCAGCAAAGAGTCTTCCCTGGCTAGAACATTGGTAGGGATTAAGTTTCCCGAATCCTGAGGTGCCATGTGGGGACTTGGTGAGGATGAATCACGTCTTTTAGTCCTGGGCTGCATCATCACCATGAATGTACTAGGCTATGAGACACACCAATAATGATCTCTCTAACACATGAGGTATTCCCATGTTAGATCCCATGAGGGAAATGTTTTACAACATGATGGGAGCCTGTGCAACTATGCTGAAGCAAAGCAGGTGTTTGCTGGTTTTGTGCGGCCTCTGCTGGGTAGCCCAACTCCAGGCTGTGGCATTGCCACCACAGCCCTTTCTGTTTGATGGCCAAGCCTTGCAGATGCAACCAGTCATGTGGTGGGGCATGTGAACCAGCTGTGTCAGAGAGGTGAAATCTGGGCATGTAGGATGGTGTGCTGTGGGATCCTGCTGTGCAAGTCTTGCATACATACTCTGATTTGGCTGGGAAAACTATTACTGAGATGTCCAAGGTTGTGAAGGCCTTATTCTTTGTTAATTCTGATAAACCCTAGTGATGTTGAACCTCACTGAGATGCAGGAAGGCCCTTCTGAGAGGATTTATCTCTGCACCCTGCTGTGGCCTCCAGCAGATGAGGAGATGGCTGCTGGAGTCCTGCACACCAATTTGCTAACCAGTGTTTATTCCATAATTAGTGCCTCTAAGTCTTGACTAGAATCTATTTTTTCTCAGTGATGGACAGACTTTATTGTAAAAGGATTCTCCTCCAAAAAACTGAAACCAGAAGAATATCTAGAGAACCTATTAAGTACTGGGGAATATGGCCTTTGTGTCGCACACTGTACCTGGAAATCTCACTGCAAACTCTAACCTGCTAATTTTAACTTGCCTCTGGAATATACTATGTGAACTGTAGCTGGGACATGCATCTGTAAGATAATTGGGATTTGGACCTCTTATTTAAAGCTGTGAATGAATTTATCCATGAAACATGCAAGACAGTGGTGTGTGTGGGGGAGAGGAAATACTTTTATTCAAGCATGCCTTGATCAAAAGGGTTGAATTGGGCTAGAACTCCCTTATTTGCTCTGCCCTCTGTGTCTTATGCTTCTAGTTCTGAGACAGCCATGCTACTGTGACGTCCCGGGGATATGGCTAGAAACATAGCAGGATTTATGACAAAGTCCTTGTTTATACCGTACGGATGAATTTGAGCAAGTGCAGATTCCTAAAGTTATATGAAGGCGTGTAATAAATGCCCTAGGCCTCTGTTTTTTGGATGCCTCATCTTCCCTTGCCATCTATTGGCACCTCGGGATGTAATCAATGCTTTTTTTTTTTAACCTTTTCAAAAGTTTCCTTTTAAGTTTACAAACAAGTTTAGAGCAAGACTTAAAGTGCCAGCTAAAAAGATATTAGGGAGATAATTAGTATCCAGAGGTGGCATTCAGATTACAGCAATAAGGAGTTAAAGGTTTGTCAGGTTTATTCTATCCTGGAGCTGCAGCTGTGGTTGTATCTTCATGAAGTGGCCAGCAGAAAAGCACTCTCTGTTCAGCTGAGCTCTTCACTGTGTGAAGCTATTCACAAGAACATAATGGAGTCATGACCAAAGAAAGGAAGAGGAGGATATTGTGCAGCTCTAGCGTGTGTAATGAGCCTTCATATCATACAGGCTTAAAGAGGTCACAGCTCATCTGAATGTCATTGAGACACTAATGTACTGTTTCTGAATTTTCTTTTGTGCAGCAGTAGTGTGTGCTGCTGGTAATATCAGTGAACCACATCTAATTATGGATAGTACAACTATATCTGCTGATGTTAGGCTACTGGGTGAATTTCAGAAAGATACTAATTGGAAAGGAATAGGCCCCAGTAAGTGGGCTCTGCCTTGTACATACCCTCCTTTCACTTTGGCACCTTTACTGTCACCCAGGTGTCGTTACCTCTTGTGAGCACAAAATCTCCTGCAATGCCTGTGCTGAGACATGAATGACGGCTGACAACACAGAATAGGCACAGCAGCAAATTCTGAAGCAGCCTCTGCTTTTCCCTGATGTTTGTGGTAAAGATAGCAATTGGAAAAGTTCATCTTTCATCTTTGGCTACACAGAAATTGCACATCAGTGTTTACTACTGATTTAAAATCCATCAGATTACCAAGTTGTTCTCTGACACTGAACAGATGACACCACTGCTGAGTATTACATATTGCACTGTCTTTGAACCCTTGATGGCTTGAGTCACTGTGATATTTTTGAAGAGAAGAACCTTCTAGCTAGTTGAAACCTGTTGTGAGAATCTTTCCTCTCTGATACTTTCTACAAGCCCCACAACTAGAACCCATAGGCTGGTAACCACTGGTGCTTACTTTGCACTGCATTTGGCATACATTGTGATTTGAAATGTATTAGTGGTGAGAAATACCAGACTTTATTTGAAGCAGGTCAACTAATTGGCTGAATTACATGGTTTGTTGGTTATCACCATCTCATGGTACACACATGGATCATTGCTCATCAATCCCATATACCAACTCTTTTACACTCTTCCACTTCCTTTGCATTCTGGTTTTTGTCCTTCAGTTGCTTATGGGATCTCTTTTCCTGAGTTGTGGTCTTAATTTCCTCTTATCCCCCCATGCTTCCCTTTTCCTGAATTTTATTCTTTCTACAAATAGTATTTACTATTTATGTACCCAGCCAGAAATTTTCTCCCATGTATGCTATTTTCCTACCTGGCTTCCTTTTTTTAAAAACAAAGCGTGCAATATTATCATGTTTTAACTGTAGAAGCCTCCAGCCCCAGTGATTCTCATTTCAGGTGTGAAAAACGTGATGAGAAGTGGAGACTCCTGTTTTGATTTTGCTCAGCTCTGCCTTTAAAATGTTGCAATGCAGGGATTTTCTCCCTGTTGAACTCCCACACAGAAAATACAATTTAAGCAGCAGTTGAGCAGCCTGGTGTCACCCTTTGAAGTCCAATCTGCTCCCCTTTCCCCTCTCATGACCCACGAATGAAATAGATGTTCTTTGGTGTAAATATCAAGTCCATCTACATGGATAATTATGAGCTGATCTGCCAACAGGTGTTTTAAATGGAGTGGATAACTGCAGAGCACTCACTGGGGGCTTTTCCTCCCCTGTAAGCACTGATCACCTGGCTTTCTGTCCTTTATGCAGCCACCAGGTCTTTTGGGACAAGGAGGAAGAACGTCTCTGTGATGTGTCTCATCCATCTCCAACCTGGCTGAATCGGTACACAAGCTGGAAAGGTGCTGGCTGTAGGAGAGGAAGGGATTCTGACAGGCAGAGTGCAACCACGTGAGCCTCGCTTCCTTTGGAAAGTAGGCTCAGCAAAAAGTACATAGGCCTCTTTTTTTTTTTCTAGAGGGGGTTTGTTCTAGAAGCATAAAGAAAAACTTCAGCCCTCTTGAACTCCTCTGACTTTACAGTTTTTACACTTGAGTGCATATTCAAGTCTTATTTGACACAGGCATAAGGAAGTGATGAGTTAAACCAGAACCTTAGGACTCAAGTGTGGTCAGATGCTGCTCTGCCAGGAACGCAGCTGCGAAAGTGTTTGCCTCTGTTGGAGCAACAGGCTCCCTCTCCGCGGTTGTAGCAGCCTGTCAGTACCCAGGGGTGCCCAGCCCTCTGTCCTGCTCATGGAGACCCTGAGAAATGCTGATGCTTCTTCAGAAAACCAAAGGCTGCTGTCACAAATGCCAGGTTAATGCACACCGCTTGCAAAAGCCCCTACCAGAAGAGCCAGGCAGAAGGGATCATGCTGAACTTCGACTTCAAAATTATTTTTTTTATTTGCACATGTGCAAGAAAGAGACAATAGTTTGCTGCTACTCTTAACCTCGCTCAACTTTTAGTTGTGAGGGGTGGGTATAACCCAGGCAGTACAACACCACTGGACATACCACATGCATGTAACTGAGACTGTGGGACTGAGTTGGAGACACGGAGAGGCAGTGACACTGCTGAAGGGGTGAGCAGGGACCCTTGGTGGGCTCAGAGTCAAACACTGCCCAATGCAGCTGGAGGGATGTCTAATCCAGGAGGGCTGTCTAGAGAACAAGTCACATGAGGAGAGGTTGAGGGAACTGGGCATGTTTAGTTTGGAGAAGATGAGGTTGAGGGGAAACCTCATTGCCCTCTACAACTACCTGAAAGGAGGTTGTAGAGAGGTGGGTGTTGGCCTCTTCTCCCAAGTGAGTAATGACAGGACCAGAGGAAATGGTATGAAGTTGCAGCAGGGGAGGTTTAGATTAGATATTAGGAAGAATTACTTTAGAGGGCGGGCAGGCACTGGAACAGCCTGCCCAGGGAGGTGGTGGAATCGCCAACCCTGGCAGTATTTAAGAAACGTGTAGATGTGGCACTTCAGGGCATACTCTAGTGACTGAGATTGTTGGGTTGGGGGATTTGTTTTGGGTGGTGGGGTGGTTTTGGGTTTTTTGGGTTTTTTTTTTGTGTGTGTGTATGGTTGGGCTCGATGATCTCAGAGGTGTCTTCTAACCATGAAGATTCTGTGATTCTGTGAGCAGGTCTGGGGTGGCCACCTCATCCTTCCCTCCAGCTCTGTCAACATGCAGCCTTTCTAGGTGGACTCTGTGGAGCTTCTCTCCATTTTTGGTGCCCCAGAGCATACAAGTCATTTGTGTGCCAACCACAAACAAGAAGCAGAGTTTCAACACAGGCTCTTTGGTGAAATGAAGCCAATCACCCCAAGTTCACTGCCTGTAGTACACACTCCCTCCCAAAGTGGAATGCAGCTTTGGAAGGGCAGCACCTGATCATAAAAAAAAGCTATTGTTGTCTGTGTCTGAATGCAATCAGATTAATGATGAATCAGCTTTTTATGAATGCCTCTTTTCATCCCTTCCTTGTCCCTCACTCGTGTCTTACTTTTGAGACAGATGGTGTAACTTCCTTTGTAACTTCAGTTCCCGTTGCTCACTTCTCCGCTTGCCTCTGGGGAGCACTCCCAGGTAGGGCAGCTCATAAATAAATCTTTCCTTACAATTGCCCAGTGACATGTGCAGCCTATAAACAATCCAGCGATGTTGAATAAGGAGCTAATTCAAACTGGTGACCCTTAAGCATGAACTGAATACACTGAATAAAGACAGCTGGGTTATAGGTTTTGCCGCTTTTGTAAAACATGCTTTAAATTAAAGTAAATACATTAAATGTGAACTTAGAAGTGATCCAAAACAAAATCCATGTAGAGTAGAAGTAAGAATTCCCAGATACACAAGGCCAGCAGTCGGCTGCTTAAACAGGGTGGGTAAATCAATGTAATTGTCATTTCAGGATTAAAAAGTGTAATATGATGAAATCAGATGCATTATAGAATACGTTGATTCAGTCTTTGTTCTGAATCCATTGTTCTGAAACAGTATTTCAAATTTTCCTTTTCTGAAAGGCAATACATTTCTGCAAATGGTTTGTGCAGCTCCTCATCGTTAGGTTTCTGTTAAAAAAGCCTGTATACTGCAGAGACAGGATTTTTTACAGTATGGATCCCTATTAAAAGACAAACATTTCTTCCCCCACACCCCGAAGGTCATGGGAACTGTTTCCCATAGAGCTCTGCCCAGGAGTTTCTAGTTAAATGGCAGCCATTTTATTAAAATGTCTGTTTTCTGTCAAGGAAACTTAGCACATCTTTAACTGTCAGAAATGGCTATACAAACATGTGCTGTGGCAGAAAACAGAGTCCATATACATTTGCTAATAACATACTCTGACTTCAGCGATAAAGGCAAGCTTATCAAGTCCTGGAGCTACCACTGTCATCACTAAGGAGCCCTGCATTCGGCCACAGCTGGGCACGGAAAAATACTGCAGAAATAATACTACCTCTGCCCTTACCTTAGCGTTAGGCTGTGGCACTTGCTGTTGCATTTGCTATTGCTGTCTTATTTTGAAAACTGCCTGTAATAGTAGGAAGATACAGGGTATCTTTTCTTAATTGCAAAAACTGGTCAAGCCAAGACCCTGGAGTAAGACCTTGTGGGGTCCCTTCCCACATCAGTACAAAGTCACTGCCTCATCCTGGCATGTCACTCAGCTACTCTGTCCTCCCTACGCTGGAACTTACACACTCCAGCACCACATCCAAGCATGTCTCCATTCCTGAGGTCCCTGCTGGGATTAGCTCCTCACATGCTTGCTTTCTTTTACTCTGTCTTCCAGTGTACACAATGATCTGAATTTTCTAACAACACAGACGTTATTATACATTTAAGAGAAGGTAACACCAAAGAGACAGATTTTATACTAAGGGCAGCAGGCAATGAGGTATTTCCTGGGGAAGTTCACACTGTGGTCTTAGAGCTGCTAAATATTGTTGTTCTGAGGAGTTAAGTCTTTGGTAACCTCAGGAGTTTATGTAATTTTATGCTATGTGTGGTGTTCTTTAACCAATGGTTACTACGCAGTATGAGTTATTTGGCTGGGATTTGTATGGCAACCCAGTGACAGGAGAGCAGAATGCAAACTGTAAATTTATGGTACACACAAACCTTTCTAAAGTTCCCACTTGAAAAGGTTCTGTGGTATGGCACAGGCACCCTTTGATAGGCGCTGCCCCGAGGCACTCTGACGAACCCACCTTCTGTAGCTCTTGCTGTCAGGCCAAAGATTGCTTCCTTTTGAGTTCATACAGCAAGTCAATACAGCCTAAATACCAGTTAAGATGCTAACACAGTACAAATATTTATTGCTGTTATTGCGTTTGAGAAACAAGTATTAAGTTTGTAGCTATGGATAGCTGGTCCTGGAAAAAGATCTCCCATGACTGCTGAGAGGTCCAAGGAGTGGCAGAAGAGAAGGCAGGAAAGATGGGAGAGAACCTGGACTTCAACAGATGTCTGGAGAGAAGGTCCATCCAGGAAGTCATTTGGTTTGTACAGGCTATAACAAGAGACAGGACCGGACCAGGAGGCACAGGAGACGAACAGGCAGGGAAAGGGAGGTCAGGTTCAAAGCATGCAGAAAACCATGGAGAAAAGAGGAAGAGAAGCAGGAGTAGGCAGAAGCAAAACTGATGTGATACTGAAGCAGAGAGCACTCAAACTTCATCCTATAGATGGCCAGGTTCCAGGTACTGCCTTTAATATAGGATGAAGATATTTGTGAGGAGGAGCACACAGAGATATGTAGCCTGAGGTAGAGTAAGAGCATTTTAGCACCACAGCAGGGGAGCAGTTTTGTAATCCTGCAAGAAATGTAATATAAAAGACCAATATACTCTCTTTATTGTAAACAATGAGAGCTATCCCATAATGGTATGATCCTATGTCACGCTCTTTGAGGGACACACAAGGAAATCATGAAACAGACTGAGCACTAGAAAGAGCTGCCTGGTTAGAGAGCAAAACAAAGGAGCCCTAAGAATAACATGGGTAAATGCAAAAGAAAGCAGAAAGCCAGGAGGAGATGGAGAACGTACCCAAAACGGGATGCAGAGAGCTTGGAGAGCAGGCCAGGCAGGGCACTGGAAGCTGTCATGTAGTGTGACAAGTGGGACTCATCACCAGTGTGTTTGGGATACTTCCATGAAGCTTATTTCTTCTATGAGGGACTAAAGAAACACTACTCTGGATCACACTTGCAGTCCAGCACCTCCTGTGGAAGAGCCAGAATCCATGACCATGGAGGAACAAAGCCTGAAGCTGACATTAGGGAAAAGATGTTTCAAGGAAAGATTTCCCCAGGACTGAAGTGAGTTTAGATCTTTTCCATTGTTCTTTTGGTTTTATTTGGTATAATCCTAAAATGCAAGTGGTTATTACTGGTTTTCAAAGCAACATTTAATCCTGATATTTGGAAATCTCTTTAGAATAATATTGCATTCACACTAATTATTGCACCAAATGAAATCTGAAGTACAGAAACTATCAAGTATATGTATTGTTTTTTCTTCCATGTCAGGAATTCCTACTTTCCCCCTGGCTTCCCATCCCAAAGTTGCATTGTTCTAACTGAAGTAGAAGTTATTTCAGGATTAGTTGTTAAGGAACATCTGAGATGATCACTGATTGAGGCATAACCCAGCCCTGTTTCTACAGAAGGTCCTGCTGGCCTTATATGTCATGCTTTCTTTTTATTATTAAACGTATTTTCTTTTTCTAGTAAGAGACATACTCTCCTTTTATACTGACATTGTTTTTTTAGGGAGATACTTTGCTAATGCTCTGCCTGGAGATTTTTTTTTATTCTTGTCATTATCTATGAAGATTTTCATGTGAATCTCTTATTTTTGTTTCATTTGGCATCTACATTTGGGAAAGAGCCAAGGGAGGAAGTGACAAATCCATTGGCTTAAGACGGGAAACCCTGTGATTTCAGAGCTGCTCCTATCTTGTTAGAAGTTGCTTTTCCCTTTGGCTATTTCATACTAACATCCTTTCATGAGATACCTTCTGTGTTCACATAATTAAAATATACCATCAAAATATTTAATTGTCAAAAATTGACTGGAATAAGTCTAATCTTGCCCATCATGTACATTACCATGTTTACACAGCACCCAAGAGAGCAGACCTCAATGGCACATGGGGGCATGACTGTATTTTAAACATAACATAGGAACAACAACTTTACAAAAAGAACAGATAATTTGCCTAATTGCTATCCTGCTTATAAACTCTTTTGCCTGGAAGACAGTAAGTCAATCACGAGAACTACCTTGTGTGTGTATGTTCCTAACATACAATGACCTTATTGATGTTTATAAATATGGAAAGGGTGAGTGTCAGGAGGATGGAGCCAGGCTCTTCTCAGTGACAGCCAGTAATAGGACAAGGAGCAATGGGTACAAGCTGGAACATAAGAGGTTCCACTTAAATATGAGGAAAGGCTTCTTCACAGTGAGGGTGACGGAACACTGGAATGGGCTGCCTAGAGAGGTTGTGGAGTCTCCTCTGAAGATATTCAAAACCCGCCTGGGGGTTCCTGCGTGACCTGATGTAGGTGTTCCTGCTCCGGCAAGGGGACTGGACTAGATGATCTTTCAAGGTCCCTTCCAATCCCTGAGATTCTGTGATTCTGTGTGATTTCTATAGAATCTTTCCTCCTTTTCCCATGGCACAGTGTAAACAAGCAGCAAGCACTCACTCTGCCTCCTTCTCCATCAAAAACACAGCATGTTTCAGCATCAAATAAAGGGAAGTTTCCAATTTGTTTCTCTTGGTAGCAACTCTCAGGGTCTCGAGATACATACTACAGTAAAAAAGGAAATGAGAATAACTGCATTGATTAAGTTGTGCCTAGCACAAGCCTTGGATAGTGCTTCCGAATAAAAACATTGTAAAACAATATAAATACCAGTGCGATTAAAAAGCCTCCCTTTAAAGCGAACAAGTCAGAGCACACACAAGGAGTGTTACACATAATAGCTGTCCCGAGTTGCACGATATCTAACATCTCCTATCGGAAGCTCTCACCATCCCTCAGAGCAGCTTCCAAGAAGCAAAGGGCATTTTAGTCCCTAGGGCCTGGTCCCAAGAGGGCTCAGTGTCTCTGTACATCCTCTAACTCCTCCGTTTGCATTGCAGCACTAGCAGGGGAACCGGGAACCACGAGGATGTGGGCAAACAGTGGCGAAGTTTGGAGCGAGGGTGACTGAAAGAAAAGGGAGATTAGGGAAAGGGCTGCCTTGAGCCAGAGCCAACCAGTCAAACCATGGTACTTACACAGTAAATAACTGTGATGACAACTTTGCTCACCTCTCAGCACTTGCCCCTTTTAAACAATTCTGTAGTATCTTGTGCCCTTACTCCTAACAACATCTCACCGTGGGTGTTGACATTTAACCTGTTTGTCAACAGATCAATTTACATCTCATTTCACTGGCACCCCCTGCAAGAGGCAGTAAGTGAAGAGCATTTTAGCACAAGTGATGAAAGATGTCATTGCTGGTGCCCTTTAGCACTGCCTGCGCTGCCATGAAGTATAGCTACCATTACTAACGGGGATTTGAGTGTACTGTCTGCTTTCACCCAGTAAGGTCAAAAATTTATGATTCTGACCTTTTCTCTCTCATTTGATGTCAGACTGGCCTCAGGTCATGTTTGAAAGGAATAATGTAAAATCAAATAGAGTTGATGCAGGTTCACTGCGAAGCGATCCAGAGAAAGGATTTCACCTCTCCCTAATAAAAAAAGACTTCAACAACTTTAATAACAAGGGCCATAAAGTTGCACAAACTTTACAGAAAAGGTTGTGAGGGGGTTAAATGTTTCAAAGGGGCACATAAGAGAATGCAGGTAGTCCAAGAAGACCTACGTTTATTCTTATACTATATAGTTCTCAGATGTATTTCTCAGAGTCTCAAATACATGATTTGAGAGTTAAGGCATAGAGGTCTGTGCTAATTAAACCAGCATAACTTTGCAGTGCTGTGCTCTTAACAGGATGCAGACTGATTTGTCTTAGCTGGGGTTGGTCATTTTGCACACAGAAGCTAGAGAGACACACAAGTCCTTGTGCTGCTTTCCCTTGATTTGACCAAGTTGGCTCAGCTGGATCATTGTCCGTGCTGACAAGCCTGAGAGTTTTAATGGTAACTCATACTTTTTCCCCAACTCTTATTTTTAAGGCCAACCAGAGTTGAACTATTTGGCTGAGTCACTCTTCTGCATTGGAGTCCTCCTCTGTGCACAGCTGCCCTGCGGTCTCCAGTATCTTCTCTCACCCCATCACCAGCAGCTTAGCACCTGAAGGGCAGGAGTGCTGCTCTCCGTGCTCACCAGTGATGGAGGGCAACTGCCAGGCAACTGGGGGGAAGGGGTGTTTTAGGGACTGTTGGCTCCTCTCTCGCTAAGCGTGACAGACGAGAGTCACAAAGTTCAGCCAAGATCAATCCTGCTAGTGTTTAGGGCTGGGGATTAATTCAACCCCTTGCAGACACAGTGGCTCAGTGAGAAACCATTTTCCAAATAAGAAGCTGCCCTGTCATCTCATTATCTGGAATGGTTTTTCTTTTTTTTTAATTCTTTCCAAAGGAGTTCAACCGCTTAAAATTGGGCATAATAACTATTCAGAGATTCAAACATTTATCTTCTGTGAGGCTGTAGTACAGCTGGCATAATGCATTTAAGTTTAGTATAGTTTGGTTTACTTTTCATTTATTTGCTTACTGTTTTCAACAGGAGTGAGACATCACTTTGACAAGGAACGATTTAGAGCAATTCTGGCCACTCATAAAACACGCTAATATTGAGAGATCTGCAGATATCCTGCAATTTTTAGTTCTTTTTTTGTGCTGGTGTTTTTTTGCTTTGTATCTGTAGGTGGTCCCCCTGCCCACCTGGCAGCGCCACAAGCCTAAGCAAATGTAGCCTTCCTTGAAGCTCGCTTTCCCAAAGTTTCTGCTAGGACGCATAACTTCAGCCGTTCCCCGAGTTTTGGATCCGAGTTTGGGACTTCTGCCAGAAAATGTAGCGTATTTTCATTCAAGCTATCCATTTTAGCGTGCATACAAGCTGTCCTCTGCTGTCAGGGACTTCAGCAAGAACTGTTGCTTAACAGCGTCTTTGGAAATATCAAGTCATACATAAGCTATGAAATAGATTGTTATTGTTATATGGATATTTTTAACACATTTGAGCATCGAGCAATTAATACAAACACGTTTTGATTCCTATTAGCTAAATCCCTTGGTATCTAGTGTGCTTCCTCTCTGGCTTTTGTAGTCTAGCAGGAGATAAAATTTGTACCAACCCACCCAGGGCAAGGCAGCAAGAAATAAGCTATATGCTATGTGTCTTTATTTATTTATTTTTCTGCCTTGCACTGCTACAGCAGTGACCTTTCTCCCTGCTGTGAAACTTCATGTCCAAATTTCCTCCCTAATACCACAGGATGCTGCAAGTACTAACTAAAAGAAATGCAAGGAGGGGAGGGGAGGGGGGGAGGGGGGAAGTGAAGAGAAAGAGAACAGTTAAATGGCAATTAGCAAGGGTAACAAGCACATAAGAATAGCTGTTACAACACTGGTTCTAGCCCCACCAAGACCATTATGACAGGATGCTATATCCAGTAATGTTCAGTGTCAGACCTAATGGATTGTGAGTACCTCAGCTGCTCCTTATATAGATACTTTACATTCACTTTGTAAAACCGTGAGACAGATATACTAAACACCTACCTCTGGTTCGTCATCACTGCAGCTCGTGACTCGCCTGGCATGTGGCTGTGCCCCACTGTGCCCACGCTCAGCCCTCCCCTTCTGGCCAAGAAAGTGGGGGCATGGAAACTCTCCTAACCATCTTCAGATACGTGGGTACTTCCCCTGGACCAGTGCAGGAACCTGTTGGTTTTGTGACTACAGGCGGCCAACGCTTTTCCAGGCAGTTTGATTCCTCCAGGGAACATCATATTTTTAATGCCGCTCGGTTTTCACAGTGTTGGCTTTATATGGAACAAGTCGACTCCTAGAAACTACAAGGAACTGGAATCTTCTAAGTTTCGCCATTCCTCAAGTGCTGTTTGATTGAGCCCTGGGCTTCTGTTCCCCTGGGTCATCCCCCAGCCCGATGAGCCCCTCAGGGCTTCAGAGGCAGCGATGCCTGGGGCACCGTGCCGGGCTTAGCAGAGTTACACCCTGCAGTGGAACAGGAGTGAGCTTGGTGAGCCACGGCACCTATAAGGATACACTTACTCAAATGGCTGGTTTTCAGCAAAAGCAAGGATAAATTTTGGTTAGTTTTTTGTGGCTTTTTTCTCACGCAAAAAGATTCATTTTTACGTTAATTATTTAGTTCTCTACCTGCTTGCTGGGTATCGGCATTTCAAACCTCACCACCACAGTAGCTGTAGAGCGTTATGACTAGTACAAGAACATGACACCATGCTCAGAAATACAATCTTTAAAGCAAGGGTGGCCCCACTGAATATTTTAGGCTTTTTTGTTTTGCTTTTTGCTTAGCAATTAGAAAGTTTCCTTTGTTTGTGTTTCAATAGAATTATTGTAGTAGGACACTCTACCAAAAAAGGCAAGAAAAGAGCTTTCATGCCAGTCGAGAGTTCTCTTTTTATATTTCTAGCAATGACAGAGTCACAAAATAGAAGTATTTCATATGAGGGTAATTTGGATCTTGGTTGAACAGGAATGAAACAAAATCTACAAGTGAAAACTTGCTTTTGTAACAAAGATTACCTCAAACCCTGGAAATGTTACACAGTAAACCTCTCCTTGTTTGCATTTCAAAACAGTTGATAAAATACGGCTTCTCAGTACTTGAAAACACCCTGTGTGTGTATCCCTCTCCTGCCCTCCTCAGCAGGGCTTCAGGAATGGATCTGCCCTGTGGACTTTTCAGCCCTGAGCTGCCATGTGTGTTTGTCAGGGGTTTCTCCATCTCTCGGTGGGGGTCTGGAAGGAAAAGGTGGAGCAGTTGGATGAAGGCAGCTCCATCCCGCCCCCCAGCCACAGCCAGCCTAGCCCCTGGCGCAGACTATTTTCTCATCCTCGCATGACTAATATAACCACAGGCACTTCAAGTGCATGGGAATTTTTCCAGCCAGTATTCAAAGGGCAGCAGCAACTTTTCTGCTGAGGGGGGTCTTATGACATATTTCCTATTTCTTTCCTTTCAGTGAAGAGTTTTCTGGCACCATTGGTGCGGCAAGACAGACCCCAAACCTGGCACTACTGGAAAGTAACTGTTCTAGAATCCTTCATATACATACCTTGAATTTCATGCCAGCCCAGGCCACAGTGGTGACAGTGACAGTCTGTGCGTTTTCTCAGGCATTTTCCCTAGTTAAGCTCTGCCAAAACTGGCTGAACTGATCATTTCATGGTTACTGCACAAGAGCTCACAAGACAGACAGCGAAGCCTTGCGAGGCTGTGGGATGAGCTCCACAGCAGCGTGTGGTAGTGGCTCACGAGGTTGGTAAAAGCCATTTTACCTCATGCATGTGTTGACACCGTCTTCTCAGATTCTTCCCCAGTTCTCCTGGAGCCTGCAAACCCCTGAGCAGGGTTAACCGGCTCCCTGCTGGGGCTCTCATTAGGAGCAGCTGAGGCATTGCTGTGTCTTCTGTGCCTCTTTTTACATCTGTTTCTATGTTTCTGAGAAGCTTTGCCAAGAACACCCCAATTTATTTAGCTCTCACATCTGATTTGATTTGAAGCTTCTCAGCCCCCCTCACCCTTGGGTCTGGTCAGATCACTGGAGCAGAAGTCACGAGATTTCTTAAGAAGAAAACAACAATAAAAAAGCTGATTAGACAAAACTGTTGAAAATCTCCAAGCATTAATTTACAGACTAGATGTGGTAGCTTCATGGAATGGCATCTTTCCAACTGCAGTGTCCCTTTCACTCCAGTCAATGATGGGACAGATTAGGCATTGGAGTCCTGCCAGCTGATACACTAGAGCATTTTAATTTATGAGAAATGTTGCAATTTGGTAGGCTTTGACCACTACTTTGAACTTTGGATGTTCACATTGCCCGATTTTGCCAAGTTTGCACCTCATTGAATAGTTGTGTGCTGTTCAAAATCTACATGACCACAGCAATGATACCTTTTATTTATAAATGTCACCCACACATACTTGGGCTACATGAGGCTTGGTAAATGGAAAGTGCAATTACACCTCAGCATGAGAAGAAACACAGAGCTGGACTAGACCAGAGGGGTTTGAAGAAGTTTTGCATGTTTCAATTTCAATGCTGTCTGACTAAGAGCTTGATAAAAATCCTATCTCAACCACAAAAATACTGAACAGCCAATTAATTACCAACACTGTCTCAAATGACTTCAAAAGGAGAATGTGGCTGTCTTCAAGGCTGACATTTTAGGTACGGAGCCCCAGAAATCCTCCACTCTCCTCTGTGATGAACCCTCTGTGGGGCCAGCCAGGCTGCTGGCTCTCCGCCTTGCCAGCCCAGTGGGAATTCAGTTCTGCAAAAACCTGGGAATGATGCTTCAAGCCAGGAGCATCACTAGCTAGTCCATAAGAGAAACAGGCCAGTGAGCCTTACAAAAACACAGAAAAGTCTTCAAGGAAAAGAGAGGTAAAGGAAACTTCTAAGTGTGAATACTCTATTGCAGTGACAGTGTGTGGCTAAAATCCCACCTACCAAGTGGCTAAAAGGCACAGGCCAAAATCAGATCTTTGTACTTCTTAACTATGGGGGAATTCATACTTAAGCCTTCAGGCCTGAGTTATATAGACTGAAATTTCTAACTAGCTCCACAATGTCCTGCCTACAATAAGGAAAAAAAAAATCTTTGCTGAACAAGGAGAAAAATTCTTGTGAGTGGCTCTCCAAGTTTTGCAGAACTTTGGAAAATTACAGTCCTTTCCCTTGCTTTAGTTTATAACTGGATCCCTGGGATAAAAATGTAGATTTGGGACCAAACTCTGCTTCTTGCAATAGAAGACATTGTTTTGTTTGACTTATTTCCTACAGAGGTCGAAGGAGGGCAGTTATTTTTTTCACAAATCTAAATGGGTATCGAGTGATGGTTAAAATAGGAAAATACCCCAGGAGCTACGGCCTCTCTGCCTAGGTGCAAATCTGTACTTCAGCTGAATTCGTTCCAGAGCTATATTAACCTGAGTACAGGTCAGCAGCTGGCAGGCAGGACACGAGGGCAGAGCAGGGCAGGAGAAGAGACTTGTTAAACCCTGAACCTGCAACCAGATCTCTGCCAGCGGCTGTTCAAAGCCTCCGGAGGCTGCAGGCAGACTGGGGGCTGGCAGGGCTCTGGGCTGGCAGAGGCGGCTGCTGAAGAAGGGCCTTGTGCATTGATTTATTTTAGAAAGTCCAGGACGCAGTTACTGGACAGCCTAAATATAGCTCTATCAAAATGGAAAAACAATCTGGAATCAGCCGTGTACAATCAACAAACCTTCTCACACCTCAGGCGCCAGGACATGCTGTTCAACCTGCGAAAGTCAGGTCTTTGTGGGGCAGAGGGGGAAGAAAAGCACCAGCGGAGGGAGGATGGAGCCTGAGTGGTATCTGAGTCTCCCCTGCAGCAGGGGACATGTAAGGGGACTTGAGTCTGTGGAGCAAGCAGCACAAGAAACAGCAATGCCCCAGTGTCCAAAAAAAAAAAAAAAAAGAAGAAATCTATGAAAAAAGCAAATGGTAATTACATGTTTATAGAGCTCTGGTTCTCTAAAATCTTATCTGAAGCAAGATGTGGAGGAAATCTGGTTTTTACTTGTGCAAGCAGTCTTGGCCAAATGTCTTGTTTTCCCTCCCCGTTCACTACTTCGCTAGAAATCCCCTTCATTACTCACACACAAACAAGGCTGTTGCCATAGAAGTCTTCTTGACTTGGTTAAAAAGTGATTCAAGAGGATCACCCGGTGGCTGAACCGGCTTATGCCAAGAGTAAGACAGCAGAAACCAGGCCCTCTCTGGTGGCTGGAGCTGCAGGGAGAGCCCTGACTCTCCGGTCAGAGCTTGCCAATCCTCATCTCTGGCTTTGCTCAGAAAGTGAAGCTGAACAGGAAATTATTGTGCTGCGTGACACAGAGCAGTGTATTATGCAGTATTAGGGGGATCATGTTTATGAAATGTTATTTTTCCACTTTAACAGTTAAACCTTTGGACTTGTTTTCTTAACATAATTTTAATTTTCTGCAGTTATTTATGTTTTAGTGCTCTCCTCCTCCAAAGGATAGGATCCCCTCCTCTTGCACTGATGCATAAACTCTGTGTCTCCACAGCAGCCCTGGGGCCAAGGGAAGGGAAGGTGAGTCCTGACACATGCCAAGCGTGTAGTGAAAATCATCCCCATGTGCCTCTTCACTGCTGACCGATGCCAGAGCGGTGAGCCAGGCTGCTGGGTACACGTGTGGCTTTGGGGACACAGTGAGAGGTGCAGGTGGGGGAGGCAAAAGGAAAGGGCTAAGTGGGCCCTTCCTCCAGTGAGCAATGATGTGGTCTCGCCTCCTTTAGCTTTCAGAAATGGTTCATAGCAAAGTGCTGGCATTGCAAGGGGCCCCCATAACCTGGAGAGTGCAGGATAAAATAATTCATCCATTTCCAAGAGCAAGGCTAAAACAAAACAGACACTGTGAACACTAACAATCTTCCTTGTAGCCTTTCTGGTAGGCCTCCTCTAGCTACTGCTGTGTGCTGAACAGCAGTTTGCCATTGCCATTGCCATTGCAAATATACACCCTCCCTGGAACGTTCCTCAAGTTGAGGGTCCCTCTTGCCTTGGAGAACTTGCACTTCTCATGTGTTTGCTAGAGACAGAAGCTCCAGAGACACCACAGCAGTCAGCCTGCCCCGCTGCCCCAGACCTGTGCCATCGCAGTGGCCACGCTGCTGCTGCAGTCACCTAGCAGTGGCAGGCTGCCCCATGGTCCCTCTGTGCCCAGGCACATGCTCCCTCCTTGGCACCCAAATGTCCTGTGTCAACAGAGGGGCAAGAGGTGGGACACAGCATCCTGCCTTTCATGGGAAGTGAAGGATGGAGAGAGAAGGGTAGGGTCTGCCCACAGGAAGGAGGGAAGGATGACACAGAGGAAGGAGACAGGTCTGTTGGGGCACATGGAGGTACCTGGAGAAGGTGGGAGGACAGCCACATTCTTACCAGCTCCTCTAGGTGATGCCAACTTGCTGCTGAGCTCCAGCTGTAGGGCCTGTGTGCTGACCCTGCCCTAGGTTGGGCAGGCTGCAGTACCCAAGGCACTGGGTTACGCTCTGAGTAACAGGATGAAACCAATCTCTTGATTGGCTGATGGTTAATTAATGGTAGCCTGCTGTACCCTGGGGTGAGACAGAGGTCGTAGGGGAGTTGTAGCATCTGGTTGTGCAACCAGAGTCTCTGCCACTGTGCAGGACGTGAAACAAGGAGGCACAGGAAGGTAGTGGTCTTTCTTAGCTCAGAGGCTTCATTTGGTAGCTTCAAGATTTAGTAGATGTATTTTTGTGTTATTTTATATTTCAAAATACACCCTGAAGTTCAACAAACCACTGTCACAAGCCTGAAGTTGAAAAGCAAGACAGGGCTTATGGTGTATTGTGTGTGCATGTGGATCTAATTATTGGGAGAGCATTAACAAAATAATCTCTCTCTGCTGAGGCTTACTGGGGCTCACAAGACATCGTCTGAGAGAAGTACCTGACATCTTCAGAGTGTTAAGGCTTAAGATTTTTCACATTTTTTTAGAGCTAAACATGTGGGATGCATACAATATATTTTTACATTCTAATTAGCATTTTCATTGACTAAACTGTGCCTGGCCCTGATACTTCTAAGAGAAGCACTGATTCCACATCCGGCACAAGGGCTGCCGGGGAAAACAGATAGGCAAAGCCAGTGTAATTATACAGGATTTTAAGCAGCTTCCACTTAACCAGTGAGTGAGGTAATACTAGTCTAAAAGCTTCCACCAGCCTTTGATGTAAAATTTAACTATTGAAATAGAAAGACAGAGGAAGAGGGAGAAAGAGAAAATAAAAAAAAATCCCTGAACAGACTTTGCAGTCTGGAGCGGCACAAAACCCTCTGATCAAACACTGTTTGATCAGCTGCGTGCCATGATTTGAACAGGAGGAGAGGAGAGCTGAAACCTCGGCTTGAAAGTTGCTTCCTTCCCAGACATGAACTCAAAAGATCACCTATCTGCTTGGTATTTAATTTGCAATATTGATGTGCTAAGCTGCTCACACACACAGTAAATCAAGGAGCAAGGAGTAGAAGATAACTGCCAGCCCATATGGACAGGGACTCGCTTCATTTATTATCCAGGGAAGTGTGTCCATTTTGCAAAGGGAAGTGGCATTTTCCTTGCTTGGTGGCACTAAGTGTCTTATTACAGCCAGGGCAAGAGATTTATTGACAGCTTGGGTTAAAAGTGCCAAGTGTCCTGTGACTCTAACTCAGTGAAAGCCAGCCTGATGCAGGCGTGGCCACTCATATCCCTTTAAAAGACAAATACAATGCAGTGACGCCAGAAGTTCTCAGGAGTTTTTCACCTGGGAAATGACGTGTCTGAAAAGGAAAATAGAAGGATTTTGACAAGCTGCCCATGCCAAATGTGAAGTGTTTTGCTCTCTCCTGGAAGCAAGCAGGGTAAGCCCGAGGAGGTGCACCTTCCCAGGCTTGCTGGAACGCAGCTGGGCTGTCAAACCCAGCCTTCGCCTCTGTATAAGACAGGCCAGAAGCTCAAGCGCTCAAGAGACAAAAAGCAAGAGATACCTGTTCCATCACCCACAGCAGCACTTCTCCTCTGGCAGCTTTCAGGCAGCTAATCAAAAAAGCAAGTACAGACTGGCATAACACTTGAAACATGCCATTGCCCTTTGCATGTCACTGTCATCCATCCTCAAGTGCTCCAAAGCCAGTGCTCTGGGTTTGAGGTGAGGCTCTGAAAAACTATTGCCCGTGAGGCTGAGTAGAGCACGGGGCAGCGACGTAGCCCTGCAGGACAGTGCTGCCTCTTGCAGGAGCAGGCCAGAAGCTGTGCACTGAAGTTTTAAGTCCTCAGAACTGAGGCTTTTGGGCTGTGCTTGGTTTGAACTTTTCTTGACCTGCTTTCTAGCTTTGTTTCACTTTGTGTTGCTTCATTTGGCTGTGGCAGCAAGTTCTTTAAGTGACCGTGTGTGCAAAGCTGATTTGTTTTACTTTTTGTGTATCTTTGCGTGGTACAAGCATACTTTTATAGAGATAGCAGTAACTCTCTGCAGAATGAGATATCTATGACTAATATAATAATGTAGGTCTGCTACAACAGCCATCAAGAAGTGGGGACACAGTATGAGGCATAGAAGAGCACAGGCATGGGATGGTGGCACACGATGGGATGAGATGGGGCACAGGCTGGCACTGACAATCCCACAGCTACAAACAGCTCTCCCATGGTCAGTGCAGTAAAATCAGAGCTGGACAAAACTGGGTTTAATGTAAGAAAGAGAACATAGAAATAGTACTCAACGTATGTAAAAGGCACCACATACAGTAAATTCCAGTGAAACACGGAGCTACAGACCAGCGGAGAAAGAGAAAGGTGTAAAAAACCATGTTAGAAAACTTGGGAAAATGATTCCAAGTGGATCCTAGATCAAAGAAGGAGATGCCATCAATCTGAACATCACACTCCTCTCCACAAAACACTCCGGATGCCCCCAACTCACTGCAACACCCCCAACCTCACCAGACTGAGACCATCCACCTCAGGGCACACAGGAGCAGGGCACAGGAAAAAGGGTAAAAATTAAGTGTGTATGAAATGATTTAAAATGCACTGTTGTTCTTTAGTTTTCTGTAACAATTAGGTCTAGGCTATCAGCGACTCTTGATTTACTGTTAAGGTTTCAGTTAGCATAAAGTGAGCTTCCACTCCACCTGTAAACAAGATTTTTTAACATAAAAATTGCTGGAATTAATGCAATGTGGTGACATCAGAATGACGGAGAGGTCAAGAATAGGAAAGTGTCTAGTGGTTCTTCTGTGGGTTTGCTCTGGCTATTGCAATTCCCATGACTGAGCCACGGTATGGGGTGACTTCTGGAGGTCAGATGAGACACGGCTGGGAGCTGCACAGCACAGCCTGTTCCTGGGCAAGGGACAGCTATTTCGGCAGAGAGGGGCCGTGGTGGCAAACTTTCCCCCACCACAAGGAAATCACTGTTTCTCCCAGCAAAGGCAACACAGACAGATCCCACCAAGGAAACGAGAATCCTGGGACAGATGAGCTGCAACACACGTTATCTATGTTAAAATACTAAGGATGAGGCCAGAAAATGCTATAGCCAAATTGATTTGGGAAGGCCAAGCTGGACTCATGAGAAGGAGGCGAGCAGAGGACGGTATGTGTATAATCTGTAACTTAACCCAGGCTGCAGTGATATGGAGACACCAGCTGTCATACCCTTCCACGGACACATAGAAAACATTTAACATGATTTAACAAGACTATTTGGATCAAGTGATGACGAAAGTTTGTTTTTCACAAGACCTCTGCTGATAGCGTTTTCCTTTATGGATATTCGCTTGCCAGACTGTCACCAAAACTCAGCAGAATGCAATTTCTTCTCCATTTTCCCTGGGAAAAGAACAGCACTGCAGTTCAGTGGGGCTAATCATACTAGCAGGTATTGAGGTGTTGTCTTCAACAGTCTTTAATAAAATCTTTTTTTTTTCCCCCACTAATGGGGAAAGGAGAATTTGCAGCTGCTAGGTTAAAGCAAAAAAGAAAAACCAAACCAGAGGCTTTGGAGGCCTGGGAGGGCCAGTGTCCAATGCATTATTGTGCAAACTTCACCACGTAGAGCACTGACTACCAGTTCTCTAATCGCTGTTTTAATGAACTCCAGGAGCTCGAATGTGCTTTGAAAACCTAGCTTTTGGACAGACATATCTGGTGCTGGATCCAAGTCAGCCTAACCAGCTCAGTGGAATGAAACTTATGGATATCATCAAGCTTTGGATCAATGGAAGCACAAGACTCTGGCAACTCTTCAGATGGGCCAACATTTTCAAGGGCTTTGCCAATTTTGCAATATCAAATTTTTAGTCTAATGCTCACCTATGCCACCTGCTTTACAGATACACAGATGAGCTGGTCTTTGCTCCAAAGACCTTACTTTGTAAACACATGGATCCCATACAGGCAAGGCTGCTGCTAGAATTAATAGTCTACTAATCATGTTTGCTTTTACTTTTTAGCATATGCTGATGCCATATTTCTGCAGCCAAGTTATCTATAACATGATGGATAGTTTTGTCTGCTTCTAATTTTCAAATAGTAGTGGGAGAACTTTAGGTTTAATCAGAAGAACCTGACATTATTCTATGGTTTTGTTCTTGGCATTGCTTTCGCAATTCAAAAACACTCCAGTACCCTGCTTTCAAATGTTTCAAACTCTTAACAGAGTTGAGGTAGGTATGCCCAAAATTGCCTGTCTCCATCATTATGAGTGGGACTCACTCAAGCAGTGAGATGGTTTCCTGTTACTTGCTGCTAAGCCTGGACATCCCATGTCACCAGCACAGCCCCATGGCTGCTCGCACAGTCTCCAAGCCAGCAGCCATGGGGCGGGAAAGAAGATGCTGGTGGGGAATATCCCTCCTTGAGCCTTTCTGCAAAGCAGTCAAACCACAGGACCCTCTGCTCTGCCCTACTGCCTTCCAAAGCAGCTGGCAGTGGGGAGGGTGGGCATGGTGGCTCTCCTCTACAAGTAGATGGAGGGGTCCAGAGGGTGTAGTACCCTGTGGTGCTGCCACGTTCCTTGCCTGAGTTGGACCATGGGCTGTCAAAGGAAAGCACTGGGGAATGTTTCGCTGCAGTGCATTCCTTTTCCCATCCTGGCAAGATAAGACATAGAGCAGGGTGAGTTCCTTTTTTTCCATGCTTGTTGATCTAAGCAAGACAGAATGAACTAAAACTGATTTTATTTGGCTGGAAAGGGCTGAAGAGCAGCTAATATTAAACACCTCTCCTGAAGCAGGGACATTGGTACTGAAAGAATTTTAATGACTTAATGTGAACATTGATAAAGTGTTCATGAATAATACATTCTAAATTATTACCTAGATATTGGCTGGCTGGAGCTCCAACCTTAGCCCATATTTCTCTGGCACTACTTAACTTTGTCACTAATTTAGGGAATTAAGAGGCCCTAGAAATCCTAGCTGTAGGGGAATATGGATAGATTTAATAGTATAATCCACATCCCATTCATGCACTGTTTCTCTTTTGCTCCTATAAAAAAGGTTAACAGATAAAATGAAGTCTATAAATGAAGTCCATAAAATGAAGTCTACATTGAGTCTTTGGCCTCTCCATATAACGAGATGCAGCTTCCACGAACCCAAGTTGTGCAGTGTTCACAGGAGCTCATCAGAAGCACGGGAGCTGTTTTCCTGTTAGGCTGCATCTCCAGCACGTCTCTCCTAGTTCCATGAGCTGTTTAAGGTGACTGATGGAGTTGTGTCTGATGGAGCAGACAGCAAATTCAGCCCCTCTTTTGATTGTGAGGGTCAAGATTAGGATTAATTTGGAAAACATTCCACTAGCCAGAATTTTCCAAGCAATGGTTGGAGGAGGCTTGTAAAGCGACACTTAGACCAGACTTCTCTTTCCCTGCTGGCTGCTCAAGCAGCTCTATCCATTCCCCAATACCCAGTGCCCCACCAAGTACCTCCTGCACAGCTGGTTCTTGCAACCATGAAACCGCATCTATAGCAAATGTGTTGGTAACACAGGGTACAGCTACGCACAGGTTACTCTGAATGAAGCGGAGGTGTGGATTTACAGTGTCAGTGTTGCAGCTAGTGGCAACTTCTCACAGGCAGCCTCTCGCCTTAGACTAAATCTCCCTTTATGTTTAGGCAACTTTTCCCTTACCACAGACTGTGAATGGACCTTACTGTGGGAAACGTGATGTGAAGCAAACGCACAGCCCCAGAGTCACTTGTTTGTATAGCTGTACCTTTAGGAGTAGGAGTTGCAACCAGAGTAGAGCTTGAAAAGAGCCCTGCTGCTGGCCAAACAATGCTTTCAAAGGACTTTCAAACACTGCTTCATGTGGGATTTGTAAATTGTTTTGCTGTACGAACCAATGTGGCAGCCGAGCCCCAGCCTGGGTCTGAAGCATGGGTTTCTAGTTAAAAACACCACGCAGCAGTAATACAATAACAAAGCAGTTCCTCTGACTAAAACTGGCTGCAGTCCTAAGGGGTTTTCTCTTGCTTTCCCAGTCACACCCTTCCCTTAAATCCCCTACTGAGTCATGCAGCTGACCCCAAGTCCAAGGCCTTTAATGGTTAGTCTAAACGAGCAAAATGATTTTCCAGACCAGAACATTTAGGGTTTGATACACAGATAAAGGCTGAGCTTTAGCACTGTCTCATTTTTGACTCGTGAGCAATGACTGACCTTACTGATGTGCCCTGAGCTGGTTTTCAGAAACCAAGCCATCAGGGGAAATACTCACCCTCAAATTCCCAAGCACCATAGATGTTGTGTGGATGCCTCCAGAAGGCCACGCTGAGTACGCACCCACACGCCTCTCCTCTGCCAAACCCCCAAGCCCTTGTGGCCCTTGAGAAGCTTAAACATCTCCAGCTTTTCCACCACTCTTGGGTAGGTGCATAGGCGACAGCTGTTGACTTTTATCCAGTAGTGTGAGCACCTGGAGAAGGCAACCAGCACAGACCTGGGTGCGTGGCCAGGCACGGCCACCCCTCCCCGGCCAAGCAATGCTGTGCAGGACTGTGCTGTCATTTGGGACTGGGGTAAGGGCTAAGCAGAAGCATCATTTTCTGCAGAACGTTCCTGTTTTCACCAGAATTTCTTTAAAGATTGAATTAAAGTAAGGGAATGCATAGAAATACATCTTTGCAGCAACCCAGCTGGAAATTTTGAATTTTTGAATGTGGTCCTTAAAAAAAAAACCAACAACAACACAACCTTTTTTTTGTTGTTGTTAAGAAAACCACAGATCTGCAGAGAAATATTCCCCAAATTTCTCCAGATTTTCCCCAAAGTGAAACTCCTGTCCAAGCCAAGCATTTTCACAGAAACCAAAGCAGTAACAAGGCTGGATAATTAACATTGTGTAGAAGCCCAGTTTCAGCTAATTGTGTTGGAAATGTTCATACTTGTGATACCTTTTTCTTCTTTGCCCATTCTAATAAGCCCCCTAACTTAGGAGAAGGTGATACTACAACAAACAAAACCCTTAGTAGTTCTCCTCAGTGTTCAGCCATCTCTTTAGCTAAAGTGTCTGGTTTTGACACCAATCCAGATATCACCTCACCCTGCAGCTCACCTTGCAGCACACAAGAGTTCCTACGTGCTACCTGAGCTCTCCTTAGGCCAGCATCCACTATAGTGATGAAAGTCCACAGGACCGGGTGTCTCTCAGCCACGTGTTCCAGTAAGAGAAATTTATTGTTTTAATTTTCCTTTCTCCCATTTCTCCATCAAGGGATCTTCAGTCACTAAATCAGCAGGACTCAGCCTGCTGCAGGAAGACAGAGAACAGGACATGCTGCCTGAAATTAAAATGGAGCCAAAGAGGTCCTCTGCAGTACTGAGTTTTATTGCAGCACCAAAGTGACTCAAGAGAGTTACTCTGTGAGGCCAACGGAAGAAGCAAGTAGCAAGAAAAGCTTGTAATTGGTGTCATTATGACAAGAATGGCTAAAAATTATCCCAGTCTCCATATTAAAGACAGAAATCTGAGATCCTGCACAGAACAGAAGCAAGTGACAAAGTCCCTCCAGCCCTGTGCCTTTTCTGTCACACTGGTCACAGCAGAGGGCAGGAATGTCTGAGGGGGAGCATTTGCTTTGTGCTTTGCCCCTTTCTCTGTGCCCAAGGCCAGAAGGATGAAAGCATCTCCTATCTCAGTATACACTGGCGATCTCTCACTGCCAAAGAAGGGAAAATTGGGATCCACAGCACCCTTTCTTATGGTTGGCTCAAATATACCACCCAAGGGAAAGGAGAAATAGCATCTCCAGCATTCCCCCTGTCCTGGTGGGAGCCACTAGATCTGCCCCTCCCCATCAAGTGGCCCATCCAGCTCCTTCAGGATACCTGGAAGGGCTCTATTTCTAATAATGCTGAAGAGGAGTAGTCTCCGATGGCATGTAGTGCACAAACCCAGGGTAAAAATATGATCCAGAGGGTTTACAATCTAATTAAAGAGTTTAATTCTTTATACACACTGTAAAGCTGAAAATCCAGGGTAGGTCCATTTGAAAACAAAGCAAACCAGATAAATGTGAGCTGTTTCACACTGAGCTATGGGTATATTTATGTGGAAGACTGAAGAAATAAATTAGTGGGTTTTTTTCCTGATAATGTAAATACTCCCAAGAACACTGGATATCCCAGCGAAGTCATCTGGACGGGGATATAATGCAGTGCAGATGTGAAAGTGCTTGGAGGGAAAGAGGGAGCGTCCAAGCCTTTCCTGAGTCTCTCCTAACACCCCTCTGACAGTGATCTGCCTCAGTGTTGTTGTTGGCATGGCTCGCTCAGCAGCCGTCACAGCCCAGCTTCATAATTGAAGCTACAGGCCCAATTCATTAAAAGAAGATTTACTGGTGTTAAGAGGGTTTTGTTATAGATCTTGTTTTCATAAATGGGGCTCTATAGTGCATTATGCGTGTGATTCACAGAGGAAAGAAAAAACTTTGAATTATGGGGAGCAGTGCACGTGAGGAAGGTTCCTGGAGTGAGAATAGTTTAGTATGGAAACGAGAGACAGATCTGGGCGAGAAGGAATTCAGTCTCCTCTTACCTGCTGCTGTCCCAGGAGATGCCACAGCAAGACACGACTGCACTGGGGCTGTTGCGGTACTTCGTACACCACTCTGCTCCTGTTCCCTTTCTGTGCACTCCAGAAGCTTCAGAGGAAATGGCAAAGGCACGCTAGACATCTGGGTATGGCATAAAAAAATAACATTTAGTAAATAGAGACCTCGTCAATACGAGCAGTGGAGTCTTGGGCATGTCATGTCTCATCCTAAAATGTATGCTTAAAAATGCATGCTCTCCAATTGTCCCCCTCTCTCCATCAACTATAAAGGGAACAAGGATGACTGACCCCAGTTGAGGTGAAGTCCCTCCAGAGGTCCTGATTTAAGCCTAATTGCAATGTTCAAATCCCAGTTGCCCATGTGGCAGCATACAAACTGCATGGCTACGCACAGTGCCCTCTACAAGGCAGGTGGAATACAATGGCTGGGTCCAGATGGGGAAATCCTGAGGACAGATCAAAACTCTTAGTGTCTCCTTCCCCTTCCCTTAAAACAGTTTATGCCTCTTAACCTTTATGTCTAGTGCACAAAATAATTGAGTAAACTATCCTCTTCCTTCACCAAACCCTTCAGATTTTTGTTACTACTGTGCATACTAATGAGTTATGCGCAGCTTAGTATCATCCCTGTTGAAGCTGCTTAAAATCCATGACACCCACCCAGGAGTTAACAGGCTTAAACAAGGGAAAATGCTGTGTGCTTTGATTTATGATATTATGTTATAGCTATTTCGCTCTTGCAATATTTGATATGCTGTAGTGACCTACAAGTGACACTCATCTCTTCCGCAGGGTGTCCTGTTCACAAACCAAGCAATTTCCCTGGCCAGACCTTGTGCACACAAATTATTTTCTGGAAACATTCATTCACATCATCACAAGTGATTCACTCACTACAGGGACATCATAAAGGCCAAAAAAGCTTGTAGGCATTTTAATAAAAAGGAAGTGCGAGGTGAAGCATTTACTGCCTTTAATTTAAGTTCTTCACGTTTCCCCAGCAATCAGGAGCTAGTTTCCAGAGGCCCTGCAGGTGTTCAAGTGCACATTGGATTTGACAGGGTCTATTGTTTGTGCCAAGCAGTAGATTTTTAAGCAACATTTGGAAATGTTCACAGAAAAAGGCAATTTTGGACTTGGACAATGGGAGTGATCATGAAAAAAACCTGAAGCTAAGTTTCACTTGCCCAATGGGAGAACAAGGAATAAACCCGTCCTTATGAGTCACGAATTCACTCAGCTCAGTAAGTGCCCAAATACTGCACACTAGATATAGGCTGCTCCCAAATCGCTTTTCAGCAGGGAGTTATCCACTGGGTAATTTTGATTAAGAAGAAATGTTCTAAGTGGTCATAACCTGCTTGTGACCAATTCACAAAAGGAAAAAAAAAAAAAAAAGGAAGGAGAAATCATCCAAATGCAATCTTTATTCCAAGAAGTTTACTCTGTTCTAATCACATGGCAACACTCAGGTGTATGTATCCTGTAACACCCCACTGGCAAGCCATCAGCAACAGGACACCAGGAAAATCAGCCTCGATGCTTCAAACCTGTTTTTCATTTGCAAACCTCTAAAGAACCGTGTACTGGAGAGGACGATCCCGCATTTCAAATGCAAGCTGGCTGACAACAAGCACTTAACTTGGACAATATCCCCAGGGGGCCAAAGATGATGGCTTAAAATCATAGTTTTACATCAATCATATCTGACAACCCAATTTCAGGGCTGGGATTTTTCCATGTTGGAACTGTAAAGTTAGAAAGAGATTAAGAAGCCTGTCTAATAATTGGCATTCCAGCCTGTCAGAGTCATATTATCACAAATAAAACCTCTATTAGATGAACAATACAACGGCTGCCAAGACAAGCATTCAAAAACCAGGCAATACCAGAAATAAGGTCATTACAATCTGGTTTAGCACTTTGAATGACACAGCCATGTTATCCTTGTGTAGCAGTCACCACTGTAGTGTCTGTCCTCCACGGAAAATAATTACTATTTTCAAGAAAGTCTGTGAGATTAGCATTTCTGTGTGTGAAGATCCCATCCTATACTCCCCCATATAAGTTATAACAGCCAAATCCTGCCAGAGAATTGATTGTTCTGTTTGAAGCGTCTCTCACTTGATTTTTCAGGATTCTTAACCATGACACCTGATCTGCCCAAAGCACAGCTCTCACTGGCTTCAGTGGCACTACCTACCTCTTCAAAGGCTATTTGAAGAGTGTGTCCTATGTTGCTTGGGGGCAGAGGGGCATGGAGCATCCAGCTTTCTGGGATGGTGTTGCCCTTCCTATCCCCATGCCTCCTTGCTGCAACGTGTGCTCCCCTTCCATCTGTGCTCAGAGAGGATGGACGGTGGGAGGAACTAAAACCACAGTCTGCAAATATACCCTGAAGACCACTCTGGTGCTTCAAAGGCTGTTCTTTTGGTCCATGCTCTGCACTATTCATGGAATCACAGAACTGTCAGAGTTGGAAGGGACTTCTAGAGATCACCTAGTCCAACTCCCCTGCTAAAGCAGGATTGCCCAGAGCACATAAATCAGGACTGCAGCCAGAGGGGACTTGAAAGTCTCCAGAGAAGGGGACTCAACAACCTCCTTGGGAAGCCTGTTCCAGTGCTCTGTCACTCTCACTGTAAAGAGGGTAACATATTTTTTATCATATTTGAATGGAACTTCCTGTGTTCCAGCTTGTGCCCATTGTCCCTCATCCTGTCACTGAGAAACACTGAAAAGAGTCCGGCTCCATCCTCCTTCAACCCACACTTTAGATACTTATAAGCATATTTTGCCACTTCTTCAGCCCTTTCTGGAGAGTGAAATACCTGACACCCATCCTAACCTCACTCCCCACCCAAAAAAGGGCTCTTAAGAATTTTGGACCATGTCAAAAAAAAAGCATTTTACATCTTTAACTTGGATCTTGGGAGTAGCTCAAGCCGCATATTTGACACGGAAAATCTCCTGCCCAAACATTTTCAAGTTTGGCAAAATCGCAAACACGGTGGATTGGAGTCTTATGGCAGGGAAAACAAACCCAAATAATAAGTAGAAGTTCTAGATCTCTCCAAAATAGCACTTGATGTAAGAGTTTCTCCACTCCACATACGGTTCAAAACTAAAAAGCTAAGGACTGGTGTTTTATAAAGACCTAGAAGGACTGCAGAAATTACTCCTGTAGGCATTCCCTGAGATTAGACTGACACCAAGAGTTGTACTGAACTAAATCTGCAGCCAAAAAGTGATAGTGTCTCTTGGTTAATCTGAGTAGCCAGTCTGTTCAGATTGAATCACTAGTTTTCTAGTCTATGCTAAAAATCTTTAGGACTAATTAATGGACTATAACTGAGCATTTATTAAAACAAGGTGACAACAAATGTTCACACAAATCAGCTTCTTTTCTCCTACAAACGGCTTCTTCAAACATATTATGGTTCATTTGCAGAAAGCCCTGGTCAGAAGAGACAGGAAAAGCATTTGTTTGACACCAGCTCTCTGTGTGTGAGCGTTGTCTGTCTTTACCTGCTTTTCTCTTTCTAAGGGCTAAGATGTGGGAAGCGAAATACTGACTCGGAAGAGGTTCTGATTTAGATACCTAATATGAGTTAGTTACACTTGAATATTTACCATCCCAGGTGCTGTTTTGTGTTCTCTGCTTTAAGCTCATCTCTATTCTTTTGGATTTCATTTTCACTGATACGTGTTTTCCCGAAAGTCTCATGCACTGCAGGACAGAAGAGCTCCCTGAAGAGGTTTTGTGTTGATCTTTAAAATAATACTGGCTTGCACATTGAAAGACAGACACAGCTGCAGTGAAGGGCACTAGGCTTTTGATCTTAAAAAAAAAAAAAGGCAGAACCTGGGTTTAAGGAACGTTCATTTTGCGCAAATAAATCTATGCAGAAAAGCAGAGTACGAGAAATGTGTGCCCTTTAGAGACCAGAGAAAGCAGCTGGCCTGGCTCAGGCAGGAGGGAGCCTGCAGGTGCTGGGAACTGGCCAGAGGATGAGATTCTCAGCTGCTGGGCTCAAACCTGGCCTTTGCCGCAGCGGGAGCAGGAGGACATGCTTGAAGAAGCAGAGCTTTTGTGGTAGCTGTCCCTGAAGAGACGTTCACCCCCTTCTGGCTCCAAGTGCTTGAAAAGAGTTGCTTGGCTCTTTGCATCTATCAGATGCAGATACTATCAGGATGGATGTTGTGTTTGTTTTTTTTTCCTTGTGAAATAAGACTTAATTTGAGAAATGTTGGTTCAGAGGTGGTGGCTGGCAGGCAGTTCCCTCTAGGGCAGCCTGTGCTCGAACTTGGGTCAGCTCAGAAAAAGGTCAGATAAATGCTCCTAGAGAGCTGCCAGAGGAGAGTCCTATCTACTACCTACTCGAAACAAGAAGATTTTCAATTTGCAGGACTTGAAATCTTATCTGCTTATTTGTCATTATTTTGTACTTCTGTCGTGACTATGAGTTTTCTCCCTCTTCAGTGTCTTTTATATGAGAATCTTGCTTTATCACAGGCAGTATTAGAAGGTGAGGGGAAAAGGGGAGACAAAAGGAGTGCAATTGCCATGTGCTTCTTCCAACACAGGCAGACCTGGAGTGCTTGGCCTTCTTCTCCCTCCTATAGTCTGTAACACCAAAGGGATCAGTGTAGGTTAAAAATGCTATGCTGTGCTGTGTAACTTGCAAAGGGCTGGCAATTCCACGGACTGTGTAATGAGCCAAGGCTAACATAGCACAGGGAATGTGAAGGCACTGCCTGCCTTTTGTGTCACCACAGAGGAGGACTAAGGCATTTGCCCCTTTTCCAGCTAAGACAGGAAACAGAAGATGAGTAGAGAAAAGAAAAAAAAAAAAAGATGAGAAAGAATGAAAAACAAACTCATAAATATGTAGCGCTAGTACAACCTTTTCCTACCTTTGGATTTCAAAATGGTTCATTTGCAGGATGGAAAGCACACAAAGCCCATTGCCAAGTTCACCAAACCTGTTTACATCAGAATCAAGGGTGAAAAATTAACTTCACGCTACTGCACTCTTGAAATGTTCCTCTTTCTTCGTCCTAGCTCATCCTGTGACGTGGTTCAATATAAATGCCCCATTCCACACAACAGAAGTTCACTAAGGTTAAAGGTTGAAGGAAATCTAAGGAAAACTTGGGACTGAGATGGATTTCAGGAAATATGGGGTTTATTTGGCAACACCTCTCTCAAACGTTGAGAAAAAAATGTATAAGGGATGTGTGAAGTTACAGAGCAGCTGAACAATTAATTGTTCAGTTCAGTGGGTGTTCCCAGCTATGCTGGGACCCCAGCTCCTCATCAAAGAAATGCCAAGACACAGCTTTCCTCCTCCAGCATCCAGCTGACACGCCTCATCCCTTCCCATCTCAACACAATCAACAATGAAAACCAATGCCGACCTCCACAGACTACCATTTTTCTCACTGCCCTCAAGCTATTTTCCATACAAGTGTGAAATGTAAAATTTGTCTCTACTGGGTCTGAAACCACAGGGCTGGGATCGGACAATTCAGCCATGATATCCAAGTCAGATGGTATTATGGGTTACATATTTGGGACTGAAGTATAGGAAGGCTGGCATGAAAAGAGCTATGGAGTTGCGGATGCTCTGGGTTTGGCAAGTGGGAAGAAACTGTAGTTAATCCAATTTTAAAAACAGGCTCTTATTGCTTTTCCTCCATGAGAACCATCACTAGAATAAACCCCAGGTCTTTTGAAATATTCATTAAAAATAAAAGATTATCCTTTGCCAGAAGAGTCCAGCAGCCCAGAATATGTAAAATCAACCTCATAATCTGGGTATGTATCAGGCAGAGCAGCAAGTCAGTCTGCTATATGCTGGCTTTTATTCTTTTTTTGAGATTGTAGGTTATATGTCACTCTTTCCTTCTAAAAGTTTTGTATAAAAACCTTGATATTCAGTGAGAGTAAGAGAAACTCTATAGGCCCAGTCTAGAAAGAGGGATTAAAACCAGAGGGTTTTGGCCAGAATGCAAGGCATTAATGGGAACAAGCCAGACATGACACTAAGGGGAGAGAGGAAGGATGGCTATGGGAGGAAAGCGGGGTGCTCTGAAGGGGTTCACTGAAGAGTCAAATGTTGATGATGATGTTTTGGCCAAAGTGGAACTATAGGTGATGTGTTCAGAACCAAGAGCAGATGTCAGTGAAGTAAAGACAAGTGTTTTAAAAGGTCAGTGGTAACCGATGAATGTGGTGACACTACTGAGTAATTTCAGGTTTTGTTAATCGCTTTCTAGTCCTGGGAAATACTCTCATAGTGGAGTTGTGGGTCCCCACACCCTCGGGCAAGTTGCTAAAGCAGAACCCACGTGTCTCAGGGATGCTAGAAGGGCCAAGTGGTTGATGGTAGTAGATGGGCCAGCCACCTATGAAGAGCAATGCTGAGCCATGTGCTCTAACGGGTACCTCTACAGACCTGAAAGGAGCTGCTGAAGTCAGACACGTGCTCCCCAGGTCACAGTTAAAGTGGTTTCAGGACAGATGTACATTGATACATGCCTTATAGGTAAATCCAAGGAAGTGTGAGCTCCAGTGGAAGGTTTTCTGAATTTTTTGCCTCTTTTTGGGTCTGCCAAACAATGCCTCCAACACTGTGTCCCAGCCCCAGCTAGAGCAGCAAGCCACCACACCTACTCTACCTGGCCTCCCCACCCTCATCCACCACTGTCTCTTTGTCCCTTGTCCAGGTTCCAGTTTAACAGGACTTGGAGCCCACCAGCTCCCACCTATTTCATCTGTCTCCCACCCAACCCCAACCTGTCCCTGAACTCTCCTGCTAAATACTATTGCCGTACCACAGCCTGTTTGTGTTTCAGCTGTCTCACAAGCCCCTTTAATCTTTGGTTAAAGGTGCCTGGCCAGCACACAACCCTCTGCCTGCCTCACTCTTCTTCCACACTGCTCAGTAATCCCAGGGCTGGGATGAAGATGAGTTGGATCAGGGTGGCGATCGGCCTTCCCCTGCCAGCTCAGCCCGTTGGGCAGGCTGGTCACGATGGGCCTGACAGCAGTTTTCCAAGGACCAACCTTTGCTACCGTAGGACCAAGGTCTCTCCTCCACCTGGTACCAGGTCAGCTTTCCAGGGGCCCTCCGGACTACCTGCTTCCTTGCACCCTCTGCCTCAGCTCACCGGTGTGTCGGGGGTGGCTAATCCCCAGCACCACGGTGTCCCCGCGATCCCCAAGACCCTTGCTTGGAGCCATCTGGCGCTTCGAGGGCCGGGCCCCTCAACTTTTCCCTAGCCGAGCGGCCCCACAGCCCTGAGGCGCCCCCGCTCCGGGGCCGGTCCGGCCCGGCAGGTGGCGGTGTTGCAATGGCTGCCGGCAGCACGCCCGGCCCGCAGCTGGGCGGCGGGAAACCGCTATGGAGAGCCGACGGGAGGAGGACAACGAGCTCGGCCGGTCTGCCGCCGGCCTGCGGACGACGAGGTTCGGCGGCTCTGCCAGGCTACAAGGAAGGCCTGAACTCACCTGTGTAAATTCCCCTTCACCGATAAAGCCCCATGATGTGAGGGGTGCAGGGGGACTCCTTAGAGGGCTGTGCAGGGTGAGGTGCCACAGGATAGGCAGGAGCCTCATAGACTGTACAAACTATGACCTCTTTTCATCATGGTTTCCCTTGCGTAAAGAACACCAATAAAACAATCAAACCAACCAACTCCCCCCCACCCCCAAAAAAAAAAAAAAAAGACAATTTTCCATGCTGGCTGTACTGTCACACAAAATGGCCTGCCCCAGCAGTGGCTGTGGGGGTGGGAAACCCTGGTGTTTCCCCACAGATTTTGGCTGAAGGGCAGGGCACATCTCAAGAGAGACTGGGACGGCATTGCAGACCTACACAGGGCAGACATGGCTGCCAGCTCTGCGGGTTGCAGTGGCATGGTGGCCATGGCCCAGCAGCTGTGCCTCTGAAGGGATTTGTGAGGAATCATCTCCGCTTGTCTTCTGTCTGTGAGGGAGAAATGGCAAAGCGGTATCTAAGTCCTGCTGAAGGGGTGTTGTGAGCTGGCTGGACAGGAGGGAAAAAGGACAACTTGCTGACGGGTCACTGAGGCCTGTGAGTAGTTCCTCATGGCCTGCTGTGTACAAATGGGGTGCACACCAGAAGAGGGAAGATGTGCTTGACACGGATGAAACAAAATTAAGGGAGAGACACATCATAGCCATGTTTCTTGTCTCTGCTAATGGCTTTGCACTCTCAAGCATGAAGAGTCCTTCAGGAGGACGTTGGGGAAGTAGGTCTGTCACGGCTTTCCCAGGAGTTTCCACTGAAGAGCACATTCAAACCCTTGTCAGAGCAAGAGCTGTGGTTACTGTCCGCCTGTAAAGCAGATGTGTAAGCCAGCACTCACACTCCAGTGAGGTTCGTGGGGCTGACAGATCAGAGGTCAGCTACAGTTTTAAACAAGTGACTCTCCTGAAAGGAGCTTGGCTTTTTTACTGCCCTGCCTGCTTGTAATTGAGTTTTCTGTTTCCCTTCTCAGCTTGATCTCTTCGCTTCGCTGCTCCAGAGCTATTATGAACTCCTTCAACTATTTATATGGTTCAAATGTATCAACACTGCCTAAAAAAAATCCTTAAGGCAGAGTTTTAGGAAATTGGTCAGAAGTCTTAGTAACTGAGTCATTGGGGATAGGCTGAACTTTGCTTTTTTCTTCTAGCTGCCTGCTGTGTGTTTATCAGATAGAGATTGAACTGAGAAAGGGTTTTGAAGTTCAAACACCTTCCCTGCTGCAGCAAGGTGGAGCATGACACAGGATGCAGCTTATCACAGATAACAGCTGTGTGTATCAGGGGTCTCCACTTCCCTTCCCCATGCTGCTTGCTCGGCTCCCTGCCTCTCCTGTGCACACTGTGTGGAGGGAGGCTGGGGTAGGATACGGTTTCCAGACCCATTCACAGCTCTTCAGCCAGCTGAAGTCTGTGTCACAGGGCATATCCTGCTGATTCAGCAGTAGAGGGGTAGTTCCTATCTCAGGGGGAAGGAGAATATAAGAGATAAATAAATCTCTTTTGCCTAAGGAGGCATGAGTTACACCTTTCAACCCTGTCTAGGGAAAAGTGGACCCATATCACAGAACTCTACTGCTTCACTCAAATACTTCAAGCAGTATAATTTCTCATCAGTCAACAAAATTGTATAGACATAAATGTAGACATCAACATCTACTATAACTTCAGCTGGGGTGGATATTTTTCTTCATAGATCTGCATGCATACCAGGCTTTGATGGTTGTGGTATGNGGGGCGGGGAAGGGGCTTTTCAAAGAGCATTTTAGAAAATTTGAAATGTATCCACAATTGTTTCATTATTCTAACTTCCCCTAAATACTCTTTCTAAACCTATTATCAAAAACATTATCCAACACCAACACTGTAGCCAATAATCGTTTTATAATGAAAATGCAAAGTATGCAGCAATAAAAGGCACAATGTTCTCCATTAACATCTCCTTATTATGAGCTGACAACATCCATGAATTTTGTTTTTCAGTTCTCCAGGGGAATAAAGGATGATTTTTACATCAGGAATGTTTCTGTTTAAGATCTGGCCCAGGAGCCTGGTGGCCTCTGTTTGACTGCCCTGACCCACCTCCCTGCTGTGACTGTGGTTCCTGGGGGCAGGGGAAAGGGCCCTGTATTTTTGGCATGGCACTGATATCCTTCAGGGGACGTTTGGCTGGGCTGGCCGATTTGTATGAGAGCTGCTTAGGGTAAGGAGGGCGTTGCAGGAACACGGAGGTGTGCCTGCACCGAGTGAGAGAAGGAGCTGAAAAGTAATGCAAACGGAAAAAAAGTTTTGTGGATACTTTTCAGCCTCGGGTACTCAAGAGGAGTCTGAGAAGGGAAGGAAATAAGAAAAGCAGCGTATCACGAAGTGAAGAGAGCGGTGACATTTTACAGCAGCTGAAGATCTCCTCCACAGTGTTTGTAATCCTTTCATGTGGTGTTATCAGAGTTCTTTGCGAGGGTTTATTATTGTGTTCTCCCGGACAGAAAGCAGACGGCCATCCTGTGACCCACATCCTGAGTTTTACAGCCCTCCCTGTCCTCTGCCTTCTGGGGTATTAATAGTGTGACCCACCACTGAGAGAGCAGAGCAAGTTCTTTATACTCTCAACATTAATAATAAGAAGAAACTGGGACAAATGACCAGCCTTCCTGCCCACAGAATGTCATAACCCTGCCACTTCAAATGACACGAGCTGGCGAGGTCACTGTGCTCTTTGCTCAGTGGGTTTCAGGTTGATGCTGTTGCTACTGCAGTGAAGCTGAGGCTGACGGCCATACCTGGGGCAGTGCACAGAAAGTAGATCTAAGTATTCTGCAGGCTAAATGGAGTAGGGAAGGGACAAAAGGAGAAGGAGAAGCTCCCTGGTTAGGGCAGCATCTTTCCAAACAGCACTTCCCAAGGACTGGCTGTTCAATCTACGGCAAAGCAAGATACAGCTAGCCCTTGAAGCACACTGCTGCAGAGCAGTAGTATATCCCCTCAAAGAGATTTAAGGGCTTTTTTTCCTATTTCTGGGGGCAAACATTTGCCTTCATCTCGCTTATCATTACAACAGACTTTCCTATTTTAAGGGGTAAGAGGAGGGAGTTGGCTTCCTTCCTTTCTGCATCACCCCCTGAGGTGTGACACTTCTGCAGGCTGATGTTAGCGCCTCACTGCATAAATGGCGCAAAGAGGCTCCCAGGGGACTGTTTTTCTTTCCCCCAAGAAAGGGAAAATTCAAAGCAGAATGGAGAGAGATAATATAGGTTTAATTTAACCCGGACTGCATACCATTGTTACCCAGGAAAGGTCAAACATGCTGTGGGGCTGTAAGAGGTCAGTGGGAGAGATAAAGAAGATGAGGTGTGTGTAGAGTAAGATAAGAGCTAAAGGTCTCATATAATTAGCCAAAGGTCAGGTGTGTGTGGGCTAGTGCGGCAAAGCGTAAGCAAGCTGGTGGCCCTCCAACTAGTGCTGGAGAGCGGGTGAAGGGAAGCCCTGCAGCTGGCAGGGTTTCTGGTTGGCTTAGCAAAAAACCTGCTGAGTGAGGGCTGAGCAGTATCTGCTCATCCTTAGCTGCCCCCATGTTTCCCACTGACTGGCTTTGCAGGCCAGGGTGGGCCTAAGCACCTACAGATTTGTCTGGAGGGAGCATAGGCTGTGTTGTCCAACCCCGTCCTTGGCTGATGGCAGAGAGCAGAATGTCTGTCTGCCTGAAGCACATCATGGGCATGCTGGCCAGGTAACATTCAAGAGCAAAAGCAAGAAATGGCTCCCTGATGGTGTCAGCAGCATCAGCCTTGACACAGCTGCCCACATCTTTGCAGAGAAGGTGGGTGCAGGTGTGTGGGAACAAGCATGGAAAGCTTGCCCTCATGCCTTCACCTTTCCTACTTGGCTGTCTGTGTAGGCTCCAGCCCCTCACTGTAAAGCATTAGGTTTTGGGGTAACAGGACAATTTGATCCCTAGGCACTCTGGGAACTTCCTCCTGGTGTAGCTGATAGCAAAGGTGCCAATTCCATAGCTGTTTATATGGCTTCTTCTGACAAAAAATAATGAACAATATGCATTGACATAGGAATTGGTAAAGAGTAGGAATAAAAAATAAAGAAAAAAACCCTACCCATTAGCAACTGGGAAGAACTGAATGCCTGCTTTCTCCTTCCAAATAGGAAAAAAACGTTTATACATTTAAATTGGGTGGAAAATGGGATTATGCTGGACTAGAGGTTTTTGTACTTCAAGAAGGTGGGGAGACTGCATAGTGAGATCAGATTGACTGGAAGATGGAAAGAAAAAGAGAGCAAAACTGTGATTTCCTTGTGCAGTCTCCTCAGATCTGTCTGGTCTCTTGTTCCACGTGTTTGTTGGTGACAGGTAAGGAGTACCGGGATGAATCCGTTGCTTCTCCACAGCAATGCATGTGAGCATGACAGTAAGGCCTAACCTGCTTGTGAGTCAGTGACGAAAGACAGAGCTACACATTTCAGCTATAAGCAGCCTATGCTTTTGCCTGAAAAAAAAAAGTGGGTTTTTTTTATATTAACTTGATATCTTAGCTCTCTTGAAGTCCTATCGGCACAGATACAGAGCATGCCTTTCTCTACTGCAACGTAGCCAAAGTAAACTATCCCAGTTCCGTATCAACTCGTGCAAAGGGAGTGGAAAGTGCTCACATGGAGTGGAAAATGCTGTGACACTGCAGGTTTACCCAGTGCAGGTGGCTGGTTGCCAGGCAGTAAAGGAGGAATCGAGTCTCGCACAGAGGCAGAACCTGCCCGAAAGGTAGTGAGCAAACAGAACACAACTTGGAAGTGAGTGACCTGCTGCTCTGAGAAAGGGCGGATGTGGAAAGTAATTCTTTCAAGTAAACACAATTTCTGTACCTGGTGGTGTCACAGACCAATCACAACGTCAGGTTTCGAAGCAGCAGGAGGATACTGCAGCCTTTTAACACTTCACCAATACATTTATCTTTCTCGAAGGCAATGCAAACATCAAAGCACATGCTCCATTTCTCCCCATGATAACACCACCAGTGCTGTCCCAAAGGAGCGTATCCATGCAAAATCTTTATTTGGAGAATGTCTTCTCTTGAATAACAGCACCCCTCACATTTACATGTAAGCCCAGAAACACAGTATTTGCATTGTGCAGAAAAAAATAGAAATACAAATCTTAAAACACATTCATCTTCTGATATCCTATAAATAGTCTTGTAATTGCTTACCTCTGTTTCCTCTCTTTGTATCCCTCTAAATCTGCCTTTGGGCTAATTAGAGCAGAAAACCATGGCAATGACATCGTATTAGTTTTGGAGATAGGCCACAGTATCTTGAAAGTCAGTGTGGAGAATTATCTGCATTGTATAAGGACAAAGACACAGGGATACTGATATACTGGCTGGCACATATATCTCCTTGTTTTCCTTCCAGGTTAGGAATGGCCTTTGGAATGGTTCTGATTATTTTCTCTGTTGGTCCAGAGCTCAAAAGAAGGCTGAGATTGCTGCTGTTGAGGGTGAAAAGTTTCTCCTTCATTTTATAATCTGTATGTTATTGCGGTTTCTCTTGGCTGGGAAATGTCATTTTTATTTCTAATCTCAGCCATGTGTCGGTCAATTCTGACTTAAGTTCCCTTCACCCTCTCCCTGCTGCGCAGCTCTGCAAGCCCATATTGCAAACATATTTTTCAGCCTGGGTGGGAGGTAGCATTGCAGTTTTGGGCTTTGCTATTGATATCAGGATTTCCCATTTTCCTTTGAAACATGTTTTTTTTCTTTAAAATAATAGCGTTGATGGTAAACAGCTTTCATTGAGTCCCAGGGGGAGGTGCAGTGAACATTTTCGTATAAGTTTTAATAGGAAGTAAATTACAATTTCCCAGCTTTTCTAATGAATACAACGAAACGGTCATTCAGTCAATCTTCAGCTTGATCCTTTGGTGGGATTATGCAGCAGAATAGAAGTGTAAAATTTGTAGACTCCACTGGTAATTAAATCGCACTCCAGTAAATTAGGGCTGCAGCACCGTGGCTTATTGCAAATGGAGGCAAAGTAGGGGATCGTTTGATCCTCAACCAAGAAAATACCCATGTCCTCCAAAAGGACAGTGTTACAGAAAACATTCAATAGGCTAATAAACTATCAATTCTTTCCATTCCTTTTAACACTGTTTCGTCTCTCTTCTTGGTGGCTCCTGCCCAGTAAAGATTTACTTCTCACATGTACTTGCCTCTATCGCATCTTGAACCTCGACAAAAGTTCCCACTTTGCAATTGCAAGAACCTCTGCCATTTAAAATGCAGGGACATTTCATGTCTACTTTTCTCCCAAACAGAAAAAAATATCAACATTTGAACCCAAAGAGAAGGTCGAGTGCTATAAATCTAACATTCAGCCAGCTGTCCGTGTGGCAAAGCAACAGAATGTTGGCCCTAGATATTAATACTGATTTATGGTATTAAACAAACGGAAATAATTTACTAATTTCTGGTATTTAGATGTAAATGAGCTTGATGGGAGTGGTTATTTTCGAAGGGTGGCAGATTAATTCTGTTACTTGACCACTTTAAGCATACGCTGTCCTTAAGTTTTTTCAAGAGTTAGTGGATGTTTCAGTATATAGACCGTTTGCTCCCAACATCAGGAGCTGGGTCAAAGAAACTTGATGGTTTTGGTAAGGGGTAGTTTGCAGTAAAGAGTCACCTGCCATAAAACCTATGGTATGAAATGCAACCTGGGGGAGGTTTACATGAGTCAGTGGCTGACAAGTGATGCTCCGTTAGGAATATCGCTGGGCATTTCAGTCACCAGCGATCCTGAGTCATTGAAAGGGATTTCTCTTCTTTGCCTCCCGCATCCCACCCCTTTTAGCTGTGATGGCGACGGGATTTGAAGCACAAACTTAACTGCTCTTCCGGGACCGCACTTTTGTCTAGTTCAAAATGCAAGTCGGCTGGAATGGCAGCAGGAAAAGAGCGGTTCTTGGTGGAAGCAGCCTCCCCGCCGGTGCTGCGGGGAGCCGCAGGAGGGAGCGCTTTCCCCTTGGAACACCGCATCCTCCCGAACCCCCCTCCCGCACCCGCCGCTGGGCCTCCCGGGGACTCGCCTGTCTTTGTCCGCGTGGGCGAGTAAAGCGGGACTTTAGTAGCCCCAAAGCTCACGGGTGACTTTTCTGTCTCAGACAGAAGAGCCCGAAACTTTGAGTTCGTTGTGTATCTTCCCGGCACCTTAGCACTGCCACCAAGTGCTGTTACAGTCCCTAGCTCCTCAGGCTGACAGGGTAAGTGGATGGAGATGGCAGGTCCTATTTAGCTAATCACCTCCTGAGGAGTCTCCCCATTAAACATTTTGTAAATGCGTAAACCAGGCACGGTGGTTTTGCCTGATTTTCTGGGAATGCTCGCGAAACAAGCATCATCCCAACCGAGCACCTTGATAACCTGCCATCCAACCCCAGCTCCCCCCAGCTACAGCCACAGCACCAGCTGGACAGACAACAGCCTGTAACAACGTGATTTTTGAGGTTCTAGCTCTGCTCTTCCTCCCGAGAGTAAAGATAAACGTGCAGTTCCTTCACTGCCGCTCTGCAGTCACACGCCTGCATTGCAGGAGGCACTGGAATCAGACGGCCACATCCTCTTCCTCTGCGTCTGCTCAGCCCTAAGCTCCTGCTGCTGCCATTACCAGCGACAGCTGTTGCCATGACAGTTTTATGCACCCCTTGGGACAGGCACTGAAAGTCATAATTTACTGGGTTTTCACTACATCTTGCATAAAAGCAGCTTGCTTCTGGAAAGGTGTTCAGCTCTGGTACCATCCAGCCCATTCTGAGAGCTGCCATTGTAATTATGGCCCAGGTACTGAGCAAACACTGAACCACAACCATCCATAAAACTGTTCTCTGTGTATTTCTTAGCTGTGTGTGTCATAGTGTGGAATGAAACAGCCAGCTTTTGTTAGAGGAATACACCATTTTTAAAGCACTACTAACTCTAGTCTTTCATCTACTGGTAAGTCACATACTACTGCAAAACAAAGTTTACTAACTTTCTAGGGTTTCTTTTCTGATTCTTTGCCAATAAAACCCTCCCTGCAATACTGTTACTTCCTTTTTTTTTTTTTTTTTTCTTTTTTCCTCCCAAGATCTTGGCTGTTTATGTGCATTGGAAAAGTAATTACTTGTCAAGACTGATGAAAACAGGCATCTTGCAGAATCAGCCCCCGCCCCATCAGAAAACAAAATGCTCAGAAAGCTCCTGTTTGTAGCAGGACTGGTTATAAGTGAAAATTTACAGCTCTCCAGAAATCAAGGAGAAATTAAAACTTTCAAGTTATTCCTAGGCGTCTCAACTTTACTAGTAAGAGGGAGAATGACAGTTGAAGCAGTTCTTTTTAAGAACAGTTTTTTTCATGGGCAGAATTGGGGCAAGGGGTAAAGGAGGGCAAATGTTTTGTAGCTATTTACTAGCCCCCAGATATCCTTAGATGGTGATGAAAGAAGGTGGAAATAGTAGGAGTGGTGGGAACAGTTTGTCAACAAGTATTGCTACACAGCATGCACAAGAGTTAATAAAATAAATTATACACCACATTTTCTTTTCAAACAAGCTTTAAATAGTCCATATTTAACAGAATCATGTGTTACAGACAAGAAATTCTTGCTGCCAAAACACAGGATGAGTGTTTTCCCCCATCGTTCTTTCCAAATCACAGGCTTAGGAAAAAATATTTCAAGAAATTAGAAGATTTTAAAAAATAAAATTATGCTAAAACCCAGAAAAGGCCAGTAGATTAGACCAGTAAAGTACATGAACAAGTCATCAGAAGAATATTAGTACACAGGTACTTACAAAAAAACACACAGGAGTGGACATAGAGGCTTTAAAGACACAAATACTATGCAGGCTAATTCAGTATCAAAGAGCAGAATGCATAGGCTTTATTAACTCATGTAATTCATGCATTTGTGTGTGCAGATAAAATATACTTAAAGCCATGTATTTAAATGCCATGAAGAAGATGCCTGAACTCCTCCCCAGCAACTTCAGTTGCCTTCAGGGAAGAATTAAACCCAGGTTTTTTTTATTCTTATACACTGGCCATCCTGTACCTGGCCATCCAGAACCTGTAAAAGGGAACAATGTAAAAGAAAGAAACCAGTGGGGTTTTTTTCTGAGCCGCTCAGTGACACCAGGACAAAGATCCAAACCCACTTTTTGATAAGCACCATCACTGGAATGTAATGGCAGCAACACCAGCCCGGACAGTTCTCAGCTGTGTTTCAGAAAGTGGCTCCAAGAAGAAGGATCCAAGGGTTGAGTGGGGAAAAACAGAAATTAACCCTGTAGTACATACATACATACATACATACATACACAGATGGCTCTTTTCAGAACAAAATAAGGTAGCGCTACTGAGTATGTGGCAATACGGAGTGTGCATTAAGATACGCAAGTGAAATCTGCTGAGGGCACCTTCACTCAGAGGGATAAGTCTTAAAATTCTTAAAATATAATAATTATAATAATAATAATACTTCTTTATACTTGCCACTTGTTAGCAATTGTTTACAACGTAGAAAAATAGATAGTATTCTGTAACAAGAAATATAGTTACTTTGTTAAAATGGGCTATTTTAAACCAGCTACTATTCTTTCATATAAAGAATTTCTAAACAGCAAAACAAAAATAGGTAATACTGAGTGCAAAACAGCCAGTGGTATACTTTGCATTGGTTTGAAACACTAGTTGCCAGCTACTGTAATTACACGTTCTGTACACTGTACTACAAAAGTCTTCCATCTTTTAGAAGCTTTGGGGTTTTTTGCTTTTCTTCTCTCTGGGTGGCAAGTAAGTATTTAATCTGAGTAAATTCAAACTCTGGAAGTCAGAAATAACTTCACGGTCAGTCTTTGCTACCATTCTCTCGCATTCCTTCTCCCCATGTAGTGCAGCAGCACTTTCTACTTATGGCCAAAAATCCCTTAAGTTAAACAAAGTTTAGACTGTAGATACTTAGAAGTTTAGCTTATAAATTCANTTTTTTTCTGAGCCGCTCAGTGACACCAGGACAAAGATCCAAACCCACTTTTTGATAAGCACCATCACTGGAATGTAATGGCAGCAACACCAGCCCGGACAGTTCTCAGCTGTGTTTCAGAAAGTGGCTCCAAGAAGAAGGATCCAAGGGTTGAGTGGGGAAAAACAGAAATTAACCCTGTAGTACATACATACATACATACATACATACACAGATGGCTCTTTTCAGAACAAAATAAGGTAGCGCTACTGAGTATGTGGCAATACGGAGTGTGCATTAAGATACGCAAGTGAAATCTGCTGAGGGCACCTTCACTCAGAGGGATAAGTCTTAAAATTCTTAAAATATAATAATTATAATAATAATAATACTTCTTTATACTTGCCACTTGTTAGCAATTGTTTACAACGTAGAAAAATAGATAGTATTCTGTAACAAGAAATATAGTTACTTTGTTAAAATGGGCTATTTTAAACCAGCTACTATTCTTTCATATAAAGAATTTCTAAA
>VXBJ01006458.1:1111162-1139481 GCA_013400055.1 Nycticryphes semicollaris | reverse complement strand
ATAGGTAATACTGAGTGCAAAACAGCCAGTGGTATACTTTGCATTGGTTTGAAACACTAGTTGCCAGCTACTGTAATTACACGTTCTGTACACTGTACTACAAAAGTCTTCCATCTTTTAGAAGCTTTGGGGTTTTTTGCTTTTCTTCTCTCTGGGTGGCAAGTAAGTATTTAATCTGAGTAAATTCAAACTCTGGAAGTCAGAAATAACTTCACGGTCAGTCTTTGCTACCATTCTCTCACATTCCTTCTCCCCATGTAGTGCAGCAGCACTTTCTACTTATGGCCAAAAATCCCTTAAGTTAAACAAAGTTTAGACTGTAGATACTTAGAAGTTTAGCTTATAAATTCACATTCTTTTAAAAATCATTTCACTAATCTCCCACGTTTACATTTACACCAAAGAGAAAACTCAAAAGCCTCACTTCATGCATTTCATCATCCCTGCTGAAGACTGAAACAGAGTTCAGATAAACAACTCTTTGCCAACAGTAGGTATTAAGTCTTAATGCTACAAAGCCAGATGGTTCCAATGTAGAAGTCAGATTTTTCTGTAGTCTCCGCAACAGTTTCACATACAAATAGCTAATTCCTAGTGGCAGTGGTAAAGGCATTATCAGTACACCATGAACACCACAAATGGACAAATGGAGGCAATTTCCAAGCATCAAAGAACAAAAAAAAAAAAACAAACCCCAAAAAAACCAAAAACAAAGAGCACCCAGAAAAAAAAACAACAGTGAAACATTCTTAGTAGAGTAGAAATCTCTATTCTCCTCTCCGTTCATCTCACACCTTTTCAACTTTGGTGGGGTCATATGTATCTGGAAAAAGACAAGAAAATGCTGTTAATAACGTGTTGTGAAATCTATTCAGTATTGCTAATTGTGGAAATGAGACATCCTTTTCCTAGTTTTTATTAAAAGAAGAAGTTAATACTGAATGCAAAGCCTTAAAGATACATACTACATTCTTGACCCAAATTCTGTATTTACACCAGTGTAATTTTGGAGCAACTTGGATCAAATGCATGGAGATATAATTTGGGAAATCTTTAGCAGGCAGGAAGAAGCACACTGACTGCTAAGTGATTACTTCTAGCTTTCAGATGCTTTGGCAGGGAGAGAAAGACATAAGATTTGCTCCCCCTTGTACTGAACACGAAGGACAAGTTAAATGCTTTTAAGTGTTGTAAGCAGGGCATTTGAGGCTTGGCTGAAAAAGTGATGATGCCATCCAGTCATTGGGGCCTTTCCATTCAATTGCAAATCCTTGGTTTCAGATTAATTCAGCAGAACACAGGAGAGCACAGCTGCGTTGCATCACTGTGGTTAGACTGTCTCGCTTCAGTCTGCAGAACTGCAGCTCACGTTTTGAACATTATTCACTTAAGCACTGGACTGGCCTACTAACGTCGGTCTTCACTTTCAGCCTGCCTCTTGCCAGTTCACAGGACAGACCACACTTTGTTTTTCCTTTCCCAAAGCCCCAAGAACACTCTTCTATCAGAATTTTTATGGGGTTTATCCCAACGTTGGACATGAAGTGAGCAGATATGAGCCTTTTCCTTCACCCTTGTGACTCTAGCATAGGATTGCAAGGAAGGGGCCTTGCCTTGTGATATTTGCCCACCCTGTGCCATCATGCACACGTCTCATCTACCCTAGGTTCCTTGGGATGCATGGTCATGGCATGTAGGAACCAGGGCTATCTATGGAGGTCACGCCCATGTCTGACCTACCCTAGGCAACTTGGGATGCACCATCATGGTGTGGAGGAAACAGGCCTACCTATGGAGGTCATGCACGTTTGATTTCCCCTAGGCTCCTTGGGATGCACTGTCATGGTGTGGAGGAAACAGGGCTACCTATGAAGGTCACACACATGTCTGACCTACCCTAGGCTTCTTGGGATGCACAGTCCTGGCGTGGAGGAAACAGGGCTACCTATGCAGACATCTGCATGCACAGAGAGGCCTTGACAAACTGGCACTGCAGCCCATGCTACCATGTGCTACTTGCTGCTCTTGTGCAACCTGGATATCTGTGCTAACCTTAAACATCCCTCCTGTAGGCTGCACTTCCACAGCACTCGTCTTTAAACAGTTGAGCATGAAAATAGTTGCACACATAAATATCACAATTTGGAGTAAAGTGTTCACCCTCGAGACTTTTATGTTGATGATATGAGCGAACGTCTTCTTAAAACAAGCACAAAAATCCTCAGAGGGAATTTTTTACTCCTGCTTGCAAGTGTCCATCTGCAGCATCAGACTTATACCAAGGGGAGACTGGAAAGGACTTCTGGATTTAGCCCTACTGGGTGGATTCCTGCTGCACGATCCTTTATCACTTCTCTTGCCCACTCTCCTCCAATTGCTAGGCCAGCCAAGAAAGGAGTCTGTGCCAGCAACACCTCTGTTGTCAGAACTGCATATCAGTATTCAGACTCTTCTGGTATTTCCAAACTTCAAGACCAGACACCACATGAATGCAAAACAATCAAGAGGAAAAAAGTCTTTGTACTAGTGTACTCCAGGATAATGTTGCGTCTTTCTAAGCTTAATGCACTGATGGTGTGGGAAGATGCCTCTAAAGCAGTAATGTTTTTTCAATTGTAAATAATTTGCCATCTGAACTGCTAGAACATACAAAAATTCCGAACTGTTCTGTGTAAGGTTTACTGAAGAATTAAATGGATTCACATTTCAGAAGCCTGATTTTCCTGAGGCCAGACACATTCACACCAATAGAACTCCCCACAACACTGCAGTTGCTCACTGTGTTATCGAGTGGCAGGGGGGAGAAGATCAGGCCACAAGACACGGAGCCTCTGTGTGGTTCAGTTTATGCCTTGAAATCTTACCCACACCCCTCAGCACCTAAACCAAGGACAGAAAAGGGCCAGACTGCCAGGCTACATCCCAGTTCTGGGGGGACAAACATTGGAGTTCTGACACTGATACAAAAATGTTTATTCAACTTTTGGGTAAGCTCATTTGAAATGCTCTCTACAGAAAGCAAGCCAGACCAGCAGCCTCATGAAGCAGTCTTCAAAGAGCAAGGGAGAAAAGACATCCAGTGCATTTGGGAACACTTAGAGATATTCTTCTAATGGCAGTATTTTCATAGTAAGATCAGCTTCTTGCACGGAGCTTCAGCAGAGCTCTGAGTCTGAGAGATGACTGTTCATCTGCCAAACCGCATTATACATGTGAAAACCTGTTTCAGCTAAGGTCTCTGTCTCAGCTAAGGACTGCGATGGGCCCATTCTGCAATTGTAAGACTAACATCCCCCAACTTCGTTCCAAATAGAATGGCCTTTAGCAATATTTACTCTTTAAAAGCAACGAATACAATGGTTTTCCAGGATTCTCATTTTGGCTTTCAGTGGCACCAGTGAGCTGGACTGGAAGTCGGAGTGAGAATTAACAGAGGAAGATACATGAGAAGAAGCCTGGGGAGGAGATGCCTTCCCTCCCTGTGTAAGTGAATGTTACCCTGCAGTACAGGTTGTCCATGGTAGGAAGGGACACCCATGGTATCCAGACATGGGGAGGGCTCTTACGTCTACGTCTGCGAGGGAACTGCTGCAGTGGGAACACACTGCGGAATACAAGCCTGCCATTGTCAGCAAGAGGGATAAATTTAGACCTAATTTACTGCAGAATAACTCTCCAATAAAACACACACAATCTGTTTTGATACATCCCTGAAGTTATGTCACCACAACAGCTATTTTCTTCACTCCAGCATAAACCCCATGGGAGGGAAGCATATGAAATGCATGTGGAGCGCTCTAGACCTGATGGGTTCGAGGGAGCTGAATTAGCCCGTTTTAAAAATCTGGTCTAGAGAAACACAACTCAGAGCAGAAAGAGACTCAGAGCTGTGGGAGATAGAAAAAAACATTAAGGGAAAGGCTGCAAGACTGCAGGAGTCAATACTTAGAACTCACAGAAATATTTCTCTTCAGATGGAAATACATAAATCCACCTTAAACTACGCTCCATTTCACTTCAGTCCCTCTGTACTGGAAAACTGTGAACAGATTTATACCGATGAGGTTTAATGAACAACCTGTGCAGATTTCAAGGTAGAATGTCAGCTGCTACAAAGAGGATAGTAAAAGGAAGGAGGAGATTAATATTAATTTAACAACTTTCACACAATACATTTGTTCACTCCAATTAATTTAATGGAGTAGACAGGTGGCCTCAGCAATTTATCCCTTTACACAAACCTATGGCAACAACTGACTTTCAGTTGTTCAGCACGATGCCGTATGATAACTGTTTTGGAAAGAGAACAGCTCATGTTACTCTTTGGGGATGCATATGGACTACACAAGTTTATACGCTCTTGAGAGCTGAAGAACACACACACAAAAAAAAAAAAAGGTGTTCACTGAAAAAGTCAACTTTCCATTTCACCTGGGGATAACAGTCATTCTCAACATCTGATCTGGAAAATATTCATGAGAGAGAGAGAATTTTCCAGGCCCCTTAATGCAGCCACTTCCCAGAGGTTTTGCAGAAGAACATCAGATTTTATTTTTAGTTTCTTATGAACTCTGATATAATATGTGTCTACTTAAGTATTAGAGAGGGAAAAAATGGGTATTCAAGGAGAGGCCATGATTAAACCATCACGTGTTCCCAAAAACTGGCACTAGAGTGACTATCTCTGAACTCTGCTGTTTGAAGCTGGCTGTTCCCTGAGACAAGTAGACAGAGCTGAGACCTCAGGGAGCTCCCCAGTCTCCGTGAATGAGTTTCAGTATCACAAGTGAGTTCTACAGTGACTTCTCCTAAAATGGGATCAGAGAACACTTAACATTATGTCTCCCACAAGGAGAGCAAAAGGGGTGGCAACCAGACAGGGGTAGTACCACCTACAGCCTGTTACTATTTGAGCAGCATTAGGTGGCTATAAGCAAACCGATTGTGCCCATTATATAAGGAAAGAGTACCCATTTGAATCTCCCATCAAAGGGTCTTACCTAAAGAAAAATCTCTGTCAATCTTCTTCTTGTCCATTCCACCTAAATATCCATTTTCACTGAGAGAGACAACACGCTTGGAAACAGCCCCTGAGCTTGCCAGTTTGCTTCCTCTCTCCTCTTGTACCCTTGACAGCTTCTCCTCATCCACCTCCTCACCCGAGTCTGCACTCTTAATGCTCAGACGTCTCATCCGGGACACAGAGTCAACTTCTTTCATTCGCACTAAGCGATCCATGGCAGTCCGGCTTGGTGGAGAAGTGAGCTTGCCTTGAAGTGTCTCTATCACTTTTGATGTACTTCTCACTCTCTTTTCTGAATGCTGATATACAGCTGACTTGCAAACCAAGTTTTGGTCCTCACCTTGGCCGGGACTCACAGGTTGTTCAAGAACTTGCTCAGTTACGGGTGTTTTAGCACTGGTTTCGTGGTGAGTGGCCTGGCATTCATCAGGGTACAAAGATCGGCCTCCTGCTCCAACAAAGAGAGCACTCTCTGTCCAGCCACACTTTCGTCTGCCCTCATAAGAACCCTCTTTTTTTCCTTCTTTTTCACTTACTGTGCTCCCCGCTGATGACTCAAAGTCCTGGGCACCATTTGCAGGGCTAGTGCCTGGCTGGGACCCAACACGGTCATCTGGAAGGAGAGACTCCACTGCTATATCTATACCTAAAATTCTTGCAGCTCTTGCCTGCAGTGACTCATTCACGGGGATTTCCACTGCATTTACATCTGAAGAGTGATCTGAATTGTTAGCATCGGGTCCTGAGGCTACCTCAAGTCCCACTGACCTCAAATCTGGCTCAGAGCGCCCTTGGCTCCTCTTCGTTAGTGACAAGCGTATCACTGAGCCTCTCTCTAATACTGTATCATTTGTGGGAGTTGCGCCTTTGCTCAGTTTAACAAAATCTAGGTAATTTTGGTCTTCGCTCATCTCCTGCAAGACAGGGTTATTGAAAGGATTACTGGGACATGAACTGCTTGGGCTACTGGACAAAATTCTCTTGAGAGGACCCACACGAACTTGCTGCTTGCTTGTTCCGCTCTTGGCTTCCCCCATCCTTGTTTCTGTTATCAGACTTCCATCTGCTGGCCCAACTCCTTCACTGCTCCCCCCTGGCTGCAAGGAGCCTTGAAAACCAACACAGCCCAGCTCACTGCCATGCTCCGTCCCCACACTCCAACTTTCTGACTTACTTTTAACTCTTCCTGGCTTAAATACAGGCACCTCTGGCACAACCATTTCTGATTTCCTACTATGTTTTGGCTCCTGGTTCAGCTTCTCGTTTCTGGATGCCCTCCTCTGTGTAAGGGCACCTGCCTGTGGAGAAGGTGCAGCACTTTCCAAACCTTCTTCACTGCTCGTGCTCTCCTCCTGCTCCTGCAGCTCCTTGTTAAAACTTTCTAGCTCACTTATTGCATCCCAGGGACGGCGACTTACAGGCTTCAACAGGAACTGCCCAAACAGCTCTTTACTGTTGCAGGGAGCGCCTGCTTCTCCCTTAACTACATCTCCCCTGGAAAAAAGGCCGGTTTCCCTCTCCTGGGCTGCTATGGGCTGGCTCTGGTGAGCTTTTGGGGAGGGGGCCTGAAAGACCGAGGTTGCAGTCCTGGAAAATGCACTGTTGCTAGACTGGCTGAGGTTCATCTGACCCTTCATGCCGTAAGAGCTCTGCCTGCAGCTTCTCTCGTCAGAAGGCAACCCCACCTGTTTTGACCCTATTGTGGATGCTGGACATCCTGGGGGCTTTGGAGACAGCATTTTGTTACTACTGGGCTGCCCAGGCTTTGTACCATGGAAAAATTGTGGGCTTTTAGGTTCTTCAGTGAAACTGGTCTGTGTCTGCTGGTCTTTGTACTGATCACCTGGCCAGGAGCCAGAGTATTTGAGTTCTCTGTGTTTTGCAGGCTGAATAAATCTGAGGTCATTCATTTGTTTGAACTCTTCTGGTCTCCACAACTCTTGTTTTTGTAACTCATTTTTATTGGTCATGCTTCCTGTAAGCGCTTGTAACTCCAAGTCCGTTGAAGACATGCTTAAGAGACTTTGTTCTTGCAAAGCCCCATTGTTATCAAACCCATTCTTATCAGGGCTCTGGGTTATGTTGTTGTTCCTATCTGTATCTGGCAGATTGGATTCTGATTTAACTGGGATAGAGACCAAACAAAATATAGTTTCATTCATTTTTTTCTTTGAACTCTTTTTGCTCTGCATCCCAGTTCCAGGTTCAAACTTTTTCACTTTTGTAACAGTCTCACAGGTGCTGTCCATATGTGAATTTCTTACAGAAAGTTGGCCTTTTGCATACTCCGCGCTGGCTTCATTACGAGGGCTATGATTAGTTGTGCTACAACTATCTCTTTGGTCCGGCAAGGCACAATTTTCCTGATCTCGGATGGATGGTGCCAACCATCTGTTGCTATGGGCAGAGCTGTCAGAAGCTCTTTCTCCCTTTGCAGAAGTCGACAAGTTTGACGCATCTAAGAAGGCACTGTTGTACTGTACTTCAAGATCTCTCTCTTGCAAAGCACCAGAACTGTGACTACATGCATTTTCAGTGTGTTTAGCATTGTCCTGCAGACCTTCCGGTGGTGCGATTTTAATATGTCGTATTCGAGGATCGTCAAAAGGAATATACTGAACAGAACGCAGGTAGTCAGTGGGGCGCCACGCGTGGCTTTGCTTCCCGTGAGGAAGGTGGTGGTCTTTGCAAGGGTCAGCCCCTGCTTCAAAAGTATTTGTGGCTGGTCGTTGGCAGGGGACAACCCGTTCCGCAGGACCCTGCTGATCACTGCTGGCATACGCATTGTTGTTAGGCACTTCATTGAGGGGACGTGGGGTCGCATTTTGGTGAGATGGGGATTTGTAAGATGGAGGAGGTACATAGACTGGGGGCTCCAAAGCAGCATCTTGGATACAAGCATCTTGCCTTGGCTCATTAACTTTGGCTAAGTAGGGGATGGGTTCATCTTTCTGGTAGTGGTCCTGGAAACCCACAGTTTCTGCAGATGCCCTCATCTGCCGCTGCAGTTCGTAGGATGGAGGCTTGAGAGGTCTCCCATACTTGGGTTTCACTAGGGGAAGGAAATGGCCTCCCGTTTCGTGGTGCTTGGCTGGTTCCACACTCAGTCTGTTTGGGGGATAGGAGGGGGTTTTAGTTGTGCTGAGCGAGCTGTTACTGTTGTTCAGGGAGGGTATTTCCACACACCTCATACTCTCTGGAGAAAGGACCCTGGGCAAGGACTGCGATTTCCCCTTGCTGTGGGTGCTCAGTACGTTATCTCCCAGCGTCAGTGAATACAGCTCTTGAAGCAGCTTCTCCCTGTCACCCTCGGACATTTGTCTCCCTACCTTTTTTGGCTGGTTCCAGCTTTCCATCCCCAGACTCTGCCATTTGCAGTCAACCGGCACTTCACAGCTCTCCTGCAAAACACTTCTTCTGAGGTACCCTGCGCCCGTCCCCACCTTCAGCTGACTCTCCTTGGTGTGCCGGGGTGCCCCCGGGGATGCAGCCAGACCCTTCATTTCCACTCCACCTTTCTGGGAATAGCCCAGTAGCACACTGAAGTCCTGTCCTCGTCTCCTCCAGTAGGCAAGGTCTTTATCAGTCTTGGGCTGGGAAGACCATGCTAAATGAGGCCTGTCATAAACCCTGAAAAAGAAACACAGCGTCACCAGGCAGTTTGCACAGATGCCCGTTCTTTCCCTTATGGGTAAGGCCATTAGGAGGTCAAATGTTGAGTTATGCCAATGGGATTTGTGTAATCTATTTGCAACCAGATGACTTCATGATTTTAATGAGAGGATTTAAAAGTCAGTAATTAATACGAGTAAAGAAAGGGACCGATGCTCTGCTGGCAGGTTGTTAGCTATGCGAAGCTGTTAAAAAGAGAAACAAATCCACACAGTTATGTGCTGTGCAAACACGCACAGCCCTCCTTGATGAAAACCAGAAATTATTGCATTGAAATTATTTTTGCACTCTGCTACATCAAAAAACTATAGACGTCAAGGGGACTACTGTGGTACCCAAGTTTAATAGGAATCAAAAGCTAAAAAGTAAAAGGTAGGGAGAAGAGGTAGGGGGATATGATATTTCATAAGGTATATTCTGTAAGAAGCAGGATTTGCATCCTAGTGCAAGAGCTGAAATTAAACATGCCATTTTCACTGCAGATTTTTGTTCATCTTTCAAAGGGAACAAATTTCTTCAACGTGCTTTGGATGAAATGATGCATGCCACAACAATGGTGATGTCTCAGCACAGTTCTGACTAAGACGGAACCTATATTTGAAATCTAAAATACCTAAAAATAGTATAACACTGTTTAATAATAGACGGGTTGACTCCAGCAATCTATTACTGAAATATGAAAGACATTATACTTTTTATTTGGTATTAGAAATTCAGAACACAGATTTACATGAGCAGAATAGGTTCTCTGCGTGTTCTGAACTGTAAACTATTTAATACATTACTGCTGAACAAAATTGGTACCTTTCTATATAAATAATTAATCTTCTACTTGAACTGTATTCTGCTAGTCTTGTGCCTAAGGTGTCCAACAATATAACTGTCTTTACACTATATAGCTGCCACCAGCATAAGACTGGAGAGAAAAATCAAAATTGACAGAAATAGGACAAGTATGTAGATAGAACCCAAGAATTTCTTTCTCTTCCCTCCACCCCAAGGTACAGAAACAGTGTCATCTGTCTCCTTTTCATGAAAAACAATGATCTATTAAAATAGTAGTTTGTGGGAACATAATACAATTCAAAATTCAGAATGAAAACTAAGCAATCCAGATCCACAGCAGTTTTCTCATACGTATGTTAACTTCATCCTATGACTATAAAAGTTTAAAAACCAATCTGGGATAAGGAGCATCTTGTTCATATTAATTCAGACAACATCTGAATAAAATGTTCTGCCTCTGAAGCACAAAGTGCAGTTCGATCACTGAACCCCAGGAAGGAACAGACGTCTTCATTAATCAGTGAGATATAACAGGACACCTCCTATATTGGAAAGTTGATTGCTGTAACAATGAACATTTCCATGCCTCTCTGCATATGGAAACATGCAGCTGGACAAATGCTGACTTCTTCTGAGGCATCAAATCTCATCCCCATGCTGCTATGGCACCATTTGTTTCTGCATTTACAAAATGAGGTGAGAAACAGGGCGACACTGAGAAGGGAATGGACAAATTGCTTTTTCTGTTTGAATTTAACAATCATTGTAAAAGGGTCTACAGAAATCGCAGTAAGTACAGAGTCATAGATTCCAAGATCAGCAGACGGACTGTTGTGATTATTTAGTTTGACATCTTGTAAAATGCAGGCTATCAAGACTTCCCCGGTATGATTCCTGCTTCGATGGTAGCATGTCGTTTAGCAAAACACCTAAAAATCTTGATCTTTAAATTTCCAGATACGTTGTTGCATTGCTTAATTCACCGTTAATAAAAAAACCTCAAAGTAAATCCAAATTCTTATCAGCCCAAATATAAAAACACTGTGGGAAGGAGGTATGGTAGACAATAATACTGAGTTTTGCAACAATTGCAACAGTACAGGAATGGAATGGGCTGGATGTTTTAAGGATTTAATAGGAAACCAGAAACATGGAAGGAAGCATTACTCAACTCTTTCCTAGGAAATGAGTGAAACAGAAGAGTTGGGGTTAGTTTGCTTTTTTAAAAACAAACCCTGAGCTTAGACATTCATTCAAGTAAATTAGCCCTAAGTTAGGACACCTTCAGCTACAGAAAGGATGTTTCTCCATTTATTAAAAGCTGTTTAAAAGATTAAATTTAAATATTAAAAGATTATTAACTAGGCTGTGGTAATAAATTACTGAACATAATATAAACTTCTGTGATCTGTACTATGTCATCACTGCAATGAGAATGTAGAAGAGACATTAAAAGGGATGTATTTATAGCATTTTAAACCTGAGCTTTTCTATGATCTGCTCACAAGGTGGACAATATCAGTCTCTCCAGCTTCTGGCTCAAGCGCTAGAGGTGGTTACACAAAAAGTCTGGACCTGCCAAGCCTCTGGAGAGGGCGGCACTGCACCACCCAGTGGGAGGAGGATGCTCCAGAGTTTCCCCAAGGATCCTCCAGCTTAGCTCCAGGATGAACGCTCTTCTTCTCTGAAAGATGGAGAGTGGCTCGGGCACACCTGCAGGCAGCAGGCACAGCAGCAGAGTACAACCACACAGCTTGTGGCTCCAGCTGCATCAGAGTGGCTCCTGCCAAGCTACATGACACTTTTGGGTCTTGCAGTCAAAGGAAGCGGTGGGAAAGGGAAGCATCCAGGAGACACCCCAAATTCAAAATGCTTCATTACAGCCTCAGCAATGCTACCTCTCTGGCTGGTGAATGCCAGCCATGCTGCAGTCTTTATGTCCATGATGTATTATCAGTTAGAGACTGCACGATGCCTTTTAGCAGTGGTTAGTCTCTGACTGTGCCACTACACAACTGTGTCTCACTCCTTGAAGTGACGGTACTGATGCACAAAGAAATGCACACCCAGATACAGCTGTGAGGGGTGCCAAGGATGGAGAAGTCCCATGGGACCAACCAGGAAGATTTAAGTGCTAAGGACAGAGCCATCCCGTGGGACCGTGGAGGGAGATTTTAAAATTATGAACTCTTTTCTGACAGACCTGCTTCTAACAAATATTGCACTTGCTGTCATAAAGTGCTTTGAATTGATTCTATATCAAATTAATCCAATGAAAACCATTTTAAAAAAGTAAATTGCTATTGCTAGCTTTCCATGAATTTTAGGCCTTTTGCAAGAAACAAGGCCATCAGTCTGCCCTGTACCAGCTGCATGACTGCATTTCACTGAGGTGCCCCTCTTGGAGCAATGGGTTGAAGCTGCCCTGTTTCCCCAGGGCAACGCTAGACCAACAAGACCTTGTGCAACCCATAGAACGGGGCTAGAAGTGAAGGAGCATGGTACAGCCCATGCATTCAAACCCCCCCACATAATGAGGCCACTGCAGGCCTTTCTACCCAGACCATGGGACCTCCTGTCTGTGTTTCTCTCTGCCATCATGCAAATGGTAAGCATCAGGCACCCAGCGAGTGGGCCACGGGCACTGGGACAGATTTTGTGCCCAACGAGGAGATGCCATTAAGAAATTTCCAGGATTTGGCTGCAAGGACGGGGGGAATTTTCAGAGGGCTGCTCTGGACACTGGCAGCTTCTATTTTGGGATCCTATCCTCACATACACCTCAATATTAGGAAACACCAGTACACTTTTCTAATTTTTCCAGCAGGTAATCTCATTAATGATGCTATGTATTTATCTCTAAATTTGCTAATTACCAGCGTAGTCCCTCCCACACAAACAGCTAAGCAAAGGGCCTCTTCTCTTCACTCAGGAGAGAAACAGGAGGGAGTTCTCCTCCTGTGAACACTTTCATCTCTACCCATAGAGCCAGCTTTCCCACTTTATTCACCTCATCTCCTCTTCCAAACCTTTACTATGCGACCTCCTAATGCTCATTTAAGCAGTGACATCCAGGATAGCCCTCCCACAATCTGCTCCCACACTTTGCCTCAAGAACAACAGGATGGAGCAAAACAATTCCCTGCTCCACTGGGGCATGACTTTCCCCTTGCAAGAAGCAATGGCAGGCGGTGTGATGTGCCCACCTGCAGTTGCTGTAAAGCCTCTCTCCTCCTCCTCAGCAAGGTTTGATCAGCTGAACAAACCCAGTGATTGGAGACAACAGCATCATCCCCCGCTGTCATAAAACACCCTCAACCCTGCAAACCTGTTTGTGAAGGCAAAGACAAGGTGGGCAACATTACTCACTTCTGTTTTGTTTGGAGGGCAATTAGCTCTTCAGCATCAGTGGTCTGAGCGTGAGTGTGGTGTAGATAATTCCCTAGCTGAGGAGCCTGAGTCATGCTCCAAATTGCTGTGGAACTGGTCAAGGTTTGTGAAGGTAGTTGGGACACACACACTGTATCTTCTGTCCCTCTCCTGTCACTGAGCTGCACTGGGAAGGCAGTGTCAGGAGATGGCTGCAGGAAGCCTGCAAAACCCAAAGATCAGTGTCTTCATACTGGACCTTGCTGGGTAGTTGTCCCCTCCTTGGGCCCAAATAGTCCCCAGGTCTCCAAAATGTGCAGTTCTATCCCAGTCTAAGAACTTGGAACCTCTTCCTGATGACAGTCCAAGAATCAGACAGCAAGACTGAAGTTCACTCTGGCCTGCCCTCAACAGGCCCGAACACCCCAAAGTGGGCCCTTATAAAACTCTTCTGTTTTAAAGCAGCTCATGTTGGCATGGCAGCCCCACACCTGAGATGGCAGAGGAATGGGTCAGGAGGGGGAGCTGGAGCTCAGCAACTGAAATATGGGTTCACCAGCATTGAAGCTGCAGAGCTTTCCTGGATCAGGCCCAGAAAGCTCGCTCCTCCCTCCCTGTACCAGCAGGACAGCAGCAGTGTCGCATGTGACACCAGAGATCCTCTGCACACCCAGGGATGGCTGATACAAAGGTTTCCCCTTGTTCATAGCTGCTAGTGCCTTGTAAGAGTTCCCAATAGGCTCACTGGGAATTGGAGCTTGCTGTAAAAACAAGAGAAAGAAAAGATTTCTATTTTTGTGAAAGTGTGACAAAGCCATTTCTGGGGCTGTGCTCCCTATTTTATGGGGAAAAGCCACTTTTAAAAACAGGCTATAATATTTAACCACGTTGCAGACTGACAGGTTTCATCCCTTGCATTTTGAGATGTTAGAGACATTCCAAAAGTCAGAGAGCATTATTTTTTATTTGGCTGACACCAGCAATTATGGATACATCTGCCATGTCCTAGATGTGGGGCGGACACACAAGCTGCTGCAGAAGCCCCAGGTGTGGCAGGAGGCAGGGATGCACTTTCCAGCTGTGGTCACTTCCAGCTTTGCACAGCATATCTTCTTCATACCAGTTTTTCTCTACATTGTAAACTCATCTCCAAGGCCGAAAGCCACCTTCCTTGACGCCCCTGCGCACTCTCTTCCCGTGCTTTGAAGCCTTTTTCAGCACCTTTCCTCACTTTACTGCTATCCAGTGTACTTCACCCAAAACACACCAAGAAGGATCCTCCTTATTACCTTTAAATCTGTGTCCTTCATTCTCTAGAAGGGATGGTTCCACCTGCAGACCTTCATCATAGCTAAGACTTGCTGCCCTACAACCGCTTTACAGGTCCGACATATCTTCCTGCCTGTTATCCTAGCTGGCAGCCAGGAGCCAGTCCTGCTCCAGGCAAACAGGCTTGCAAGGGGAAGAGATATGAAGCGAAAGAGCAGCCGAGCCCAGCAGTCAGGGGACACATGCCTTTGCCACATGTCACTGAAGGTCTTCGTAAGAGGACAAGCTCCCAAAGGCGGCAGCGTTTTGCCCTGCTTTCAGTTTCAAGCCCATTCGGCAGGAGGAAGGGGCTTTTCCTCCTAAGCCATCCTCACGCTTGGGCTGGCTTCCAGTCCCGCTCTAGCCCCTTTCCTTTGTTCATTTGCAGCACTCAAATAGCTGCAGAACAATGGCCGAGCGCAGTGTGTACACACAGCTCTTCCTGCCCCAGCCCCGGCACGCACGTACCCCGCGCTGAGCGTGCCACGGCTGTACAAGCACAGTTTATGGAGTGACAACAAGAGCTTCCACCAGCTTTGAGCTGTTTCAAAAAGTAACACACGGGCTCCTTCTCATGTTTACTCCATGAGAGCAGCCTTAAGAAAACAAGAGAGTCCTCGGTGCATGTTGGGACACCCACTGAGAGATGCACGTGTCTGAATCTCCAGCAAAACCCAAGGTGTGTGTAGGGCTGAAGCTGGGTTCAGTTTTTTAAAACTGAAGAAAATTAAGAGCTTTTGCACCTTTTTTTTTTTTTTACTGTACTGGAACTTGGGCTTTTCTAAGCACATCAGAATGGCCTTTCTGATACAGACTATATTAGTAAATGACATTTTCCCACACTCGGCCACTTCCCATTGCCCCAATAGTCTCAAGAGCCTCACTCTAGCAGAAGGTGTATGGATGCGCCACTGCTTTGTGTGGACTTGCACTGCATGGAAATGGTCACTAGTATGGGAGCAAGAAAGGATCACAGGAAGAAAGTGTCAAGGGTTAGAGTCATGTTTAGTTATCTGTCAGGACCAAAAGGAAGAGAAAGCAAAGCCATGGCATGATGCTGAAACTTACCCCCCTTCTGAAGTATTAAAAGTGGACAAACCCTGAAGGTCATGGTGGTAACCAGGACCCGCTTGCCTCCCTTGGCTCCCATGGCTGCTTTCAGTGCTGCTCGAGTTGGTTTTCACCAGAGGTTTCTTGCTGTATGCCCTGGCTCTTGATTCTGTCTCAAAACCATTCAGCGTTCTCTGAGCAGATCTGTTCCCCACGATTTCATGCCGGTATCCATCGTATTTGTTCTCATATGAAACAGGGGGATTTTTTGACAATTTGTATCCATGAGAAATCAGGAGGTCCTCGACACTGAACATATTGTGCTGGTTTCCCTCACAGCTGTGCCATCAGAAAGCTCTTTCCAGCAGGATCCATCACTGGAAAAGAAAATAAAAAACAAACAGAAAGCTGCTTGAAAGAAGGAAAGGCATCTTTGATCAGCCAGTAGGCTGCTGGAGCTGAGAGTCTCATCCCCTGGCCTCAGTCTTCCACCCTTATAATAAAATAGATGAAGCAACGTGCATGCAGATGCTGATGAATCATGTGCTGACCTTCCCCAGACAATACACCTCCACGCACTCAGCCAAGCAGCAAATGCCGCGCTGCTGCTGACTCAGGCCGTTTCACTCAAGAATCCACTGGTGATTGCAGCTTACAGATTTCACTAGGGAACTCAAAAAAATCTTTACACTGGAGGTAAGTCCACAACCTGAGTCAGGCGTTTCCTTAAAATACACTTTTTCTCCAGTCATGGAGAGGTGTGCTCTGTACTACATTTTACGTTGCTTCAGGAGGAGGGGGCGGATTGCAGGGCAACATGCCTCTCCCTACAGCTCTACACACGCCAATTAAGAATAAACGTTCACATGAACAAGGACAAAATATGCATGAGAACAAAAGTGAATTATGCAACCACATGAAAACTCCAGGTAACACCATGCAATACCCAAGTTAACTAGTCCATTTTACAGGTTACTTTCTTTCTGGCCTGCGTTGGCCTGCTGGAAAGCAGTAATCCTCACCTAGAATAATACAAAACCTGGGATTTCAAATATGGGCTATTTTTACAGCACCCTTCCACTGCTAAGAAGACTGGAAACAATCCAAGATGCCCGTGTCCATTGCGTCTCAATGATTTCCAAGACATGGGACAGCCAAGGTTTTTCTTCCCAGCGACAGCCCTCAATTCTGCACTGACTACAGCAAAGATCCAGCAAACTGAATTAGTTGGCTGGAAACAATCTCTATTGTCTATACCACTCTCACAGCTTATTATGGCAATTACAGAATACCCATTCTTCCAGAGTTTCAAAACGAGTGGAAGGTAATGATCTGTTCTGTAGACAGACCCAGTCTGATACATTCCTCCATGCCTGAATTGTGTTACCAGAAGAAAGTAGTAAAAAAAAAAAAAAAAAAAATTGATAAAAAAGTGAAACACATAGAAATAGATTCGTTATGTAAAACATAAAACACTCAAGATGATTTTCCCTACATGAAGAGTTCATTTAACATGCCTGGTGAGTAGAGTGTGCCCCTAGTAGTAGCAGGTCTACCTGAGGGACAGGAACCCAGCACTGGCAGCTGCTCAAAAGAAGATCATCTCTCCAAAGGTCATGAAAAGCAAGTGCATTTTCTATACTAGGTTCTATTGCTCTTCTTGGGCAAGAAGAAAGGGAGAACTTTGTTCACTGCTTTTTACAATAATTTACTTTAGATAGAGCAACTACTGAGATGGCTGCTGCACATTTATTGGTACTAAATCTCTCAGGCTACGTATACGCAGGAGTTGATGGGTTGGCTTAGAATATAAACCAGTTTCTGTGGTGCAGCACTCCATATATTATGGCCACTTTGTGCCTATCCAGTGCCCCATCCATTTTCTGCTCCCACCCTGTCTCCTGGATGCTCTGCAGACTGTGGAGCCGGTCTGGCCGGCTGCTCTGAGCCAGCCTGGTGTGCAGCTCCCAGGCATGCAGGGACCCTCCGGCCACCCCTGCCCTGCGCTGCCCACAGCTCGCCCCAGGACAGCCTGCAGTGTGGAAAAACAGGCACAATATTTATGCAGAGCTGCAATTTAATGGGTAAACTGGAAGGCTGCAGAAGTGGCTTTTCAGCCTGAGAGCCTGCTGAGCACTTAAACCAGTTTGTCTCTAGAGCTTAATGAATCTCTTCCCTTTTCACACATGTAACACTACACACCCTTTAAAAACAGAGAAATAAAGCTCTGTGCTGAAGATATTTTAGGAGTATCCCTTGCTAGAACAGGACTCCAAATTCCCAGTAAGTGCTTTGAGTAAATGTGCCAGCAGTGAGTACAGGCAGGCAGAAAGCAGGGAGGAGTGTGACCCTTCCCTCTTGGAAGGAAGGGACGGCTTCGTGGGTTATTTTTGAACGCTGACCTAAAAGGCTGATTTTCCATCCACCCGCCACCCTGGACTGTGCAAGGGAGCCAGGTACGAGCAGAGCAAGGGGAACAGCTGGCTGCTAGAGCTGTTCAGCTTCTAACAAGAGAAAGATCCAATGTGACTACCATAAGCATCAGAAAGCCCATCAGAGTGCTTGCAGGTGCAAGGAAAAAATGTGCTTTTCCTGCTATTATTGTCAGGCTGGCTCAGAGTGTAGCTTAACCCTCTCTCTGCCACGTGCTGCAGCCATGAGGCCAGAGAGGCAAAGGCCAGCAGCAAGAAACCTCCATCCTATGGGGTTTACTCTGGTCCTCCTTTTGGCACAGGTGGTGAGAGCAGCAGGGTGGAAACACACTGTGAGGAACTGGAGCGACCATCTCCCTCCTGCCCTGCAAACTTACCATGTGTGGAAGGGAAAACCCCGTGGTGCTACAGGCAGTGGGAAGGCCTACCTGGCAGCTGGATGCTGTCGCTGTTCCCATCACAGCTCCACAATGGGAACAAATAAGGCGGAGAAGACCTGCACCCCTCTGCCTGCCATGGTGCCCGCAGCACCAAACCCCCGACAAGCTCTCCCCAGACCCACCACGTGGCAAAAAGTTTTGGGCCCATTGCACAAGCTCTCAGGATCCGGTAGCAGTAGTGGCAAGAGGCTGCTAGCCATGCTAGCAGGACACATGCCTAGAAGGACTGTGCAGAAGGTGTGGGGAGGTACTGTCCCCCCATATCAAACTTGGCCAAGGGCAGAGGAGCTGGAGGCCCCGCTGAGCAAAGCCTGCAGGACATCAGCCGTGTCAGCACCCAACGTCTGCAGGGATGCTGGCCAACTCTCCAAACCTGCGGCGCTAGGATGCTCTTCCCACCCTCCCTTAGATAAATACATCTGAAAAATAAAATCAAAGGAATGGGATTGGCGAAGTAACAAAACTGTTGCGGCGGCACCGTCTTGCAAATAATCTGTCAGACTGGGCCAAAGAGTAAAGGCTGAGCAGAGCTTCTAATTTGAGGGAAGATCAACAACCCTGGAAAACAGTTTGTTTTTCCAGCGCTCATTTGTTTTGTTTGCCAATGACATCAGTGCTTTCTGATAGGGTTTGCTTCCTGAGGATGCCTGCTATCTTGCCAGCGTTTCCGACTTGTCCCTGTCAGCCGGTACAACTCCGCATTACACTGGAAACAGGGGCCAAGCTTTTCTCTGGAAACTTCTCAAACAGCACTCTCAGATGCAAAGAAACAAGCGCAGGCAGAATGGCGGAAACCGGCATCAGCCCCGCTGTATGTGGACACAATGGGGACCCAAGCCTCAGAGAGTGGGACACAATGGGACCACCAGACGGAAACATCATCAGAGAACCTCGGCTCGGGGTGCTCTGCCCCAGAGCGGGGATCTTATTGCTGGCCCTGAGAAAAGCCCAAAGCACTCCCAAAAGACAGGCTGAAGAAATCTGGTGCTTGAGTTTCCTCTACGCTGCTTCTGGAGCCCTTTCTCAGTGGGGGAAACGCACTAGTTTCTGTCAATGGTCTGCCCTTATCTGCAGGGTTTTTTTCAGTAGCAGAGGTTCACAACACCACCACCTCCTCACCCCCCATAGGATGACCAGTACCAGCAATGATGAATACCAACACTTGCAGCAGTGGCAGAAGCAGCTCTTACCTCCATGCTCTGAAATGGCTTGCATCCCACTCAATCCTCCCTACGTGGTGTTTCCAGCAGCCCAACAGAGTGCTCCTTCCTTCAGCCTTGGTTCCAGAGAACATCCTGGCACAGCACCCACATACTAGGTGGGAGATGAGAAGCGGCAGAGAATTTAGCCCTGGCTGCCCTCTGTTACCTCTCTCCTGTCCTTGAAATACTTGCTACTTGAGTGGAAGGTGGCAACCCTTAAGCTGTTTGAGTATGACCACTAAAGTCCTAGCGCATGATTCACCCTGCCCACCTCTGCAGAACTATTTGTAACATTTTTGTAAGCTATTCCGAACAACTTTACAGAAAAGAAAACATCGAAGGAACATGATTCATATTGCAAAATGAAGCATACAAACATCTTGAATTGCCAAAATCAAGGCACCCTGCATGGACACATGAGCTGTTGCAGTCTGTAATTACATGACTTCGGGCTACTGAATTCTGCAGGACTCCTGCCTGGGTTGATGTGCAGGCTAGGTGATGCTAGTCTTTATCTACAGCAGCTATCCAAACACTGTTCTGAAGACAGAGTTACTAACAGGCATCTGAATTACAAAGCGTATTATCTAGATGGGTCACACGTTAAACTAGCTTATCTTCACTCGTGTCTGGGTGACATTATTCCCATTTCACAGCAGACGTGTGCCAGACAGAAGTATTTATGCGGACAGACTAAAGGGAAAACAATCCTCTTCATTCCAGGTGCCCAGTCTGAAGTGCCTACAACCTGATTTTTTAAAGCACTTAGCCATAAAACTGAACTAGGTACATTCAAAGCAACTGCTGCAAGAGCTTTGTGCCTCTGCACGTCAACCCAAGTGTAGCAAGTCAGTTGTCCACACAATGAAGACATGGGATAAGCCAAAAAATGGGTTGCGGGAATTTGTCTACCGTGTTCTCCTCCATCCCTCTGCCCATCTAATCCAGCACCAAGACAAAGGCAGCCCCATATCCCTCTACCTCTGTTAACTCCTCACCACCATGCACCCCACTGCCTTTGTCTTCCACTTCCCCCACCCATCTGTCCTTCTTGTCACTGCCCAACTCCCCTTCCCTGCCCTCCCATCTCATGGTGCCACCAGTCTGGCCACTCTTCCAGCCCTGCCCGCTGCCATGCTAGCCAGCCTGCCCCTGCCCTCCCGCACCCTTTTCACCTTCTCCTGACCAGTCCTGGGTTCACATCCACCACCCCAATTTCCTCCTTCCCCCTCTAATGACCAGCTTCTGTCCCCTCTACATTTCCAGCAGAGGCACCTGCCTGCTCCTCTGCTCCCAGGTCTGTGGCTCCATCTCACTTGGAACAAGTAGGAGCTGTCATTAGGGGGACAACCCAGCTCCACTGCCACAGCCCTGAGCAGGGGCCTCGTGCTGGGGCTGTGCAGGCAGGCTTTGCCTGCACATCGGTTGGAAGGGTCAGGACACAAGCATCGTCCCCACACAGGGCTAGGTCATGAGTGGGCTACTCAGCACCAGAACCCGTGGGGTGCTGATGGAAGGGAGGGAAAAATCTCCGGAAAATGGAGCAGCTAGAAACAAAGAGGAGTCTGCCTAGAACATGTGCAGACGTCTCCAAGCCTTGTCACCATAGGTTCTGTTCCTAAACATGATGGCACCACAGCTCTCCATCAAAAAGCTGGAGGATTTATTTTCTTTCCCCTTTTTAATGTGGGCAAAACAACATTCCTTCTCTCCTCCCTCCTCCCCCCTAGTTTTTCTTGGAAATGGTTGAATTGGTTTAGCTGACGATATTAAAATAAATTTAGCCTGAGAGAGAGACACAACCTGAAAGGCTCAGATCAAGTGATAAAAGCCTGACAGACTACAGCAATGGAAAACAGGTTCTTGTAGTCTAAGTTTAAATACTAGATGGTACTACTCTCTCAGTCTAAATATAACCTTGAGCTACATCCCAGGAGAATATGTAAGTCTTTGGCCATTGTAATCGCTCCTGTTTTCTCACTCTGGTTCTGCATGGGTGCGTATGAGACAGCTTATCAAAAAGAAACACATTAAATCAGGCTTTTGCCTTGATCACTTTGTCCCTTTTGGGACAATAAAGTCAGATGGGACTGTAAACGGCAGGAGGCTGTGTGTGCAGCCTCCCCAGTGCGCCGTGTCCCTGCCCTCCGCTGTGGAAACAACCACCACCACGCTCACCAGCTGGCAGACACACGCTCCACTGGGAAAGGTAAAATCCATGTGCTTGAAAAGCCTTCAACAATAATGTTCACTATGATCAAATACTAGATATTTAATGCAAAGATAGTCTAGAACACAGGAAAAAGATCAGAGAATATTAATGTAAGTTGGACGTATTCAACTTGGCAGGCCTTAATTAAGCGTAGGCTAGGAGTAAGGAAGGAGTAGGGAATGAGCCAGGGCAGCCTCCGAGCCATGAGTAAATACCTCCTAGAAATTCTCAAAGGATAGGCGAAGGGCAAACATATTATCTAACTTCAAACAAAGTGGAAAAGGAGACAGTTCTGAGGTTCCATAGAACAAACAACCCGGCTTTGATATCGACTCAGACAAATTATTATTCAACCCACTTGTAAATACTTATAACAGGTGTCGATGTATCGCGGAGCGTGAGGGAGCGAGTACGCGATCCAGGAGGAGCAGCAGCGTTTCCAGCTCCCTGCTTCCCGCCCCACACTGCAGCTGCATCCACTCCCACATCATAAAGTCACGAGAAAACAGAAAACACAGACTTGTCAAGAACAAATTAAGTCTAATCAATTTAATTTTCTTCTTTGATGGTGTTGGGAGCATAGTGACTAAGGGAGGAAAAAACAGTAGTAGTCACACACTGGAACAAGGAAAGCTTTTGATGGGTGCATGTGATATATGCAAATCAGGCAAATAGAATTTAGGTATAATTTACTATAGGTGGGTATACAAATGTTTCAAATCTGTACTCAAGGAATAGTTAGTAATTTCAATGTCAACCTGAAAAGGTCTGAGCCTGGGGTCTTTCTCCATTTGGTATTTCTGTTATGACTTGTAAATTAGAGTAAAGATTACAATTACAAATCTGTAGGGAATGCTCTCAGCATTTTCAGGGATTGCAAATAGAATAAAACCTTAATAAATTAGAGACCCAGTCCGAAACGAGTGACTGAGATTCAATATAGGCAGGTGTAAAGCACCGTGTTGAAGAAGAAAGTTGCAATGCAATAGTGCAAAGAGGAGCAGTACTGCTGAAGTGTCTTGGGGACTAGAGCCACAAAGAGAGAAGACATCAAGAGTAGTGCAGGCCTTGGTACACACAGCTGAATGTGCTTGGAGATACACCGAGAGGAGCATCACACATCAGGTTCTTTACTCCTCTCAGCCCTATATCCCATTTTGGGCCCTACCTCAAGTGAGAGGCTGCTCCCTGCCACTTGCTCACAAGAATCAAAAGTTTAGGAAGTGTGACCCCTTGTGAAGAGGGTACAAGAAGTGGGTTTGTTTAGTTGAAAGAAAAGGGAGGAGGAATGAGGGTGAGAGAAGGAGAGATGGTAACAAGTTTCAAACATGTCATGCTGCTAAAAGGCAGTGATAATTTTGTGCTGCTCCCTGCAGATGCCGAAAACTGAAGGGACTGGTTTAGGATGCAGCAAGAGAGATTTAGGTTAGCTATGAGGGGGAACTGTTCAGCCATGTTGATACTTAACCACTGGTTACACTGGGAGGCTGTGAATCTCCATCAACAGAAGTTTTCGAGAGCAGGCTAAATGAAGCTCTATCAGGAATAGTGCAGATGAAGCAGAACCTGCCTCGGATTTGGGATGGAAACTAAACATTTTGATATTCCTCCTCTCCCTCCCCCCAAAAAAAAGTTCTTGTTTTGTTGGTGTACCCCACACGTTTCCAAGAAAAACAAAACTCTTCTGTACAAGATTCCTGGTCTTATAAATAGCCACCTCACTTGAATTACAATGTACCTCCCCGACCCCCACTACAACTGTCGGAAGTAGAACAACCCGTTATTGCAAAATGCCACCAATGACCTACGTTGCAGACCCTTTCCTGGCACCCTCTGCACTGTGGGGAAGAATGAGGGGTTGCCAAGACAGGAAGGCCTGGCAAATGAAACTTTGCCTTTTCTCTGGGGATGGGAGGGATAGGGAGACTGAGACACAAGAGACACGCTACACATTGAAGGATCCCAAGCAGAGGTGAGGCAGTAGATAAGCTGAGTGGAGGCATAAGAATGGGGTTCTGACCAAAGGACTCATACTGGACCACGGACACACACCAGGCAAAATTTCAAGAAAAATTACAGCCAACACCATACCAAGGGCTTCAAAGCCGCTAGTGCTAGATGCACAATCATCTCTGCTGACAACATGGGAAGACGTGCCAAAGTCATTGCTGAACGATAAGCCAACTCTATGTTGGCTCCACAAGTCTTCCCAGGCCAGTCGGTCATACTCATTCAGAAATTAAAAAGAAATCTGTGAATTTTTGTGTTTAACCCTCATTACCTGTGAGCAGCAGGGGTCACATTTTCTTCTCTAACACAGGGATTCACAGAGTGAAAATTACAGCTCACATCCTCTTTGCATTCTCTGAGCAAAAAGTCCTCACTGAAATCACCAAGGAACTGTGCCAGAGAATAAATTAATGACATGACGTGTCTCCAATAAAATTAGGAAGTGGGGAGGAGAAAAGGAGCAAGTCTCGAAGAGTTTACTTAACTCTCAGAAGGTAGTTATCCCTCTCTTGTATCTCACCAGTGCAGATGCACCAGCAAACCCACTGTGGCATCACAGAGAGTAAAGAGCATCTCCTGGGTGAGACCTTAACAAGTGATGGCTGCTCTCCAGGGGTTTTCAGCCCTGTTTGCTATGAGGTTTCAGGTTATATTTCAAAGTTTGCCTTCTCAGATTCGCCAAGAAAAAATGTTAAAGCGCTAGATTCCTTTTCTTTTTTGAGTACTGTGTTCACACAATGATGAAGTAAGTGTCTGACGGTGCATGAATGGGAGTTTGTACCTGAAATATGGTTGATTTTTAAATTTGCCATGGACCAATCCAGCCCTGACTGAACACTGATTCGCTGATGCTCATAAGCATCCAAATAGAAGTAAATGTGTAAAGGGAGAGAGGAAATGTCCACACACCACACATGCACAGATACCATTGCTCATATTAGCTGGTTTTCAAAATGTCAACAGCTCACTTCCACCGATACAGAGCGGCCCATTACTCCACTGACATCGGTCCAGATTTTTTTTTCAGAGAAGGAGCATTTGTTAAAGAGCACTCACTGCTACTCTGTGCTCCAGATACAACCAGTCCTTCGACCAATTGGCAGCATATGGTGTATTTCCTCAAATGACAGCTTTTGTTTGTCACAACAGGAGAACAAAATAGTACATTTATTAAACAAAGCGTAATTAGCCAACTCTTTCCCTCCCAAAAAGGAACTGCAGAAGAGGGTATTTTTTAGGACTCATATGAATGTTTCCATGCTGTTTATGGCACTTTTGTACACAGCAATCCACTCTGGTAGAACAAAGCACATGGAATCACATTTGTCATTCATATCTTAAAATCAAGACGTTAAGGGCTAATCATCCCACCTAAAATACCTGTGGCAAAGTGCTAATAAGCTACTCCCACACTAGGACTACATGGATCACTATTATTGTTTGCGTGTTTTTTACCAGAAAAGCTCTCCATCTGTACAAACACACACAGAAAAAAATTCTCAATAATGACTGTATTCAATGTTTCGAAGTACAAATTTTTAATAAGAGATCCATCACATAGTTGAACTTCTTTGAGGTGACAGTGACATGACTTATAGAGCCTGGGCTCTGTGATCAAAAGGATTACACACATTAGCATCCTACTAATCACAGCAGGATGGGCCAGCCCATCAGGCCAGGACTCAAGGAGGAGAGATCCGTAAACAAACACTTTCTCCCGCTCACAAACGTGGCTGGGAGTGGAGGTGTTCTAAGGTTGGTGTGGTCTTCTCCACTTTCAAAGAGATAAGGATTGTGTCTGCTGGAGTAAATAAATTCTCAGCATAGCCTTATGCATCTGTTTGTTTACTCATTTTCAGACACTACCATCTTCTCCTGTGTTGTTATCCCTTTTATATTACCCTTGTATGTATAATCAAATGCCCTCTCTTCTGGATTGACCTTCTGCTTCTTCCTGTATTATAGACGCCTTTGATCTTTCTTTCTTGCATCTGTGTGTCCTGCCTTGTAGTCTCAGCAGGATTTCCCCCCGACCCCTTGCACTACCAGAAAATAAATGCCAAAGAAGCATTTGTATGCATTAGCACAGAAATAAAATAAGACAGACACTGGAGAAGCCTACGCGCAAGGGCCGCTGTGCTGCAGAAGCACTGGGTGTGCTGGGCAGGGCTCCTACCAGTGAGGTAAGCCCAGGCTGGTGAAAGGTAGCCCAGCTCCTAAGCCACCTGGACCAACAAGGCAAGCAGCTGTCACCTTGATGGGGGAAGAGGGACCATCCTAAAATTTCAGAAATGGCTGTTAATTTTAATCCCTTTGTCACACTCTTGGTGACTTGCAGGGTGCCCTCGGCACTTACTTTCAAAAACCAGAACTCAGCCTTTAACTTTTTTTGCTTTTTGTCTACTAGCTCACATTTCAAACCCCCTTGCCCCACCATTTGAGATGGTCTGAGTTAGGGCTGACAAATTTTATTAATATCCTAACTGTAACGCGCTTGGGCAACGAAGAGGCCGCTGCTGATTTTTGTTCTCTGCAGGCACTGACAATACCGTTAGAACTAAGGGTTATCTCTAGGTAGATGTGAAAGATGCCATCAGTTCACACAGAGACCTTAACGATCGCATCAAGACTGCTGAAAGGCTGACCAACCCCTTCCTCCATAGCTGGAACTGGTGAGTAAACTTCCCCAGCAAGCCCTATTCTGATGGTTCTTCAAACAAAGCACAATAACAAGGTTGCAGAAAGTGAGATAACCCTTTCCACTCAAGAGGTGGAAAACAACATCTGTTAAAAGCCAAATAAACTGGTGTAATGGCTTCAGCAAGAGACCCAGAGGATTTTAGGGATGCAGCTCGTGGCTTGGTCAACACATTGTGAACAGCAAATTACAACAGAACAATTGTTTCATACCAAGCTCTCCCACCCCTGAACTCCCTCAAGGTTAATTAGAATGGCCTCTGGCCAAATTAATTAGAAGAGAAGATTTGGGCAGGACTTTGCTATGCACTCGTAACTAGTTCCAAGGTGACTGAGAAGTTCAGAAATGCCTCACCTTCCAAATAAAGCCTGCTTGGCAAAAACCAAGCTCACATGTGCCATGTCATTTCTCTGACAATCAGGAGAAACACTTAAAAGTAATCTTTCCTTAACTAACAGCTAAGGCAGAAGAATTTTCTGCATCCTTCCCACTAAACAATATGCCCTTGTTTATTTTCTGTGTGCTTTTTAGGTCTTAAGAGGGCAGTGAAATTATGCATCTAAAGAACAATATACTACTGTAATATGCCACTTGATACACACAGCCCAGCAGACTCTGAAAGATCCGTCTTTTCCAAGAGCTGGCAAACACACGTTGCAGCATGAAGAAATCCTGAACATCACCGTAGGAAGGGAGGATGCAGAAGTGGGCCCAGCCTTTGACACAACAGACTAAATTGGTATTTTAGTTGGTATTATAACATGCCCCAGCAGCACAGATTAGGAGAGCATCCTGCCTTGAGGGTGACAGTCCTGCCCAGCTTCTCTGCCCTCCTCCGGACTCCTGCTGCCCTCAACATCCTTGGCAAAGGGAATAGCTGGCAGGGTCACATTTTTTTTTCCTCCAAGTGGTACCACGGTGAGCAGTAGAACTGCAAGAGCGTAGCAGGGCAGGGCAGATCAAGCCTCTGTGATTACAAGCTAAGCGCTGGCACAAATTGAGGCTCTTGCAGAGGCTGCATCTCTGAACTGCAGAGCCCTTCTCTCTCATTAACCTGATATTCTTTAGTTTGAAGCCAGAAGGTTGCTATTTTCCATGCGTCTGTTACCCACAAACAGCAATGGCGTTTCTGGGCAGAATCAGAACTTTGAAAGCAACAAAGAGAAAATGTTTCAGCTCATGCAAAGAAGTACAGCTAAATACTTTTCAGCAGGACACAATTTTCATTGTCACTATCCAAGATTTAATGCCTTGACTGTGTGGATCAGCCTGACTACTCAGAACAGTTACATTAAGTGAAAATACTTTTTTTTTTTAAAGACATGGGCCAGACTAGCTTAACATGTAAGGTCCATGGCACAAAAAAGCCATTATTCTCAAATCTTGACAAAAAAGAAAGAAAGAAAAAAAAAAACCAAACAAACCCAAATCCTTAATAGATGCAGGACTCCTTTGGCCCAGATCCAGCAGCAGACTAAGGCCATAATTTGTAATTCTGAGGCAATTATGAAATGACATAACAGCACAGACCTCCTTCTGACATAACAGCTTTTTTGCACCTCTTTTGCAACAGTATGTGGCTTTAAAACGAGCACCAGAAAGGAAATAACCCCAAAGTTCTACCTGACTGCTGTGGAAATACCGGGAATGAGAATAAACACTAAGAGGGGCGGCAGCTGATGTTTCAGACGTGCTGGTCAATGGGACCCAGCACCGAATCGCAGCCGGTGCCCAGGCTGCGACGGGGACGGGGACGACGGGACGGTAACGACAGGCGTTGAATGAAGGTGAGCGGCACCGACTAACTTCCCTGGGACTCCTGGTCAAGGGGAGCTGAGCCCTAAAACGGGGGGCGCTGGGGGTGGGTAGGTGGGAGAAGGGGGGAGAAAGAGAGTAACGAGCAGGTGCAAAGCGACCGGAGGAGGGAGGGAAGGATGGGGATACCGAAGGGATGTCTCTCCCCACCGGGTACCGCGCATCGCCGCCCGCCCCGGGAGCACTCCGAGCCTTCCCTTCCCCTCCAAGGCTCTCCCCACCTCCTTACTAACCTCTCTCACGACCTACCGAAAACTCACCTCTCCGGGCGACCACCTCAAGACCCTCGGGTGGCGGCTGGG
>VXBJ01006458.1:965142-1111123 GCA_013400055.1 Nycticryphes semicollaris | reverse complement strand
GGAGCATCCCAGTGTCGTTTAGCTTGGAGAAAAGGACGCTGAGGGGAGACCTTATCGCTCCTTACAACTACGTGAAAGGAGGTTGTAGGGAAGCGGATGTCAGTCTCTTCTCTCCCGGGGGACAAGCGACAGGGCAAAAGGAAACGGTCTCAAGGAGGTTTAGGATGGGTGGGAGGAAAGATTTCTTCACTGAAAGGGTCGTCAAGCATTGGAACAGGCTGCCCAGGGAAGAGGTGGAATCACCATCCCTGGAGGTACTTAGAAGGTGGGTGGACATATTGCTGAGGGACATGGTTTAGTGACAGCTTTGGCAGCCTTAGGTGGATGGTTGAACTTGGTGATCTTGAAGATCCCTTCCAACCTAGACAATTCTATGATATTATTGCCGTAAGAACCAAGGTCAGCTAACTTTGATATTTGCCCCATTGGAGGCTTGGAAGCGGAAAAGCATAGAGGGGGTCATATCTGCAGGAAGGAGTGGACAGGACAGGTAACCCAAAACTGACCAACAGGGTATTCCCACCCATCTGCATCGTGTTCAGTCTAAAAACTGAGGGACGAAAGAGTCAGCCCTATTTTATTTATTCAATGGCCAGCATCCAATCCAAGGAGGACTCTGTTCACCTGCCTTTAATCCCAGCCTCTGTGTTCCAGTATCGAAATCCAGAATCCAGTTCCCATCCATCGCTGAGTCCAGCCTGGGACTTGCTCAGTGCCTGCTGGTGACATGGTCATCATCCTGGGAACTCTATATGTCGTATATATTGTATATATTTCATTATTTTCTGTTTAATATTAATATTTAATCAAAGTAGTTTAGTTTCTTTTCTAAACTCATGCATCTTCTTTCCCTCTTCTCCTTGTAGAGAGAAGTGGGGGAGAGCATTTGGCCCAAACCACGACAGTCCACTGAAGAGATGTAGTGAGATCTTTTTTTTTCTTGCTTTCTTTCTCAGTCCACAGCTCTTCTGAGAAGAAAGACATCCATATTTTCAGCGCTAGGTGAATCTGCAGATGGGGTCCATCAAGGGTGGAGAGTGACCAGAGGAGATGCTTTCAAAGCTTGCTGTGTCTGCCAGGTACCTAGATGTGTGCCTAAGGGGCTTGTCCTTGCCGTGGTTTTCACTGCGATATATATAAATATATACACTGAGCATGACACCACAACGTATGGAATAGCCCTTTGGTCAGTTGGGGTCAGCTGTCTCAGCTGTGTCCCCTCTCAGCTTTTTGTGCCCTCCCAGTCTACTCACTAGTGGGTGGTGTGAGGACCAGAAAAGGCCTTGAGAGCTTAGCAACAACCAAAACCATCAGTGTGCTATCAACACCATTTCTCATCCCAAATCCAAAACATAGCACTACACCAGCTGCTACAAAGAAAGTTAACTCCATCCCAGCTGGGACCATGACAGACATCCCCAAGCATTTTTGAATCTCTGCTGGTTCCCTGCTTCCCTGCCTGTCCCCTCCTCATCATTTATTCAGCCTCTGGAAAAAGGTAAATAATTTGCAAATCTGTTTTGGTTTAATGGACACTCTTGAAAAGAGTTTGTGAATCATTTACTTCAGCAACTCTTGGGCCCATCAACTCCTTGTCGTGTCTTAATTGACTTTTACCTTAGGCTACCAAAGTGCTTTACACATGTTCATAAATTGAGTCCTATTCAATACGTGCTCTAGTTAATAGCAGGAAAAACAAGGGCATTGAAGTTACACGATGAAACCAAGGTCACAGGAGAAGCCTGCAGGAGAGCCCAAAACTGAGTACAGGTTTCCTGGTGCCCTGGTTTCATAGGGCACTGGGAAGAATTGTCATTGACCTGCTTCTCTACGGACATGTTCTTTTGTCTTCCAGCAGTGAGGCACTGAGCCTGCAGCTGCTGACACATGAAGTATCCACCAAGGGCAATGCCACCGGCAGCAGGAAGATCTCCATCAGGACCCTGCACAGGCACCCCACACCCTGTCTCTGCAGGGTACCTGCAGACGTCTCTGTGGCTTTGTTCGTTGGCAAACCCACATATTTTCCCACGGTAAAGCTTTGTAGCTGACATAGTCAAACAGTAGAAAGTTTAGGTTTTGTCACAGAGCAGCTTCTTGTGGGTGTGACAATAGCACAGGTTTCCACCAAGGAAGCCATGCTGGCACAAGTTACGGTTTATTATTTAAATATTTTGACTCTGACAGGCAAATTGGGAGCTGTGGTTTTTTTAAATACCTGTCTATTGTCTTGTATGAAAAAAATTCTAGGATGACTTTTCTCATCTGCATGGCTGCAGATCTGAGCTCTTTGCTCTCCTTGCTTGTAGGAGACAGTCCTGTTTATACCCCTTCTTTCCAAGCCAAAAATCTTTTCCTCCCTGTTGGGTACTTACAGTGCACCTCACAGAGCAGGTCCGTGCTCCTTGAGACCTTGTCAGCAGCTTTTCCATTGGGAAAACTTCTGTGGCACTGACTTTAGGGGATGAGAAGGTGGGAAGGCGTGGGAAGGCCAGAGCTGTCGCTGCAGCATAGGAAATCTGGATCATTTGCTGAACGATATCAAGATGAAAGAAAGGGACATCTTTACATCTTCAGGAGGTCACAGCCTGTGGAGAGTACAATAAAAATGCAGAGGACAGCTCACCTCAGAGGGCTGCAAAGGGAGGCACAGCCCTTGGAAGTAGGTACTTCTGCAGTTTTGTTTTAAGTCCTGCAGTTACTGAAGATTTTCCCCGTGTGAAGTCAAACTCCTAAACAAGAAAACAGCCACTTGTGCTTCTAGCACTCCCATTACAGAAAAAAGCCTGAAAACCTGAGCTCCAAGGTAGCTCCCCAGTCAGGCATCAGAAAGCAAATTGCATGCTTTTTGATGCAATCTGAGGGATCTGTTGGGCTAGATTCAAAATTAATGCCTGATGATGACTGGCAACCCCAAGTGATGTCCAAGCAGGATTGCTCAGAGGGTTGGCATGAAGCCATTTGACTGTGGTTTAAGAAGTCTGAGTGCTGTGCTCCTCAGTGGCAGAGTGATTTTCAGGGACTCTCTGCTTCTGCTGTATCTTGCCCTATACCTGTTAGAGAGCAAACTCTTTGGGCAGATGTTGCTTCTGGTTTTGCCTTAGCTCAGGGCCCAGATCAATCGGGTTGTGATCTTCGGTGCCTACTGCAATGTAAACCATGTAAATGTGCACAACTGATTGAGCATTGCTCCCCTGAAAACCCCATGGTCCCACAGCCACCTGGGGATGGAGATCTCCCCCTCCTGGCTCTTTCCATAGAAGAGGAACATAGTTGAGCATTCTTCTCTTTAGAACTCTAGCCTCAAAAAGGCTGGAAGAACTGAATGTGGCTGCAAGACAAGTGTACAAATGGGGTTTTTGGAAGAGAAAAGAGTGCAAAAGCCTCTGCCCTGCCACAGAGAACTCTTGAGATGGGTGAAAATCAGTGTAACGGGGCAGGATGACATGATGGAGCAACAGGAGAAAACTTCTATTGCCCCTCTGCTTTGCATGGCTTGCAAGGGGGAAGAAGAAGGGCAAAGAAACGATGAATTCAGTACCATCCATTGGCTGTGTGCAGCAAAGACATGGATCTAGGCAGGAGCATGGAGGGGCTGCACGAACCCAGCAAGTGATAAGCCATCCCCTATGTCACAGTGATCAAGCTCAGATCAGTGTCCCGTGGGACATGGTAGAATGGCTCCACGTGCCTGAGCAAGCAGGGGATGTCAGGGCTCAACTTCTCAGGAGACCAAGAGCAGCGCCTGCAAGTCTGAGTGAGCGGCCATTGCGGACAGAAATCATGGAAAACAGAAACACACAAACATGAGAGAGACAGGCCAGATGGGGGAAATACAGATGAATTAACGCACAGGGAAAGGAAAAGGAAAAACACACAGGCATGCTGCACGCCAGCCAGCTCTTCAGCAAGAGCACTGCTGCGTGCCATTGCTGTGATGAGTGAATGGGAAGTGCTGCTCTGCCTGGTGCAAGTTATTGCTGCTTTATGCTTTTATAATTCTCTCTGGCCTCAAAACCTCCCTGATCGGGAGTCCTCTGCTTATGTTTTATGTCCCATCATCAGCGTTGCCGCTCAGGGCCAGAACTTCCCTGCCATGTTGCAGACTTGGAGACTTGTTTCTGGAGGTGATCCTGCATTAGTGGTTTTTACATTGAAATCAAGCAGATTTCTTCATAATTTGGCATGGTTTGAAGTGACTAGGTGCATTAATTATTCCCTGAAAGACTGTAACTGTTTTTGTCTTAGATCCAGTTGCCGGGAATGTATTTAGGAGCACACGCTGAAATCACCACATACCTGAAGTTTACCATAACTAACTAGCCACAGATGTGCTATTAAACCCATGCTTATTTTTTCCTCTTGTCCGTCCTATATGTTACAGCCATGATGTGTTAAATTTTCTTAGAACAGATGCTAGTCATAAACAAAACAGCTATTACCCTTTTGCAAGAAAACATGTCACATTACCCATCCTCCAGTAATCACCTCTTTATAGAACTGGCACCTCTTTTTAGTTTGGAACAGAGGAACTTTAGATATTTTATTGCTACATCAAGGGAAACACTAAGCATTGCTGCAGAGAGGGAATGTTTTCATTTGATGGTTCTTTGGTGCTTCTTTAGCTGTATTTTAACCTGGTATTCAGGGATTCAATTCTTGAACCACTTTACCACTTCCTAAGCATCCCAAAGAAGCAGATGGCATGGGTATCTATTGAATAGAGGGAAATAGTTCATGATACCGGGCGGTGACCATTCTGCAAGGATGATTTCATACACAGCAGTCAGTGTCTCTGCAAGGTGTCAGGCCACAGGCTGCAGGGAAGGAGTAATAGTGCACTGATGGAGAGTATTTCCCTTTAGATGAAAGGACTCAGCTGTCACCTTTGTTAGATACACTTCAGAGTCCTAAAGAATGACACATGAATGTGTGCTGAAGGGAGGAAAAAATAGGGGGAAAAAAAAGCTAAAAAATTAAAGCCTAGTTGACACAGGAGAAATGTACACCCATGTATATACCATGTGTTTTCCTGAACATTGTGAAGACTGCTGAAAAGACTCAGAGGTGTGGCACACAAATTACTCTTCAGAATTTAGTTGGTTTACATTTGTGAAAATTAGGTAGTGCTTCCAAGGCTTTTAAAGTGCTAAATATTTTTAAAATAATCCTTACAGCTCTTTCATTCAAGAACTTGGCTCAGGGTACTCAGCAAATATTAATGAGTTTCTCATCATAACACCCAGGAGAGATGGGAAGTTACCACAGTAATTACCCCCATTGCCCAGCAGAGGAACAGGATAGTTAGGCCTCATTTTTCAGGAGAGTGTCCTGACCAAAATATTTGTACAGTCGTTCAGCTGGAAAGCTCTTGAGCAGGGTTAGGAGCTCCAGCTGGCCTCTCAGCAAGGTTTTGAGATTGGGAAGGGAGAGGGTCATCCTCAAATGTGGGGGAAGATGAAAGGGGAATAGTTATGCAGTAGCAAAGGATATTGGATCTGTCCTATTTTTTCTAGCTTAAAATTTGGATGCTTACTGCTCTAGAGAAGGCTATCCCCTGTGTTTGCGTAGTAAAGTAATTCAGATTTGATGCATTACATACAAGGGCACACAAATGGTACAATACAGGTGTTAGCGCAGCTCCGTTGACCTCCATGAGGATAGATATGGAGGCTGAGGTGTGATGGCCTCATCGTCATTCCTAATAGTGATGTGAATGTCACTTGCTAAGGAGTAAAATCTCAGGGGCACTGGGAAGTGAGGTCATGGCTGAGAGGTGTGCAGCCAGGAACTGGTCTTTTTTCCAAGCACAGGCAAGGTTTTAGCTTGTTTTCTCTAATAAAAAAGAAGGGGTTAGCAAGAGATGTGGATCCTATTAACGTCACTGTTTTCCACTACTGGAAAAAACATTTCAAATGAGGTCAAAGAAAAGCCGGCCCTGGTCAGATCTCATGTATTACCACAAGATGTTGATGAATTCCAGGGAAATGCCCACTTCACCATTACTTGTGAGTGCTCAGCAACTCCCAGCCAACACTCATCTGCCTATTGGATCATGCCTGATACCGGGTGTAGATCTAGTCAAGCAATAGGATCTACCCTGTCCTCCCACCAGACTTCTGGATACCCCTCAGCACCGCCCAACTGTGACTCCAGATTTACTGTGGCAAGTTCTGATACTGACCTGTTGGAGTTACAGTGAAGGATGAGAGCAAACTCATGTTGCTCACAGGCATTAACTAAAAATTCTTGGTTTTTTACATGAAACTAATTGCAAATCTACTTTGGAGGGAAAAAAAAAAAAAGGAAGAAAGGAAAAAGCGATTTCACCTTCAAAACAGCTACAAACATATCCTTAGCAATATGGATGATTTAACCTGCAAACACATAGAGTGTGCTGAGCAGCTCTTTATCCAGGAGAATAGAGTTTGAAATAGCAGGGCATCTGAGGGAGAAGATGCACAAGGGGCTGGGTGATAAAGGTATGTGAAGTAATGTAGAAGTGGAAGGGGTGGTTTGGGAACGTGTCCTCCCATTCCTGAACATATATGTATAAACAATTAACTGGAAGATGGCAAGTACAGTGCTGATAAAAGGATTATTATTTATTTCCACTGATACAGCTAGGCTGTATAAATCACTGATATGAGATACAACTGAAGCCCTAATGCTGTGAGATACAACTGAAGGCCTAATGTTTATAAGGAACAAAGAAAATTATATATCAATGGCAAAAGAACACATTGGCCAATGGCAAAAGGCCCTGGGTAACCTGGTGTAGTTGGGGATGTCCCTGCTGACTGCGAGGAGGTTGCACTAGATGACCCTAGAGGTCCCTTCTGGCCTGGACCATTCTATGATGATTCTATGATTCTATTATTACAGTAGTAAATATCAAGATATAGAGTCTGCAGGGGTTACACTCTTCAAAGCTTTGGGAAGACTTTAGTTATTGGTGAAAATAAAGGAAACCTCCCCTGGAGTGAGTTACTCCCTTCCCCAGACCCAGTCACTGCCATTTCGAGAGGCATGGAGGTGCAGAAGGACCTGTGCACGGTCAGGCAGCGGGATGGGGAGTGGGACCAGCAGCTCTAGGCTATGGGCCAGCTGCTGGTATGATAATCCTCCTGCTTGCCTTTAGAAGGCAGGAGATAAGCAGGGTTTCAAAACTGGGAGACCATCCATCCCACAGCACTTGCTGTGCCTTGAGCAGCATGGCTTTGGGTCCTGCTCATGCTGAGCCTCTGCAGCAAGCCCTTCCCTGGGGAGTGCAGGTTCATGCTGGAGAGAGGGGAGCATCGCTGAAATGGTATGTTTTAATACAAAACCACAGCACATGATAAAAAGGCTCTTTTTATCAGTGTTTCATGGCATATTTCCTATTAGTTCCATAAGAACTTGAGTAATAGCTATTTGAGTTTAACTCACCAATTTCAGCTTTTAGCCATGGTAACATTAATTTTTAAATCTTATGTTTCAAAAGGCAGCACTGTCCTTTCTGAAATACTGCCTCCCTCCTGTAGATCAAGGGGAGAAAACTATCTATAGTAGGTTGTTTGGGGTTTTTTGTAAGAGAGGTTGAGCACAGTCGCAAGGGCAGAGCATGAAGAAAGGCTTGCCTGTAACATGAGTACTTAAAAAGTTCAACAAGAGTTTGCAAGACCCCTTCATGCCACAAAAAACCTCACCCAAAAAGCTGAAATTGCAGTCCTTCTCTGTTAAAGAGAGAAAATGTGAGAATGGCTTGTAATTTTTCAACCAGAAAAGCTATGTTTATCTTTCAAAGAGCAGCCCCTTGAAGATGGGACTGTCATGCAGGGTTAAAGAGCAGGCAGAAAACCCACAAGGGAACGAGCCCTCAGCAGCTCGACACCCGGCACCAGGCATCTGTCTCCTCAGGCAGGGGGGTGCTCCTGCTATCTCTCTGATATATCCCAGAGTGTTGCAGCTTTCCGTATCCAAACATATCTTGACACTGGAGATTACACAGATCCCGGAGCTCTGGAGTGAGGCCAGGGAGGTGCACCCGGCCCAGAGCAGCTCACTGCCACGGGAGCAGGCAGAGGCAGCGTGGAGAATCTCTATCAGAGAGCAACGACATGTCACGGACGTCTCGAATGGGCCAGGAGGTCAAAGGATTATGGCTGAAATCCATTCTTCATTGCAAATAGTCTTTTCCAAATGCCTGACTTAAAGCTATGAAATCACACAAGGGAGCGTGTTATCTGTGGGGGTGGTACAGACCCACCTCTGCTTCAAGTGGGAGTCCAAAAAAAGAATCTATGATGCTGTGCAGAGCATCCCGGTTGCACAGTTGCGCTTGCCAAGCTGCTTTCCTTCCCCCTCACATCCACTGGTGGACAGGTTCAGAGGCGTGTGTGTGGATGTATCTTGAGACCCGCAGTAATAAACTTGCCGTGTGCATGTGTATTTTAGTCTTGAATTTAACTCTTATTTGCTGTCATATTACTTTACAGCAGGGTATGCACTTCTGCAGATACTACTGACATCCCCATTTCCTACCCGCTGTCCCCTGGAATAGATTTTGGAGAGGCTGGAGAGGAGAGGCACTTTTTTTGAAAACTACTTTTGCCAAGTACTTATCCAAGCAGCATTGTGGAAACATGGTTTTGCTCAATAACCTTTAAAGTTTTAGCAGCTGTGCAAAGGATTGCAGCACCAACACCAGAATATCAGCCTGTATGATAGAGGTTTTTAAATCCACAGGGGGGATTGAAATTCACTGAAATCTATTAATTATCTTGTAGAAGTTGATACTGATATTACAAAGAAAACGTGATTGGAAGGTAGAGAATTCAAAGCTCTCAATGCTTTTCTTGTCAAGCTGAATTCTTCCATTTCCCTCCTTCTATACAGGACCAGAGGGAAAATGGAACCAAGTACTGAAATAATGGAAGATTTTCATTAGGCAAAGCCTCTTTCAGATTCATCAGAAGGCATCCATGTGCATTTTACTAGGTTGTTTTGGTCTGAGGCCACCTCCTGTACAATTTATGCAGCCCCCAATTCACTAAAGAGCTTTCAGAATCATTATTGGAAATTACACCTCTACCTCACCATATTTTTTGTGCTTCATATCAGAAACAGCCACCATGGAAGCCTTAAGTTATCACGTCTTTTCTTTCACTCGCTCAAGCTTTGGGCGTACTGCAGCACTAGGATACAGAAGTGTCCCACAGGCTGTTTAAAGGCTGTGGTGCTGTGGGCTGTTTATACCATACACACTCTTAAATCACATTGCCACCCTGCCTCAAAACAGTCATCCCCACTGGCAAGTCCCTACTGAGGGTCCCACATCCCTGCTGCTAAGACCTCCCTTCACCTCACAAAGACTTGACCTCAAAGGAGATCCTTCGTTCAAGCTGTTTTGGAGCACCTTGTCTCTCCTCAGGAAGGCTCTGGGACAAAAGGAGCCAGCCAGCTTCCAAACGAACTGCTGTTTGAAAGCAGATTAAACCCTCCCCTGCCCATGCAACTTATAGTCAGGCAGACAACATCAGAGAAGCTGAGCTGCATCCACTCCAAGGAGAAAGTTAAAATAGAAATGAGTCTTCTTACTTCAGCTGTGCCTTTTGTTGTGCCCTGCAGGCAATGTGCACCTGCGACTGTGTATCCTCCAAAGTCAGAGTACAGTTACCCAGAGTGAAAAACAGCACATGCAGCTTAACATTTATTTCCCATCATTTCTAGAAGAGCCTCTGTTCATCTTCTGTTGAAGATGTGGTCACAAGCAGCACCTTAAACCATGTAAGCACTTGACACGTCTCAGAAGGAAAGCTGAAGAGCAAGTCGAGAAGCTCAGAGTGTAGCTCGGGTCCTTACAAATGGCCACCCCAAGCAAACAATCACCACAGAAATAAAAATACTCTAAGATGCTGTCCTCCTCTACCCCCTAGGATCCATCTTCCTCTCTGACAAGGCCAGAGGCATGGATGGTGGGAGCTGCAAATCTATTAATCTATTTCTACATTGTCAATGGTACTAACCTGACTAGTTTTCAGAAGGACACTAGGCTGATGGTTTTGCAGTGAAGTCTGTGAGGGTTGTTTGCTTGTAGAAATGATGAAGGAAACAGCTTGGGGCAATGACACCGTAACCCAGTGCAGCTGTTGCTGCAGTGATAATTTTTTCACATCCTAGGATGCATTAAAAGAGCAGCCTGGAGCATTTCTGTTCCTGCTTATCCTCTGACTGGGCTGTTGTTAATGCAACACTCACTCAATGAAGTGTTTGGGATGAGATCCAAAAAAGCACTTTAGGTGCCTAAATCCAAGACAGCAATTCACAGCTGCCTAAGGACTTAGGTTCTCCCTTCCACACACCCTTTCCCAGAACCTGTTTAAAAACTTGGACTTCTGCAATGGGGATGACTCTAGGTGCTGCCATCTTAGCTGTGCTTGACCATTGGAGCCTGCCTCTTTCCGCTCCCCCATCCAGCCCTGCTGTGTTCAGGGGGATGTCATGATGAGCATGGTGACAAGGGAAGAGGCTGCCACTAGCCTGGCTTGGGTATGTTTTCTCCTATATAGCACTCCCCTTCTCCTACTCCCTAAGAGGAGTCCAGAATAGAAGCGATGCATGTACCCACAGATGTTCCCTCTTTCATCGCCCTTGCTACTGGTGGCCTGATAGCAAATGACCGAGCCAGGTGGACTCTGCAGTCTGGTGGCTTGGTGTGTGTGGGAGCTGGACAGATCATGGGACATCAGGCTCAAAGCCACTCATACTGCCACCCATCAATAAAGCTCTACAAGAACTGCTTAAAGTCATTCCTAACATGGTATAAAATTCCTCTATTAACCTACTACATTGCAGAGTATATCTGTGCATGTGTCTCCTTCCTTAAGATAGAGCTCAAAATAGTTACAGAAACCTGATTATCAAACTCCTGTGACTTTGCAGGGCGTGATAGAAAGTGTAGCTGCTCTTCTACTATAGATTATTCACCCTGCTCCTGAAAAAGCCAATTACCTCCCAGGAAACTCTCTGGGTAGATGATGAGCTGAGGCGTATATGCTGGGAATGCCTTAGTTGAGATGGCAGCACCCCTCCCCAGCCTGAGTATCTGTCTGGGTGATCTGACAGACATCTCTCAACCACATTCACGTGTCTTGCCACGAGAGCATTAAGCTTTGCCAGGTTTCTCCTCTCATCTGATAAAGTAGTTAGGGGTCTGTGTAACAGACACTTGCACTTTTCAAATATGTTTCAGGTAGGGCTCTACACGCACAGGCTGTTTTTCCCATTAAGCCCTTCAGTTACTGCAGTTTACCTAAATCCATGCTGGACTGTAAAACATTTAATCGATGTAACACATTCACTCCTGATGATGTCAGGGAGCCACTATATCAATCTAACAGATGAGCTGATCTGATAGCCAGTAAATTAGGGATGACAAACAAGGTTTATCATGTTAAACCAGATGCCGTCAGCACCCTTCAGCCCTGCAAAAATGCTTTAATTCTTCATAAAGCTGTTATTGAGTCATGTAAAGAAAACATGAGATCTGAGCTCCTTCCTGCTCCAGCCGTCTACCACTGGATCCTCTTCCTGTGATTGGGAGGAAAGCCCAATGTGGAGACATGTTTCCAAAATTATTTCAAAGATCATATTTTGTGTCTTCTCTGTCTATATCCGTCCTCAACAGGAAAACTGCAGAGCAGCAGAAGAGGGAAGATGAAAGCTACTGTGGGATGGAAGATGAATTGTCTGTAGACCTGTCCATACATGTATATCTGGCTGGGCCTTGTACTCCAGTCATGCTGTGGTCTGTATTTCAAAGGGACCATAATTTCTTCTCCGATTACTGGTGCTGGCAGAGCAGCAGAGCTGGCAGCAGAGCTTTCAGGGTTGTCTTTACCTTTCACAATCCATATGAAATAGGTCCAAGTAGTAATATTCTTGGAGTGCCAGGTACAGAGATTTTGCAAAGGTTGGGAGCAGCAAAGCACACTATTAATAAAACAGTCACAGTGCTCTTGATTTTGTTCTGATTGTGATAATTATAAGCAGAAATTTTCTTTTGCCTAGGTCAAAGTTTCTGTTGCTTCTAGATCAGAATTGTCAGAGGCAGCTGAGCAAGAGGGCTTCATTTAACCAACAGTAGTACCCAGGCCATCTACTTTGGTAAGTTGAATGGAAGAGTAAAGAGGAGAGCTAGTCTGAGAACCCACTTTCTCATCCACTGTTAACACTATGGCAGCTCAGAGTAACTTACCAAAGGTAAGAGAAAAAAAATGGATAGAAGCATATCCATGGCCATATGGAATGGTAAAAGCTAACACTACAACGAATTTCATATTTATTATTTTATTAATGCTGGCTTATTTTAACAGGGTACCTTCAACAGGTTAAAATAAAGGACATATTCTCAAAATACTGGAAACCAGACCAGATACATAAAACAAGCTGTTTATAAGTGCTTTTTTGTCCTCAACCAAATGCTATGAAACAAAGTTGGTGTGTCCAGGCAGTATGAGCATGCATAGGAGGGGAGATAGTCAGTAAATTGATAGTCAGTAAATTTTGATAGTCAGTAAATTTTCCCTACACATTTTCAAAAAGTAGGTCTCAATAGCTACCAATAAGACTAAAAGTCTCAAGAGCCAAAGCACCCACCATTTCACCCCGTGTTCAATTTAACAAGTTTATCATTTACACGATGGTGTCTCTTTTAAAGGAAATCCCAGTGGAAGTAACCAATATTAGATTTCAGGTGCAGCAGGAAAATGTACAGCGAAGCATATTTATGCTAGAGACACTTTTGTGTCTAGGTATGCTGCAGTGGATATTGCTGAAAGGGGCAGCTTTTCTCTAAAGTTCGGTTAGATCCTCTCAGCAGGAAACAATTATCTGTAATACCAATTTCCCACAGAATTTAGCAAATCCTTCCCGACAGAGATCTCACTTTTCATTGTTTCTCCTGCATGGGACAGAAAATCTAACTGCAGTGGTACAAAATCAGATCTGAGCCATATTTTTTTCAGCCTCTGGCAGCTGAAGGAAATAATCTCATATTCAATTAGAAGGAGATGGGCAAACAGGGTAAGGGCTGGAGACCTGAGACCCAAGATGACCCTCGAGGTCCCTTCCCACTACACCCATTTTGTGGTATGATGCCCAAAAGGGGGAGAGTGGAGGGTGCAGCAGTGGGAGTCCATGCTTCAGGGGGTCTCATACCTTGGCAGCAGAACGGGTGCAAATATGGGTATGCCAAGGCCCTGAGACATCCATGGAAAAGAGCACTGCCATAAATGGTTCTTACCAGGAGGAGACCCTTGCAGCACTCACCACCCTCCCCACAGGTCCTCTGAAGGCCATGGCATCCCCATGGCAGAGCCTATGACTACCTTGAAACACCTCCTCTTCGTCTTTCAGTAGTGGCGGTATGAGGTTATGAGGAGGAATGCAGCCATGGCAACCAGAAGTCACATTTTCAACACGTTTTCCGTGTATTTCACTTTTGTCCCTGTCCCCTCTCCCAAAGCGAGGTCTCTCACCACGTGGTTTTCTGATGGGGTCGGCACAGCCCTGCCTGTGCAGGCAGTCCCAGAAACAACCCAGAGTATGTAGGGAGGTGGTTGTGTAGGGATTTCTTCCCCCACTTTGGAAAAAAACTTGTTTAAAAGCAGTGTTTTCCTGCCACAAGCGGCTTAACCAATATTTTTAAGTTGCAAAAGCTGAAGTAGCATCCCCACTGTGGATACTTTAACCCATGCCCATGGCATGTATATGGAGATGTAATTTGCTTTTCTTTGCAGTATCTTCATTGTTGGCCTTGATGCTGCTGGAGAGCTGCCTTGTTTCCCCCTCAGGAGAAGGGGATACAATGTATGATGCTACCATCGAAAAAGTGTGAGTACAGCTGTGGAGGCATACAGACCCACAACACTGAAATTTAAAGCTATGGAGCAGTCCTGTGGTGCTGCTAATAACATTTGATGTTCATCCCTGATCATCCATTTGTAGTCATGGTCTTTTTACTTGCTAGAATACTCTAGCAAGGATTTTTAATAAAATTTAATTACTAAAAGAATTTCTACCAAAAGAAATAATTCATTTCCCACTTGAGATCTCAGAGAAACGAGGTAAGAATGTAATTTGCATGATAATCAAGGTCTCCTTCAAGGAAAGTGTAGGGTTTGGATAAATTAGCCACAACCCGGCAAGAGTAGGAATATCCATCAAAAGTTTGCCCTCTTAATTCCAGAGTCCAGGTGATCACAACATGTTTGCTCTATAGAAGCGAGGAGAGCACCAGCCAAAAGGAAAAGCTTTGTTCAGGTGAGCTCTGCGCACCAGAAAGCCCTGTGATGTGAAGTGGTCACAGGGAAAAATTGAGAATAATCACAGGCTGCCCTCCTTGCCCGTGGCAGGCAGGAGGCGAAGTGCGGCAATGAGGCAGTCGAGGGGGACGGTGGGACAGGTTGTAGAGGGCTGCAAACAGGTTTGACAAGCACCATGGGAGCCATCTGGAGCTGAGCCTGCCTGGGAGAGGGGGAAAAGTTGTTGAGCCTCCCCAGGCTGCAGCTCCCCAAGCAGAGATGCCCTTGCCCTTATTCCAAGGAAGTCTGGGAAGGGACCAGGGCTCAGCACCTTTACAGAGGATTTCTATTTTTCAGTCTCAGTGTCTAGTTCTTATTTTCAGTTGGACATTTTTGATTCAGTTGCAGTGTAGCTGTGATGTCCTGTGACATGCCACAACATTTACATAACAACAATCCAAGGACAAAAGTGACTTCATTGACAAGGAGCACTCCTGGTTATTTCCTAGTGCAATGGGAGAAGCAGAGATCCTGGCCTTCCTCCACAATATGTCCTTGAGGAGGATGTAATTACTGAATTGGGTTTTGTAGTCTTTCTGCTGGGCGTGCTCTGACTGACAGCCCGGGCCAACCCGCACATCACTTCTTCATAATAGTGGAAGCTTATCTGACTGCAGTGCCAATAAAAATAAATCATCTGGTTGCCTTATGCTCTGTGCGGATGAAAACAGTCATCAGTGGTCTGTGTACTTCTATGCTAACTTTACGCCCACAGCATTCTTTTTTTTTTTTTAATCAAATTGCAGGATTTTGAAGAGGCTACTATGTACTGGAGAAGAACGGAGGGCTGAGGCTCAGTGTATGAGAATGATGAGCTTACAATACATTCATTGTTCGGTTTAAATGGTTTTTCAAATTAGGTTTGCATGTATGAATGCAATGGTCTCATTGACTAGACCGAAGCACAATAAGGCCACCCACAATTTGGGAGAGCGCAATGAGTTTGTCCCTCTGTGGGCAGACATCACTTAGTTTTCCATCCCCATTCTGTCAATATATTTTCAGTCTTGCCTTAATCATTCCTTCTAGATGAACTGGAAGCATATCTAGATCACATAATTTTCCATGGTGACCTCATGTGCAGTTAAAAGATGATTTGAAGTTGCAAATGCTCAAAGCCTGGAGAGTTGAGAACTGTACCATTGATCCAAAATCCAACTTCAGTATTTTCCACTCATTCAGTGTGGGAGTAAATCAGGATTTATTCTTCTGAAGTCAGAGATTTACTTCATATTAAAATAGATATAAGTGAACATGCCTCACCTGTAACAGATTAATGTAGCAGGTTAATTTTTCTTTGACCATATACCTTGAGTCTCAGTTGCTTTGCAGCAGTTTTGTTGTTGTCCTTATTAACAGCCCCTCTACTTTCAAAAAAAGTAAGTGTGGAAGCAGCCAAATATGATGCAGTTTGTGGAGGAATCACTCCCACTCAGGTCACATTGAGATAAAGTTACATAACTCGAAGCTACCAAGGGCACAACCCCCGGTTGCATTTCCATCTGGAACATATGTCCTTCCTCCAGCACTTGTAGGGGAGATGCTTGGACAGGTTGTTATTTATGTCGGCGCAAACTGGTGGTACCAGGCATGTCTCCATGGTAGTGAAAGAAAGTATCAGTGCCGTCATCGTTGCGCAGCATATGTATGTGATGAGATAATAGACATCTGGCACTGAGCGGCTACTGGGGCTCTGTCAATTCCTTGTTTTGTAGTTTCGTGCAGAAAAGCTACCTCCAGCACAGTATATGACTGTATAGTCTGCAGTAATGAATTAAAGATTGTTGTGGTCCTTATGAAGCTCTGAGCTGTGCAGTGCTGATTTCAAGACCCCAGTTTAGCACTTGTGCCTGGATGCCCCCAAGAACACTGATGCCTGAAGGACTCAGGTGTCTGTAGGCTTGCTGGCAAATCCCTAAGATTTGCTTGCTTCCTCACATCCCAGCATTTTGGCCAAATCAAGCAGCTCAGCATCTGCCCTTGGGCTGGATATCTCCCACCTGAGACCCTGCACTCGACACACACTGCCTGGTTGTATGTCCCCCAATCACAGGCCAAGCACCCCACATCACCTCCTTGTCCTATATCACTGCTGGCAACTTCCGGGCCAGGATGTGGGAAAGGCTCACCATTTTCTGGGCCAAAACAGACACAAATGCCACATGTCCCACTTCTGGGACAGGAGAGATATGTGTACAGGTCCCTGTTTCAGGAATAGGTTGTGCATTGCATCCAACTGCTGTTTAGGATACACACCCTGAAACTCTGTGTTATTAATTCTGTGTTAACATATATTTAACTTTATTCCAGATTAATGAGATTAGAAATGCCATTAACATTCACTATTTGTTGAGAAGCACGAGAATGAACAACTCATGAGAGAGTGCTGTGTCTATGACGAGCTCACTGCAGGACATACAGCATGTTCAATTCTGTGATGGGGCATTGCCAGCTCAAAAGCCCTCAGGATGGGTATGGGACCAAATTCAACTCTCTCTTGCACAGCCCTACAGTTAAACTGACTTCAGTTTACATCCCTGTGTCTTTATGTCTTTATGTGGTAAACGGGTGGGATATTTGATCTCCAGTACCAAGAACAGGAATAAAGGGTCTGATTCCAGTGCATGATATTCTGCAAATATCTATTTGAGTAGCCAGGTCTGAGTGCAAAAAGAAATCAAACAGAGGGATGTGGAAAAAAATCTCTTTATGCCTATAAAAGGATTACTTCAAAACCACAGGATTTTGTATAGGAACCTTTTTCCTTAAATAGTAGAAACAGTTGCTGGGTGCATTCCATCAGTGTGAAAAATGGGGGTTAGAGTAGAGTCACCGTGTCCAATGGCAGTTTCCTCTCCTTCCATCTCTCCCTTTCCTCCCCCCACCACACATGTACCCTGTCTTAGCCCCAAAAACTGCTTGTAGGAAGCATGAAAACAGTATAATTACAATATATATATTTATACACATAGATCTAATCAAACCCAAATATATATATGCTATGCAGTCAAAGAGGAACTGCATGATGGGATTTTTGTGCATTGCTCAGGAAACACCTCTCTGTCCCATTTTCCCACCAAGATAAACAAAACCTGGCAGTGGGATTTGCTGGGTGGCTAAAACCCTGTTGCAGGCGCCTGCTGCAGGCTCACACCTGCAGCTTCCTCCTCCACTGGCCTGGAGGCAGGGGAATAAAGCCCCAAGCTCTTTGGCAGTGCCCATATGAGGGCAGTGGGCCAAATCCTGCCACGCAAAACCCTGCTGACATCACGGGGATTAGATGGGTTGCTAATCAGGACAGCAGGATTTGTGTCAATCTTTTACTTAGGATGCGATGCCGAGTGCCCCAGCAGTCAGTGTGGGGTGGCTTGGGCTACGAAGGGACTGGGTCTCCCCAGGAGCAACCAGCCGTGGGAGATGGTGCTGGGCTTTGGGGTGCCCTGTGTGTGCTGTCATGGGGAGGAGAAGGAATGTGGAACTGGCTCTACCAGGGCATGGTACCCTGGTGACTCCTGGGGAAAGGGTCCTGCCACTGCCCTTTCCAGCTTGGGGCTCACAGGACAGCAGAGAAGAGGATGAGAGAGAAGATTTCTGTGACTTTGGGGTTCACTGGCCCTTTTGCAGCAGGTTCGTCTGAGGGTGGGATAGGGAAAGAAGTCAAAAGCTTTCCATCTTCAATCTGGAGACTGGCTCAGTTGAGGCTGAAATATTTTCTGGGGGCTGTTTGGAAACCAGGGTGATATTTTTAATACTTTAAAAGAGGAGGGTCAAGTGCTCATATTAATATGATGAAAATGTAATTCAGAAGGGTCCTCAGGGTCTCAAGGTGGCTCCAGTCCCTCCCTCTACCCCATGCCTAGGTCAGTCCTTACAAATGTCTGGATAACCTGTTCCTAAAAACCTCTAAGAACAGAACATCTACACTCTTCTGAGACAAAGCATTTCAGCATTTTACTACTCTTACTATTAGAAACATTTCTTAAATCTGTCTTAAAACTTTCTTAACTCCCTCCCAACCAGACCTAGTACACACCTTCATTGAAATTTTAGCACGTGGCTGCTTTTTACAGCAGGAACAGAAAGCAGTTTATTTACTTTCTTTTTGCTCAGCCCTTTTATATGCTTGAAAGCCAGTATTTCTTCCTACAGACATCTGTTCTTTAATCAAACCCAGTTTCTTTAGCCTACCTTCCTGCACATACATCTTTCTTGAGGAATAGCATCCCCATCCATAAAAATATCTCTAGGTGAAGTCTCACATTCACTGAGTGAGCTGAACAGAGGGAAGGGTGATGTCTTGCACTCTGTATTTCTATTTATATACTCCAAAATGGAGTCTGGGGGCCTTTTTTGCCACAATACATTACACATACTCAGTCAGTCTGTGACCCATCATAATCTGCAGGTCCTCAGAGACAACCAGTAGCCTGGGCGGTCAGCCCCAGCCTGGCTCAGGGACACCAGGGGTAGGTGTGCATTCATCCCTCCCAAACTGCCTCGTAGGGCTTTCTAATCCCTATCTCCAGTTTGTCATTCCTGCAACCTACAACCAGCACAACACCCACCGTAGCTGCAACGAGGACATTGCTCTACTTTTCCATTTCCCAAGCCGTCAATGAAAATGTTGGTTAGCTCTGGGATGGAGAGAGGCCACCAGGGTTCCATTGAAGGCACTCACCTAGTCAACAGGGAAGTATTGAGATTTTCCATGTACAACTTTGTAATGAGTTCAGCCTCTCTATGATGGTTTCACTCCAACCCCATTTCTGCTGCTTTCTTGTGAAAGAGAAAACTTTGTCAAGGTTGGCAAAACGTGTAGGAAAAGGTGGTGGGATGAGAGTGCACTCACTTACCTGTCAGGCAAAGGCTGGGGTGGGACAGCAAGTAGCACCCACAGCATGGGGGCTGTGGAAGCTACAGGCTGCACCACACCTCATGGAGCCAAGAGAGAGGGGAGAAGCCACTGGGAGCATGGGTCCTACTGTGGGAAAGCTTTGTAGACCCCAGACTTGGGCCCTCACAGGGCCAGGCACAGGCTGACACAGACAGGGCTGCAAATGGGGTTGGGGCTCTGCTGCAGCAGGGCAAAACATGAGGGGTTGGAAAGGATTAGGAGCAAAGTGCTTCCCTTTTAGTGCATACAACTTAGTTAATCCACTGTGATAAATATTAGCAACCTCAGAGTTGAGCTGTGCTGGTAAGAGCAGAGTTGGTAAGAGTTGTGCATACAGCTGGTCACCTCCAGCTCTTTCTGCTTCATGGACCCTTGTACCTTTCGCCAAGTCGTACCCTCTGCAGAGGGCACAGGCCTTGTGCTGCACATGCAAGAGTTTCTAGTAAAGTTGTTAGTGCAATTAGAAAAGGGTAAAAAGTACCTCTGCTGCAATTGTTCGATCTCCTTTTCAAAGAGCAACACATCATACAGTTGGAGAGACACTGCTAGAGAAAGCACACCCCCTGTACTGGTCTAGCAAACACCTCCTGAACATTTTTTAATGTGACCTGGCAGCAGACCAGGGTAAATGGCATGTTCTTTTTCCAGTGCTTTAGCCTAAAGTGTGTATTTCAGAGGCTTAAAAGAACAGTCAGTCAATTAAATGTTATAAACGAGGCCATTTGTCACCAGCATTTTAGCTTTTCTTTTAAAGTATAAAACGAGATAATGAGCAAGGCTTGAAGAAATCCTTTGTGGTGTTGAGAGCCAAGGGCACATGATATACAGAACGGATTTTCTGCCTCTCCCATCATGAGAATGTGATCTGACAATACTCCCCCTCATGACACAGAAATCAGAGACAATTTTAAGAAGGAAAAAAATCACTAATGGGCGAAAAACCAGTGACATGTTGCAATGAAGATAAGAAAAGAAATGCACTTAGTTAAGGGCACATCTACTGCTGTTGCCAACTTTCCATTGTAGATGCTGGTCAATAGGAACACTAATACAGAGACAGCTGCACAGTACCTTCAGCTTACAAAAAAAGCCTCAAGTAGCATAATTACCAACACATCATCTACTCAAAAAGAAGCCAGCAGGATATGCATCCAGGGCCAGGCAGTGGCTGATGGAGAAGGTGGCTCACACCTTCCCATCCCCCTGTCCCCCACATGGGAGAGGGGACATGACTGTGATGGGCAATGTGAGCTGAAGGGTCCTACACAGCATGGGGGTCCCAGGGCTTTGTGACTCTGGGTGGTGGGAGGATGTCCACAGTTATACACAGCACACTTGGGACACCCTGTTCACAACAGCCGTGTGGGAAATACGGTGTGTAGTCTATAAGAGTGGTGGCTCTTAGATAGTGTCCACATTAGGGTGGGTTAGTATCCATGGCTGGAGGCTAGAGCTGGCACTGGATCCAGAGCTGGAGTGTTTCCATCTCTCTTTTAAAAAGTAACACCTTTCTTTCTGGCACATTCCTTGAATGTGTTTCCTTCTGTGTGCTGTCCTTCTCTATCATATGTGTCTAGGAATTAGAAAACATTTACTGCAATGTGTGAAACCTCTCCACACCTCTGGGATGTGAACGTTGGCTGTATTGACTGGCATGTGCGCCAACAGGTTAGTGTTGCTTTTTCCACCTCCCCTCTGCATCTATCCACATATACTACCGGTGTAAGAAATTACTCTTTTTTTTTTCTTATTTATTTTCTCAATCAATCATCAGTTTATTCTGAATACATTGAGGCAGGAGTGCCAGTAAGTATGGCTGTGCACAAACAGTTGAACAGAACTTGAGATGAGAACCACTGACAGTTTGTCTCTACAACCTATGTTTTATTTATGTCTGTACTGTGCTATCTTGGCAGCATTTGATGTAGTCCTGGGATGAAAACCTTGCCTTCTTGCAAACACAGATAGCCTCACACATGCCTCTGACATTAAATAAGTAATATACAGAATGCACAGATGCATATATTTTAAGAAAACGATCCAGATGCACCAGCAGCAGGAGGCATCAAAATAACTCAAAAGACAAAGAATTAAAATCTTGTTAAAGGAAGTCCCAGTGAGGTACCGAATGAGAAAACGCCAAACATGCAGGAGAGCCAATGACTCACCATCAGGTTAGCCTCAGGTCAATGAGTTTTCAGCTGATACCGACTTTGTGCATGGCCTTCAATGGGGTTCTGGGTGGAGAACAGGCTTCTCAGCACTTCGGTGTCCCAGTGGCAGCAGTGTGCAGCTAGCCTCACCCACACCAAGGTTTCCACACATGGTGGCTACCACTTCGGTCTGTGCCCAACGGGATTTTTCAGATGAGGTTTCAGACAACAGGACCAGAGCCTGTGCTGCATGAAACTGCTGGTAAGAGTGATCTGTCTGTCCCTGCCACAGCTCATGGGCTGCTCAAGCTAAGGCTTGCTGAAAGGGTGGGATAATCCTGTCGAAGCCCTTGGTGGGCTGCCCACTTCCTCTCCTTCCGACTCACTTGCTTCCAAAACAAATTCTTGTTGCAAAGTCTCAGGCCCTTTTAACTCCACATTCCTGCTTGTAACAGGATGCCTTTTGAAAAGGAGGTGAGCTGGTACAACTCAGCGAACTCGAAAGAGAAAAGATCCCAAATAATTGTTGGAAATGGTTGGAAAGAAATATCTCATAGAGCAACAACCTAAATCAAACAGAGGGCTGAATGTTTCAGAAGCATTTAGCTGTGAAATGGTGTGTTTTCAGAAACACAGTGACTTACCACAGGCAGGCAATGGAAGTGTGGGAGATGATGCCAACGCCTTTCCCTTCCTCATGTGGAAAGCCCATGGGACTGCAGCCTGCTTTGCCAGGCACCTGCGTAATGGCATGACCATCATCCACCTTCATCAACAGTGGGAGAAACCCACTACTGAAGTCCAAGGAGCAAACGGTCTGTCCTTTCTGCAGCAGAAGCTTGCTGGTATCCACCTCACTTGTCTGGGTTAAGAGAGGAGGACATGGAGAAGGAGAGGGAAGCTCTGACTCCCAAAAGTACAGCTTTACAGCTCCAGGAAGATAGTTTCTTTGTGAACAATTTCCATGGTTTTCTTTCTGCTCTTAGCTCTACAGAAAGTTGAGCATCTTTAAAACTGCATTAGGTTCCCTGAGGGAGGCTTGTTTTCAGATCTGTTCTCAACCCGATTTGGAGCAGGGACATCAAAGGCAAGGCAAATCTGGTCCCCTATTAACTTGGATCCATTTGGAGCTGGTCTGGGCAGTTGGAGCTTGCTGTGGTGTTCACAGTCTTTCGAAATATTTACTTATCTGTCTGACAAGAGAGTTTTTTAATAAGTTATGATGTCTGCAGTTTTGCATAAACAATTTACAGTGCCATGATTGATACTGGTCACTGTTTGGAGAGAAGCAAGGCTGATTGTGTATACTGAGCTTCGGTTTGGAGAGTTCAGCCTCGGGACTGGGCAGTATTGTACCTAATAAATAACAACAGCTAATCATTTGGGTTCGTGCTGTTTCAGAGCTCATAAAGCCACACAAACGTGGCCGAATTAAACCAATGCTTCTTTTAGCAGACCTTGGTCATGAAAACATCATGGACCTCTGCAGGGGTACCTGGTATAGCAGTCACAGCACTTTTGCCCTGTGCCTATGCTGTCCCTAGCCGTCTAGCACTTACTGGGAGGAAGAAAATGGCTGGTTTTCTGGGTGAATACCTTCTGTTCAGGTGTGCAGGATCATGACAAGAGCCTATTCCTTGGTTCTCACCTCCAGTGGAACAATGCAGGAGTGTGATTGCTGTGGCTCACGGGTGTCTGCAGCCCATCTAGTGTGCCAGAGCTGCTGTAGATGAGCACAATCCCTCATGAGACATCAGAGAAGAAATGGGAGGGCATGGACTAACGTTAAACTGTGAGGGAGTCAGAGGTTTTGGTTCAATTCAAACTGGAAACAAGTTGTTTCAATTCTGAACCATCAAAATGTTTTGTTGCTGGAATTAAGTGACCTGTACGTGTCTGAAACAACATTTTCAGAACCATTCAACTCCCTCAAATTTTCTGCAATGTGAGTTACTGAGCTGATTGTGTTCGAGTTACTGACCTAATTGTGTTCAAAGTCAAGTGTATGACTCTCAGAAATGTGCATGAAATGTAAACACTGGGGCCAGTGCAGCCATGTGCAATGCAGGAGCTATGCACAAGCTACTACTGGAAGGCAAAGCTTGGAAGGAGAGGAAGAGAAAGCTCTTTCATGCTACCACACAGCTGTTCAGATTGAATAGTACAGGCAAGAAAATGTTATTAAAAAAAATTAAGAATTTTATTCTGGAAATACTTTCAGACACATTTGCCATCAAAGGTCTACACCAGATGCTGTGAACAAAGAACAGGAGGAAATTAAAAGGAGGGAATTGACCCTGACTCTGACACAAGATGGCTGGGTGAATGTGAGCTAGATAAGTCTCCACATATCCATACAGCGAAAAAATGTGCTTCCTTCAAACAGAGCAAAGTAATGAAGTATTGATTTGAAATTATTGAACTGTGATACTACATCCATGTTGCTGATGATGGCTTTGTCTGATGGAGAGAAAAGTACAAGGAGGTCTTCCCAGTTCAGACTGGAAAAAGGAAAAGGATGTCTGATGCAGACTTTCCACGTATTGCATTCACCATGGGAGGAAAGTAATACTCAGTGCCCTCCTGATGTTCAAAACTGTTTCTGCAATCATCCTCAGCCACCAGAAAAGGATAATTGATCCCCCAGCTTCACCAACAGCATTTGCTTTTGAAAGGATACATCTTTTCATTTAGTCTGTTCAATTTTACGGTAGAACAAGAAGGATCTTGAGCAAAATGCAGCCTGCCTCTTCCTCCCAAGGGAGCCTCTGGAGACGCACTGCACTTACAAAAGTAAGTGAAGGTTTCAAGGGGTACCAGAGGGACAGCAGGCTGATGGCACCACTCTCCGTCTCCATGGAAATATGTCTTGATGTAATTAATGACAAAAAACCGAGACAAGAATAAAAATGATTCAGAGAAGCTCTGATACTTCTCTTGTTTAGCTCCCGTGATTAAACCCACATAGAGCCTAGAATGGGGAGATGAGGCTCAATTATAGCTAAGGAACAGCATAACAAATTATCTCCTTTGCACTTCTTTTGCTGATGAGTAATCCAATTCCTACCCAAAGCCATGTTGACTATGGAGATTTTGCCAATATCTGATTCATCAAGATGCTGGAAGAGTGTGGGATTAGAAATGCAGAAGGACCGTAGCTCTCCACCACTCATTCTTAAACATGGATAATTTCAGGTAAACTTTTTAATAGATAACAAGAACACAGCCAAATACTTTGATGAAAATCTATCTTTATCTAAAATGAAATACAGACAAATGGCCTGCTAAGTTAAGAATTTGAATCTTCTCTTGGAAGGTGTCTCTGCCCATGGCAGGGGGGTTGGAACTCAATGACTTTTAAGGCCCCTTCCAGCTCTAATCTTTCTATGATTCTATGTACAATATAAATATCTTTTTATTTTTGATGGCGAGTCCGTTTTAGATTTGAGGACTTCAACTGAATGAGCAAGTTTTATGTGTCTTGAAGGTCTTTTGCTCAGAAAATGCCCAGAACTGCAGGTTCTGAAGTTATAACTTAAATACTATTGAAAGGTACAAGCAGCCTTAGCCTCATGCCCCTGGCCGTTGAGAGCCACAGAAGATTGGCATCCCTGTGTTTCCAGCCTCAGCTGTTGTGTGTGTGTACAAGTAGGAAGAGACAACTCTCAGCAGCTTTCCTGAGTCTGAAAGGAACCTATTCCTGGAAGTTACAGGGTTGTTGAATTCCTGGGACAGAAACAATATGACTGGTGAAACTCTGTCTTGCAACTGCTGCTGGCTGCTGGCACAATTTGAGGGCTGGGTCTGTGAGCCAGGCACTGGTTTTCTGAGCTACGGAACCTGTAACCCCAGCAGAAGGAGGTGCTGGCCCAGAGCACGACAGTGAGGTGCGAAAGTAGTTCAAATAAATTAAAAAAAAAAAAAGTTTGGAGTCCTTTATTAAAGGCAATCTTGTACATAAATATATAAAGAGCTCAAGGGATGTTATTGTTTAAATAAATATTTAAGGGAGATTCTTCTCAATTTAAACAAAGTGAGCTGTAGCATGTGGAAAGCAGCAGCGTTTGATTACATACATGCAAGAGGCCGAAGCAAACCGTTATGAACAAAGGCGTCAGAGGAGGAGAAAGCAATTTCATTGGATTCTCTTTCTCCGAGACAGGCTGTTGATGGCACCATTTCTGCTTAGTGCCAAAGTGCAGCAGGGGTACAAACCCTGACCATCCCAGCAGTGGATGAGCTGTGCAAGAAAGCCCATTCAGCAAGCCCCATTGGTGTTTTGTCCGATGAGGCACCTGGGGATAGAATTAAGTGCAGGGTTTAGCTCTGTGGGTGAAACCCTGCCGGGCAGCCGGTGGCTTGACATGCAGCAGCAGGACTGTGTGCCCAAGGAGAACGGGACAAAGGTGGGTATGGCCCATCATGCATGGCCCATAGTGTGTGTTGGCCAGTCTTTGACAGGTACACAACCACAGCCTTGATACCAGAGGGCTGTGCATTGCAGTGCAGATTCACCTTAAAGCCCTGCTTGATTTTGTCAGCTACAGAGCCGGAGTCACCTTGTGCAGTGAGCTCGGTGCAGCCAAAGCTCAACTCTGTGCACTGTCAGAGGTTTGATACAAGGAGCTGCTTTCTGCCCTGCAGGTAGAACATGCCAAAGGCGTAAACCTCCAAATGGCAGTAGCAGAAAAGAAGAGAAAACAAGAGAAACTCACTGCTGAGGGACAAGACACCCGAATAAAAGTGAAAAAATGCTAAAAGGATGTAAGCAGTTAAAAAACCCTCAGTGAGACTGAGGTTATTAGGAACCTGTGTATGTCATAAGGCTTGTATATAGATTTGGACTATGGGATTCATAAAGATGTTATAAATGAATTGATAGAAAAGGACTTAGGAGAACCCATGACACTTGCTTCAGCGTGGGAAACCTGAATTTATGTCTGGGTAGGAGGTTGCCAAATGGTCTTCACCAGTACAGAAGGCTGAAATGCTCATCTTCCTCACCCTGTGCTAGTCTTCTTCATTTGAAAAAGGTAATACTTTTGCCTTATCAGAAATGAATTTTTCTTCTCTGATATAACTGTGTATTCACTTCCCTTATGAATTAAAGTCACAAGCCAATAGAGCACCAAATAAATCACCTTTCCAAAGTACCTCTGAAACTGGGGGATTCTGTAAAGGTCGTGCAGTTCACGTGACACATGGATGCATCTGAAGACATGGCAGATCTCCTGTATGAAGTAGGCCATGGTTTATATAGAACACTGGATTATTAAGATGGTTGCTACAGGAGTAGTCAGCCAGGGCTGTATCTTGGTACAAGACAAAATCTGTGCACCCATTCATGAACAAACTTCTTTGATTTTTCACCCTCTCCCATGTCATTGGACAACAGAATAACATGACGACAAATTTATATCTGTAGTGTAACTGCAGGAACGTAGCAAACTTCCCTCAGGGCTGGGTTCAATCTGGTTCTCTCCAGCCACAGCATCTGGGGGCCTCAATGTTGCTGCACAACCATCTTCAGAAACCCAAGACCCTCACATGGCTCAGGACAGAAGACCTGACCCACACCATCTGTGGAGACATGAAGGTCTGCAGAGTAGGTCAAAGCAGATAATTTGGAAAAAAAGCATTAATTTCCAAGACAAAATAGTCCGTGATTCATGACCGTTTAGTTTCCAGCAAATGCTAAGTCCCAAGGCACAGTGTTGTGATTGTCGAACTAGTCATGTCATACATACTGGTTTAATTCAAAACAAAACTGTAGAAAGAGTTAGCTGGAAATAAAGGTGGGATAGCAGCAGGGTCTTAGTCTCCAGTACATCAGGCAATTCATCAAGCCATTATGGTTTTGCGTTAGCACCCATGAGGTGACCTCACTCTTTTCCTGTGCTGTGTGCAGTGACAGGAGGTGGCTGAACCAGCCAGGGTTGCAGATTAGGAGACAGCAGCTCTTACAGAGCTGTACAAGAAACCTTAAGCACAGACCTGACCGCTTCATTCATGAGATTGCTCCCCACTTGTAATCATCACATCAAAGTTGGAACAGCAACAGCTTCCTGGATTTTGTGTTCCTGTTCCTTTTGTGACAACTTCCACAAGGACATCCCCAGTAAACATCTCCAGTCCTTGGACTGTCAGTCTCCACTCCACCCATCCAGTGTCATCCAGCATCAAACTTAAGGGCACTGTTTGCCACAACATTCAGGCAAGCACTTTCTTGTTTGCTTCCACGATGCTTGGGGCAGCTACCTGTAAGCTTCCACCACTCACTTTCCTTGTCTGTTTCAGTTCTGCAAATCCCTGCCTAAAACTCCTCCCTGTGACATCCTTGACAAAAGAAAGGCTGTTGGTTTGCAGTGAGCACTGCCTGTGATGCTGTCCAACGCCATCTCACAGCTCCTTAGCACTCCTTCATTGCTCAGTAGCTGTCTGTAGGCAGCTCTGGTCTTCTCATGGTGTCAACTCCTGTGGAGCAATGGCTATTCTTGTGGTCTTTATTTCTACACCATCTCACACAGCTGAGTCCTGATGTGTGCATGGAGCTTCCATGAACTAATGAAGATGATGAAACTTCACTGCCCAGCTTTGTGGAAGGAGAGACATATGGGGATATCGGAAGCCTGTAGCCATAAAAGTAGTGAAGGAAACCACCTCTCCCTGCCACTCCATCAGGAACGGAAGCAAGCAGACTGCAGCTCCCTACCTTTCAATGTGGAAATCACTTCAAGTGGCAAAATGGAAACCCTGACATTTCACCATCTGTCTGCAAATGCTGCATATGTATTGCTTACAAAAATAAGCTACAAAAATACTGTTAAGGCTGAAAAACCCATAAGGCAAGAGATGCCAGAATTAGGCCTCCCTTGTGCTATGTGTTATGATATACTTGTTAATTAGATGATTGCACAGTATTTTGACAGAGGTCTCAGCTTTACCCCATGGTACAGGATGGCCTGTCTTCACTGGAGAAGATATTGTACAAATTTCTTTCATAAAGAAGTGCAGTGTGGTCCTAGGCGTTATTTGCTACCCAAGTCCTCCTCTGAATAAAAATGTCTGATTTTCCCAATACTTAGAAAATTTCAGTGGCACACCTCCCTGTTGTACCTGGTTACCTCACAAGTGTCTCAGTTCTGGTACCTCTATGTGGTGGTACTCTAGCCACTTGAACAAAATGGAAATGGAGGGAAAAGACAGGCATGCAAGCAACCAGCTTTATCAAATCAGGCACCAATTTATCAGGGGTCTGGCTTGGTCACTCACCCCAGCTGTCACCCACAACTGTGACCTTCCCTGCAGCAAGTCCCATGCTCACATCCACCCTTTCGGGCTTCATGGGTCCCACAGCCCAGTGCTTCAAGGTCATGAACTAAGACCAAGGGGTGGCCAACAGCAATAACTGACAGCATGGTGGTGCAAGGGTGTTCAGCATCAGACAACACTAGATGCTGGAGGCAGATCTCCCATCGACTCCCACCGCAGGAGAGGGCATTCAGTGCTAGGGTCTCAAGGTATGTGCAGACCGGGGGACACACCCCACAGCTAATGACTATGGACTGGGGAAAGCTTCGAAGTGACCTGGCACAGAAGACCCTGCGCAGAGAGCGGAACTGAAGCCAGTTCTGCAAGGCAGCACTCTTCTTCCCAAGAAGGGACGGTGGATGGGGCAGCTCAGGTTTCACATCAGGCTTTGGCATCTCCAGACTCTCACCATGGCTGACACCTTGACATACATCTCTGTGCTGCATGCCTGAGCTCTCCAAGCCCCTGGCTCCTCACTTGCATCATGTACTCCCCATCCCAGTCCCATGTCATCCTTCAGTTTTATCAACCCTTTAGTACCAGACCTTCCATTAGTCCAGCATCCCCAGGGTCCCTGGCTGCCTCCTGGCTGTGCAGGGAAAGTGTCAAAAGAAGAGTGCCATCCCCTGCTTTCCTTTCCATTGCTCAACTCCTCTGCCCTGAGCAGCATCATGGGGAGAACACAGCCTCATCCTGCTCTGAGGACTGGGGACTGTGGCTTTGGGCTGCAGAGGGAAGCCACTAGTCCTTGAAGCCGGGTCGCGGATGAGCTGTGGGGAGGCAGCAGGGTCTTGGTAACACCAACTGGGTGTGCAGGAGCACTGGGGTTGGCACTGGGATCTGCCAGGATGCTGGGCTAAGCTTGCTCACGCAAGAAGAAATCTCAACAGTTTTTCACTACTCAGCCCTAGCACATCCCTAATAAGTTGCTATTTTTTCCCTTCAAAAGCTATCACTGAGCCAAACTGGAGGATATTTACAAAGTAAAAAAAATAAAATTACAGTCCTAACACAAAGCTGCCAAGCTTCAGATCTGTACTCCAAAGCACAGAGGGATAAGAACATCCAAGGAAAGGATCACCAGGTTCCCCCCTCCTGTTTCTTTTCTTTTTTTTTCCAGTTGGACAACAATGCCTTTTTCCCTATGCTCATTCTTGGAAATGGCTGGACAGTTTTGGCTGAAATTTTCCAGAAAAGAACTTAGCCCGAGGCAAATCATCAAGTTGGAAGAACTCAGTCTAAAAGATTCAAGTCTGGCAAAGTTATAAGCAACTGCAAATGCAGTTTTATAGCAGGACATATATGAGTAACCTTAATCATAAGAGCTGCATGCAATCCCACTTTTGACACATTCAAAGTTATAATAGCTAATGATGCTGTTCCATTCAGGCACGTCTTATCACAATTGAGATATGTCACCAGGAAGAAACTTTAACTCAGTCATCCCACTGAGCCTTCCCACACCCCTTCCTACTCAAACAGCTCTTCCCATATAACAACTGGTGGTACAAAAAACTACAGTTCCCTCGCCTCCAGTATTTGCATTTGTGCTTCTGCTTCTTGGATAGAGGCAGCTGATGCTAAAATGGGATTGCTCTCTGAACTAATGTATTCAAAATTAATAAAAGAAATAAAGCAACACACTCCTCTGGCAGGTTCCCATGCATATTTTCCATAAAAGTTCATTTTTCCACATGAACAAATTGTGAGTATGTGGGGGATTTGCACTGAATCTTGATATGGAGCTTAGAATTCTTGGCACTGCTTGGGACGTTAAAATGACATCAGCTCTACTTTCTATATTGAAATTTTATAGTTGCTGCCTGACCCCATTGCTTTGTTCTGCGCATATTCTCTCTCCTCCGAGCCGTCTCTCTGCCATGGCATGAGAGTATCATGAAAAGCTGTGTGTTTGTATTACTTATAGCCCTGCCTGCCCCTCCCTGTGCCGGGCACCCAAGTGATAAAACCGCATTTCTTCCTCCAGGACAAAGCAGCATTGTGGGTTCAAGGGACGAGGGCACCTTTGCCAGCCGAGAGGTTCCCCCACAGCATGGCAGCTCTGTCCTGAGGGACCTGGCAGGCTGAGCAGGGTCCCCCTCTTTTCTCTGGAGGAGCAGAGGAGTGGAGTACGCACTGTTGGGGTGACACAGTTGTGGGACAGCAGGGATCGTGGGAGGTCAGCTATTGCAGGGAGGACACTGTGAAACCACCCTGCCTTGCTCAGGAAAGGGAAGGTGGGGTGGAAAGAAGGGGAAGAGAAAAGGTGGGAGACAGGGCTTTCTCCAGCACTGGCAAAGTAGCACCTGGAGCACTGATTGTTCAGCGCTACTTCAGTGGATGGAAAGCATGTGTGCCCCCCCCACCGAATACACACACTCATACATGCCAAGGGAAGCAGCAGGGAGAGGCAGCATTTTTTAAAATTAAACAAAAATCTGAGTAACGGTGTTTCTGTGTCATCCAGCAGTGTGAGCTGCTGTGTTGAAACACCGTGGTGCAGGAGGACTGATTTGGTACTTAGGTTCCCCTGAGAATCACGGCGCTGGGAGAAGCAGGAGTGTCGGGGCAGGGAGTGTTAACAGAGTCCTGACACTGGGACTACAGTTCCACAGGCATTAGCACAGACACCACACTTGTTTCCTGGATTTCAAATAAAAGAAGGTTTCAAGGAAAATATGATGCTTTCCTACATCCCCTGTGACTTGGAAAGCAACAAGAGCAAATAAAGACAGTTAATTATCTGGCACGCCACATCTAAACATTTCTGAGAGCACTGCTCTGCCGTTACTGTAAGAGTCACGCTGGAACAGCATTAGCATATACTCTGTAAACAGACCCAGTGCCATCCTCCAGCACAGCCCCAGCCTCCCCCACCGGCACTCCAGCAGCTGGACAAACCCAGCAGGGACTATACCTGACAGTCCACAAAAATGCCAGTTTTGCTCTAGGCTGGCTTGTTCACAGTGGTAACTGGGTTTGTGATTTCCTACGTTGCCTACATGCTCTGCCTCTCTAATGTGTGACAGAGAATCGCTGCTGCTTGCTTCTCTGTGAAAGCTTATAATTTCATCAGTTCACTGTCGTATGGAAATAGCCACGAGACCAGATTAACAGTTAAAGATTGTGAAGCCCTTTGCCAAACACCTCTTCCTCTATAAGCAACATTTTTACGATTGCATTTGCAGCAGTATTTTTGCAATCACATTTATACTCTCCTTTACAAGCACATGCAACCACATGCAGAATGCAAAAAATCTTTACCTTCTGTGCCCAAGGGAGAGATCCTCATTTCTTCTCATGGATTAGTAGTAGGATGAAAAACAAACCTGAGAAAGACCCTTGAACAGACTCATCTGCTGAGAGTTGTCTAATTCCCAAGCCTGCTCCTGCTAGCAGCTCTAAGTTTGTGCTCTGAATAGAGGCTGTGTTATTTTAACCACAGGATTTCTAGTCATGGGGGAGGAGAGATGGATTAGGTACGTTTGCAATCTAATGCTTCACATTTACCTCAACTGAAACGAACTACTTTAAGCCTGATGTAAATAAGTACTGCTAAGGTATAAATTTCAAGAGCCCACTAACCAATTATGCTTAAACTAACATGCTAAATAACTGTGGAAAATTCCAGAGGAATAAGATAACATACTTTTGTGTTCTTTCCTAAATAAAAGGCATGTGTGGAATTTCATGCTAGATACTACGACAAGTGAGGGGCAGCAGATGAACTGTTCAAACTAACCTATGTAAGGTGCCATACCTCATAAAACAAAATTCCTAACACCTGTTCACATGGATTTCAGCAGGCATCCCAGCAATTTGGGTTTTCATGGTTTGTAAAAAGTACAGATATGAGGGATTTGAATCTAATATTTCAAAAGAGCAAATAAAGCTCTTTAAGGTAATGAGGCAAGATTTTAAAAGGCCACTGTAGAAGTCTGTGTCCCGAGCACAAACATTAACCTGCTGCACAAGTGCCATCTCCAACAGGGATATAAGCTTGATACCCTCCCTGCAGCTCAGGGATTCCCACTCAGGTTGTTAAACACAAGCAAAATACTGTGCCAAGGACACCGGTTTGTGTCTTTTATTGTTTAATCCGGCTCAAACTCTGCCTTCATTTCCTGGTTTGTAACACTTTGGTGCCGCAGCTGCTGAGGTTGTATAGTGGCTATAATGTGGCTATAGTCCAGGCTTCCAGGGCCACCTTACAGCTAATGGAAAAGAGATCTATTAAATTTGTGTGAGATATGAGTTGTAAATAAAGGGCATTCTTAAACTTTGGGCTGAACTGAGGAAAACAATGTGGATGCAAAACACTAGAAGAAGGGGGACAAATTCCAATTTGTCTTTGACAGCAGAGGCTTCAGGAACACGAGCCTAATTCCATTTTGAACAAAACCTGGCTCTATAAATAACATTATCTTACACTTACATAACGCTCTTCATCCCAAAGCATTCCCGAGTGCTTTGCAGATGTAATCATCTCGGCTGAAAACCGCTGGCGGACCTCCCGCCTGAGTGTGGAGGGTAGTGCCGTCCGGCAGTGCTGCCCGTGCTAGGCAGGAGGGAGGCAGCCGAGCATCCAGCTGCAGCTTGGCCAGCTCCTGTCCTTCTGCAGTGCCCTGCTCTTGGGGTGCTGGCCAGGAGCAAGGGCTGCCAGCCCATTGGGTCACCTGGTCTTTTCTGGCTGCAGGAGAGCTGGCTCTGACGTAGAGGTCTGGTGCCTTTAACAAGCAGCAGCGGTTAAGAGCAGTTTTACCCGTCACCCAGCTCAGCCTGCAGGTTCTCAGAACAGACTGGGAGGTTGTAAAGTGGCGGGGGTTGGTCACTTCTCCCATGTCACAAGTGATAGGACAAGAGGAAATGGCCTCAAGTTGCAGCAGAGGAGGTTCAGGTTAGTTATTAGGTAATTTTTTTACACAGAAAGGGTTATCAAGCATTGAAATGGGCTTCCCAGGGAAGCTGGTTGAGGCACTGTCCCTGGAGGTATTCAAAAGACAGGTTGACATGGTGCTCAGGGACATGGTTTAGTGATGTTTTTTTGTCAGAGTTAGGTTGACGGTTGGACTAGATGATCTTAAAGGACCCTTCCAACCTAGATGATTCTATGATTCTATCTCCAGAGATGTCAGCCTCAGGCTGAGCTGTCTGAGCTCCCCCGGAATTCTGGCTCAGCCTGGCTCACCTGAGCTTGGGTTTTCGCAGGGAAGGCAATTAGGACCCTAAGCATCTGTGCCACCAGGTAGGCAGGGGTTTGCACCTGAGGTAGATGGAGAGTGTCCCCAGACCTCTCATCAACATGTCTCTGGCCTGTGAAATGCTTTTTCCTTCCACCAACCAAACAGCTCACTCCACCCCAGCTCTCTTTGGCATTGATGTAATTGTCATAAGATCAATCCCACTAATGTTTCCCAGCTACAGGTTCTACCTCATCCTTGCATTGCAACCCACTAGGAAAGCAGGGATGAGAAATGCTCCTGGGGCAGGGGCAGGTATTGCTACAGCCCTCTTGGGGGAAGCTCGAGCTGGAAGATCCTAGGTCTCTCCCAGTTTGCAGACATATTGGTAAGACAGGCACCAGACTTGTGCACCAACATTGCAAGGAGAGGAATTTAAGAAGAAAACAGCACGTCTCCTTTTCTTGTGCTCTCTGCTCTACCCAGGTGGAGGATCTCTGCGTGCACAAGGGAAGTTTCTGTGCTGCAGAGGGGTATATTTTTCATTTTTGCTTAGCTGGTTTGATAGGAAACAGCAGGAGGAAGAGAGGCCAGCAGAAGTTGCTCTGCAGGTTGACCTGAAAAGAGACCATTTTTCCAGAGAAGCTAAAAGAAAAGTGGGAGTGGATAAAGTAAAAATAATTTTGAATGAAGTGAAAGCATTTGACCCTAATGCATGGTTTAATTTTTCTAGTTTATCTCTTAGGTCAGACTGTACTCAATTTACAAAGAAACAGCACTTCAAAAACAAACATAAGGGAAATGAAGAGTTTCATTTCTAAAATGTCAAGGCAACACATTTCAGCATTCCACATTGCTGCTGTTTCTTTGGGACGTGGAGAAAAGCAGTAGCAGAGGTATGGGTTTAGTGTTCCTTTCTTCTCTTAGACAATTCAATAAATTGGACCCCAATTCACATACTGGTTCTTTCAAGTTCGTATTTTTTATCAAAAAACCCCAAAACCCAAACCCCAATTATTCAGTCTGAAACCTTTGCCAGGTTTAGGCTCTAATACAGCAGCCAGCCTTTGGAAGTCTAACACCTGCCTATTGATGAAGTTTGGTTTTTTTCTCTCATGCCTTGAGGCAGCTCAGACCTACTCTCTGCCTGGTGTGTCCTCCTGCTGCAATGCAAACCACAAACGTGCCCACTGACTCCAAAACCAAGTCAGCTCCACATAGTTTCCTAGTGCTCTATCCCTCTTCATCCAACCCTGACATTACGGATCTTAGCTGGAATGGCAGCTTCCCAAGTGTAAACAGCAACAAATTATTCCTGGTCTGGGAACGTTCCCTTTCAGCACCCTCTGTGTGATGCTGGATATTTCTGTACCATAATCACACTGGGCTGAGGTCTGTAAGCTGCATTACTCACCTGCCTTCCATTAAGTCCTGCAGAAGGAAACACGGCCCATGCTAGAACTATTTAGGGATTCAATTTTGCATTTCAGTCAGTGCTTAGATGAATCAAGCAACAAATGAAAGGAAATGTGAAGCACAATGAACTGTACAATAAAGTACAATTTTGCAGCGGCAAGAACTCCCACACGGGCCTCCCCTTCTGAGATAATGGGATGAAGAATTCATAATAGAAATTGTAGATGGAAAATTACATGTTAAAGGAACCTGAGTAGTTCCTGTTCTATTTTGCATATTTTCTCCCTTTTTCATAAAGTGAACTGAGAATTAGAGATAAAAAGTTTCTATTTCTTTTGAATTAGGGAACCAATTCTAGAAGTGATATTGCCAATCCACACAGCTGAAAATTCAAGCTGACGTGCTTTGAATTATTTTCTTTCTGGATTGCAGTGCTTGCTTCTGTTCTATTTATTTCTAAAATTATGTCAATTGCAACCATCAGTGAACATAAATCCTCAAATGATGTGATGAGCTAAAACCAAATGAGCTTACAGTTAATTGCAAGTTAACCCAGGGAATTCCGTCAAAGAGTTTCCCCTTAAATAAAGTGCATGCACCACTCAGTCACAAGCCCAAAATAAAACATGTGAGTGCCCAGTTTGGGGGATCCAGGCCCAGGAACAGGAAGAGCATTGGCAGCCATTGATCTTATGTGGTCCTTGCTTCCCTTCTCTAAACACAGCAGGTCTTCATAAAATCATACAATGGTTAAGGTTGGAAGGGACCTTGAAGATCATCTAGTTCCAACAGCCTGCCATGTGCGGGGACACCTACCACTAGACCTGACTGCTCAAAGCCCCATCCAACCTGGCCCTATCATGGGGATGTTGCACTCAAACCATTAAGAAGCATCTCCCAGTTAATGACATTAGGACTGTGACCTCCATTCAGGGTTATGTGGGATACAAGTAACCCCAGGCACCTATGGGGAGGTAGGAGGTCCAGGGGACATGGAGCAGGGGTACCACCAGCACAGCCCCAGGACACCCAGGTCTGCTAAGCAGGAGGAGGAACATGCTGAGGTGGGCCGAGCACTGCAGCCAGGCCCTACAGATTTTGCCATGGTTCCGTCATGATGAACAAATTCAAATCAATCTGCTTCTGCAATGAGTGGAGGAAGCTCTAAGTTTCACAGCTTACCACTGCCCCAACCATCAACTTCATTGCATGTGGTTGAAACCTCTGAAGTTGGTACACGAGCACTGGGCAAAACCTAAAGTATAATAAAAACTAACTGTAATGGTGCAGGCTGTTCTTACCTTGCAGTGGTGGATCTCATGGAATTGCAGGTCTCAGCAAAGAAGCAAAGGATTAAGTGACTGAATCACCAGGCAACAGACACGAGCCAAGGTCCTACTGGGACTTCAGTGGAGGTGGACTGCTGTATTCAGCATGCAATAAGGAAAGCTGTGGTCACCTTCAGGCCTGAGATACCTCACAATTGTCCCAGAAAGGGCTCAGTGGCAGTGCTCTGGGCTTTATCTGCAGTCACTCAGCGTAGGGTGTGAATTTGTGTTGCTTAGCAAGTTCTTTTCATTAAATTAACAAATTTATAAAAAATAAGTATAATTACCTCTTCTTTACAGATGTTTAAGAATGTATCATGAGTGCAGCTAAGTTGGCCTCGCAGTTGGATGTTCCCCTAACTCTCCTCCCATTCATAACAGAATGCCTGCAGTTGATGATGTTTCAAATCTTGGCTAACTGGCCCAGTGCGGGTGCGGACTTGAGTTCAGGGGTTGCTTTTGCAAAGGAACACCCTGCTTGCAAAGATGATGAAGCCAAAATCATTCAGCTGCTGGTAGTCTTGTCATACTCCATACATGTCCAGAAGGCATGTTTAGCTTTGCTTGTGTGCATGGCTTTTGCTTTACTTAATAAACTCTCTTTTTCTCAACCCATGAGCTTTCTCATTTTTAATCTTCTGATTCTCTCCCCTGTCCCACCAGGGGGAAGTGAGTGAGCGGTTGCATGGTCCTAGCTGCTGGCTGGGTTTAAACCATAACACTCAGCAATAGAGAAGTAGCAGTCACCAGTGAGACCTTCCACTCTAGAAGATGTTACCTTCTTCCTCAGTCCCACCAGAAGGGCTGATGTGATTGCTGCTACTGAATATGGCTTAGTTATGAAGCATCATCTGAGGTCCTTAAGCAAATTAAATCCCGATAGGTAGGTTCATCCATCAACAGGGAACATTTGCACTAGATATGTGCTCCCAACAGCAGTGATGCCCCATGTCTACATGGACTGCACCAAATGTTCTGAAGTTGTGCAGGGGAGGTTTAGATTAGATATTAGGAAGAATTAATCTAGTGAAAGAATGGTCAGGCACTGAAACAGTCTGCCCAGGGAGGTGGTTGAGTCATCATCCCTGGAGGTATTTAAGAAACATGTAGATGTGGCACTTCAGGGCATGCTCCAATGGCTGAGATTTTAGGGGTTTTTTGTGTGTGTATGATTGGACTCAATGATCTCAGAGGTCCTTTCCAACCACAATGATTCTGTGATTGTGCCCACAGTGATGGTCTGCATATCTAAGATGCTGATGGTTAATCCAGACTTGGAGCACCATATTGCCAAGCTGTCCTTTGGATGACAAAAGCGTGAACCAAAACAGCACAGTGTGCCTCGGGAGACCAATGTGCAGCACTCCTGGTGACTCAAAAGAAAAGTGTGGTGGTAACGATGCTCCCCACAGCCCACAGACTTTCCCACAAACTTGTCCAGCTGCAAGGTGTCAGGATAAAGTCCTTGGTTTGGAGGGTGCGTTCAATGAGACGGGAGCAAATAACAGAGATCCTTATTCAGCTGGAGGTGTCAGGGCACATTGTGGAGAAAATGGAGAGGAAAGGAACCCAGGGCTTCAAAGCAGGAACGTCAGAGGTCCTGAAAATAGAAGCTAATGAGGAAAACAGAGTTAGCAGAACTCTTTGCTGAACTTAAGAAAATGTTGATATTCAGGCAAACTGTGTAATACTTCTTGTTAGGTACTCGTAGTGATTCCTTGTTTTTCTGCACCTCTGCAGAAGCCCAGGGACACTTGGCAGGTCCCTGTAGCCATGCTAGCAGAAGGTGACATCACACTGGTAATGTCTGGGGGTAGTTACGGCTTGTCACTCTATGCTGTGAAAGCAAAATGCAGGGCCAGCCACCAGGAAGGGAGTGGATCCGGCCTGATGGCTGCTCCTCTGGCAAAAGGAGTAATCACTGCTCATGGAAGTGCGGGTGGGTCTGACAGGAACTGGAGTGCTGTCCTGTGGCCTCTGTGGCTCCTTGGCTATTTTCATGTGACAGTTATTGATATTTTCAGCAAGGCAGGAGGCATCCAGGCAGCAGGGAGTGGAATAAGTCTCTTTTTAATGTGTCCAGAATGCAGCCTGCATCTCTAAGAAAGCCTCTGTTCCCATGCCTTGCCTTCAGCTACTTTCTGTAGTAATTGCTGGTACAATTAGCCAAGTCACTGCCCAGGAGGCAGTGTAAAAGCCTGGCTGAAGGAAATGCTAAAGCTCCCACTGAATGAAAAGGTAGATCAAGAATAAAACACGGAAAGCATGGCACTACACCAGTGCTTACCTCTCTCACTGCTTGCAGTTTCCTTTGCTGGTTGGTTGTTTTCGGGTTTTTTGCAACAAAAGTTATCCTGCATATGATACTATAAGACACAGGGAAAGATGCTTCACCAACCTGCTTACAGGCATCCTCCAAGCCTTCATTACACCTAGCAGCACTGGAGGAATTTGTTCAAAAATTATGAAGTGTGCATGGAAGATCTCAAATCCTACTGAGCCCTGAAGCCCTTTGCATTGCTGAGGGCAGGCAGGATGAGGTGGAGCTGTCTCTACGTCATCTCTACCTGAGGATATTTCCTTGTAGAGAGGTCAGGTCATTCTCTAGAGCTCCCTGGGGAAATGTGCAAAAGGTCTCTAAGTAATTACAAGATCTGCTGTGAGCTCTTTTGTTTTTTAAGTCTAAAGCAAGACAGCTAAGCTGAGGCCAAATCTTGTGCTTTCCAGACAAGTGAGATGTCTGAATAATGTACTTTGTCTCAGAGATCAGGATTTGATCCCCAGATGTATCGCAGACTCCCTGTATCACTTTGGCAAGTCACTTTGTGATGGATTTTCCTACACTTGGCACTAAAGCCAAGTCATTACAATAACTATATAAGGCAAGATCCCCAGCAGAACTCATTTCCCCTTGTCCAGAGTTCTTTGGAAGAGTTAGCCCATTATTTTACTTACTAACTGGGACCTCAGCTTTTCTGAAAACCTGCCCATGCTTGGCAGTCCTGAGTTCTTAAGAAACTCTATCGCCACTCCTTTCTGCCTCCCTTCCCATCTGCATGTTGAAAGAAACCATCTTTCCTTGGAGCCCTTCTTTTGGCTTTTCTGTTCCAGCTTTGAGTTTCCACTGGTGAGACCTCTCCCATGTGAGGTGTCCCAGCCTCTCTGGCCCAGCAGGGCACGGGCCTCTGAAACACACCGACCTGCCTTGGTCATACAAATATACACCAGTGGTAACAGGACTCGAACTTAAAAGAAGCAAACTGCACATAGAAAAGACACTAAAAAGGAAAATAAACCATCATGTTAGATTCCTTTTTGATGCACTTTCATCTATTTTCTCTTGTAAGATCCTGGGTGTTTGGAACCTATTTCTGCTTTGTATATTTGGAGGATTAGAAGGCACGTTTTCGGGGAAAGGCAATGTAAATCCTCTTCGGGTTTATAACGATAAAGATGAATAAGGATAAGCATGCTCTGTCCAGAGTGAGCATCAGAAGGAGCAAAACATTTTCTTTTTACTAGGAAAAATCAGGATTTCCTAGGAAGTATAAAGAATAGCAAACTGAACTTTCCTCTATGTAATGACCACAGTAACTCTGCTTAATTTTTTATTATTTTTTTCTGAAACTGGTGTTTAGCATAGGATTTCTCACATGCTGGAACTGCTCCTTTGAGCTATGGAAACTTACATATAATGAAAGTTACAAAGGTGGTTGTACTCAAATTATACCTTGCCCTTAGCACATCAGAACTCATTCCCACCTATTAGTATTTCAGAAAACTAAGCCCCGCACTGTCGATGTGGGTCACTCATTGATTGGCAGTGAGCTAATGTTTAGAGTTGATGGAGAAAAAACAAGGATATTTTTGGAAAAGTTCTGGTAATCAAATTAGGATTTGCCCGAAGACTGATGAGCTCACAGCAATCTTTCCCACCAAAAATTACAAGAAAACAGGGTAAAATTAAAGAGAACAACAAATCGGCTGGTAGATGAGCTCCCAGCTCCTTCAGAGACAAAACTTGCAGGGCTGACAGGGTGATATTTTTGAAATCCTGAGTGCCTTGTAGAAAGCGATAAGTGCCAGTGGCTCCTTCTAAAGCCAGGGCATTTTGGTACTTTATGGGCCAAATCCTGCTCTGATGGGAGCTCTGCCTGACCTGCGGACTGTGCTGATGGAGGTCAGGGTCAGCCCTGTCTCATGGCTTGCCCTTTCCTCATGCCCAAAGCAAGTTAGAAAACCCAGAGGAGGCCAAGAGTCTCATTCTGGTCACTAGCCAGTTCAGTACAGAGAAAGCATCCAAAAAGATTGCCAAAAGATCCCAATAGCTGCATCTACATTGCACATCTTCATACAGCACAGAGCTGCACTTCTATGTCACCCCCTTGCTGCCATTTTCAGTGCTTAATAATCATTTGAGATGTGGCCAGGGAGGACTCCTGGACAGTGACAGTGATGCAGTGAAATTTCCCACTGAATAAAAGGGTTTATGAAGCCAGGGCTGGGAACATTTCCTTGAGCAAAAACATGGTGCAAATGCCTTCGTTGCGTGTGTTATGCATCATATGGATGCTCCGGAGTTTGAAGCTGGTTTTCTTATACTTTAAGTAACAAATGGGTGGGTCTCTTTCCTTTTACAATGCATTTCAGAAGTCTACAAAAAAGCAATGTCAGACAGTGCTGGGCTGTATGTAGGGAGTGGCCTGGATACAAAGTCTTTCACTTTTAGCTAATCTCTTCAAATCTGTTTAAGACAGGAGCAGTTTGAAGCTCTTACGCTCTGAGAACTACTTGGCAGCTCAAATTAAATGAATTAGGCCAGGTTCCAGAAGATGTGACGTTGTCACAGCAGGGTCGACAGCAACCCTCTCCAGCATCCTGATCCCTGTCTGCAGATGGGGCAAAACAAAATGCTACACCCTTTCCACAGCCACATGAGGAGATGAGTGAGATATCATAGGTGTTATCTTCTCAGAGCACCACTGGCTCTTTGGGCACAAAGGCAGGCTGCTGTGCCCCATTCCTGCTTGGTGGCTCCCCTGCACAAATGTGAGCAGCTGGTGCCCAAGAGTGGCAGGGGAGAGGAAGGCAAGATGGTGTGCTGCCAAAATTCAGGCCCATGCAGCATTTTCCATTACTGGTCAAGTTTGTCTCCTTGATCTCATTAGAATTTTTATTTTCCTATTAGTTTACATCTTTATTTGAAAGCGAATCGGTTGCTGTTGTTATCAATGCTCAGCAGCAAAGTAGTTTATCAGAGATTATTCCAATGTATCTGTGTGTGTTGGTATTCCAGAATGACAGAAAGTCTATAAACAGGCTTTTTTAAAGGATTCTTATTTGAGGAAAGGCAGAAAAACAACCTTCCACTCTGGGCAAACTCATGAGATTTGAAAAAGCCTAGGAAAGCTTTGCTGTGAAGAAACAGATGTGCCTTCCTGGTGTGCTTGCGGGAGCCCAGCTGCCCCAGCAGGGCTGCTCAGGGGAAAATGGGGAGGGGACCCTCAGGTAAAACCAGCTCTTGCTCCCAGCCCTGCAACTGCGGGAGCTGCTGTGGAGATCTGGGACCCTGGGGTGTGAAGTGGCTTTGTAGCAAGAGCCCCCGTGGCAAAACTAATGGGTTTTAATTCCCCTGGCTCCTCCAGTTTGACAACATCAATGCATTACTGCCAAACATTTCTATTTTGACCAAATGGTATTTTCAAATGGAAAAAAACCCCACGTTCAGCTGGAAAATATCCAACCGGATCTAGTCCTCACGATATGCTGCACTGATGTGCTATTTATGCACAGGAGGTTGGCGTTGCTTTCGTAAGGAAATGAATCCAAGAGGAGCCTCAACAATGAACCACAGCCAGCGTCGGTATATTAAGACAGCAAAATTCTGTGCATTAGCAAACCCAGGCAGTGACATGAATATGACTGTAGCAAGTCTACGTCAGCTGTGGTGGTAATGATGTTAACTGATCAATAACTTGTAGTCCCATGGAAACCAATCTGCCTGAAGAGAAACCTGATTCTTTTCCTCCTAGACTCAACTGCTAAGCAAATCAGCAGACAAAAAATTGCATGAATTAGACACTCAAAACCCCAACGTACATTTTAGTGCCCTTTCATGCCACCTGAAGCAACATAGCATTGCCTGCATCAATCAGAAAATCACGGAATTGTCAGAGATGGAAGGGACTTCTAGAGATCATCTAATCCATCTCCCCTGCTAAAGCAGGATTGCCCAGAGCACATCACTCAGGACTGCATCCAGGTGGGTCTTGAATGTCTCCAGAGAAGGGGGACTCCTTAACATCCCTGGGCAGCCTGTTCCAGTGCTCTGTCACCCTCACCATAAATAAGTTTTTTCTTATATTTAAATGGAACTTCCTGTGTTCCAGTTTGTGCTCATTGTCCCTTGTCCTGTCACTGAGAACCACTGAAAAGAGTCTGGCTCCATTCTCCTTCAACCCACCCTTTAGATACTTGTATGAAGTAATAAGGTCTCCTGTTATTTGCAGATAAAAATGATTTCTGAATTTAGGAAACCAAAGACCAGGGTGTTTTGTTTATCTTCATTTCCTATGTATCTGCAGATATGAGAATAATCATAACACTGCTTCTCAGTATGTCTCACAAACATGAGTTTCAGGCTTTTGGGGTGAAATACTCTGCTTGCTCCATTTCACAGGTAAAGAAACAGAAACAGAAACATGGGAGGTTAAATTGCTGGCATTAAGACACACTGTGGGTCATTGTCAGATGGATGACTTGCAGAGCTACTCTTGACCTACGCCTGATTCATCTGACTCTGCTGCCCCACAAGTTCACAGCAGAATAATTCAGGCCTGGTGTTGGTGGCCTTACCAATGCCTGCTCAAAACCACTGGCAAAAAATAGTTCACAGAATAGCGTCAAAACAAAGAGAGTCCCTGCCACTGCTATGATCCAAGCACTGTCCTTCCAGTGACCCTGCTCTTTTCACAGCATCCCTTCTCCATCAGATGCAGTCTCATGCTGTCATGGTGTGTCCCATCACCAGTCCCTTGAGGTTCCAAGAAAATTTGGGAGGGGCTGCTAAATTTTCAAGAAGCTAGCTGGATCAAGACACAAATCTTAAAAATGCAAGATAACCAACCCTCCCTCTGAAAAAAAAAAAAAGACCTTCCATCTATCCAAGTGACAGCACTGTGATGCTCCGGGGATTCTCTGTTCACACCTCTTGTAACAGGCTCTGGCTTTTCTCTAAAGCTCTGTTTCCTGGAATAATCTGATTGTGTGAAAATGCCTAAGTTTATTTAAGGAAAATATTAGTAGCTCTCTAGTTTGAGGAGAAAACCTCCAAAATATGAAACTGAGGGGATCAAAATCCAGGTAGCAAATTAAGAAGCTCTTGGGTGATTTCTTTTAGCTCAGTCCTCAGCTTGCCCTTGCCTGTGAGGTGCTCTCTCCCTTGTGAGACCTTCCTCTGCGTGTTGGGAAGCTCATCGAGCCACAGGCCACACGCACTTCTTAGGTGAATTTACACAATTAACACAATACATTACTCATAAGTGAGCATCAGGCTGCCGAACTGGCTGTGCTGGAAGGGGCACACACTGGCTGAGGTAATGGGGAGAGAGGAATGAGGTGTAAGGCACGCAACAGAAGCGCCACTGACCTCAGCAGGAGCCCACTTGGTGAGGAAGGTGGGCACAGTGCAGGAATGTGCTGAAGCACAAGCTGCCTGCGAGAGACAGCATGTTGCAACCCGTGGAGATGTCTCTTGAATACCAGTCCTGTCTTAGGCACAGCCAAAGTCCCATCCTCTCACCCATGAGAGGAGTCCCTGATACATGAGCATATATGCTGGATCTTTTATTTCCCATGTCAACCAGACAAAAACAAATTATTCTTTGATTTTTCCCTGGAGCATTTGCTTCTGTGTGCTCAGCCAGTGGTCACTGTAGAGAACAGCCAGCAGCAGATGCGGTGTAAGCAGATGTTGCCATTAATGTGATGTTCATCTTCAGAGCAGCATGGTGCCTATGGTGCACTGGTGGCCTGTTGTGTTTCTCATCAGGCTCCCTGGTGGTTGTCTCTGTTGAAGGGTGCTTGCTGGGCTCCCAACCACATGAAGGCATGAACGCAAGTCTGCCTTGTGAGCCAGTGGCCACGCTGGGGAGGCTGAGCTGCAGGCAGCGAGGCACTCAGCAGAGTGAACAGAGGTTTCACAGCACCAGTCCCACTTGAGCTGCGCTGATGAAGGGGCTTTGCTGTGTCACTCAGCTTCTATAGCTTCAGCATCCTCAGTGAGGCTGGTCTCATCAGCCAGCAAGAAGTACCTCACTGCACAGACCATGAAAACCCTTAATCATTATTGATTTAAATCCCTTAACTCCCTCATCAATTGACACATTTAGGGGTGATATTAAAAAAAAAAAACAAAAACAAAAAAAAACCCAAAAAACCCCAATCCCCAGGAACTGAACTCAAGAAGTTTTGCCAGTTTAGAAGCAGACATGACAACACTGATCAGGCAGAGGAGAGGGTCCAGAAAATGAAATTGTCCTACTAGTTAAGCTGATAGCTGCTGGCTACATTCATAGCTGCTGAACAGAAGGTTGTTGTGTATCCAAGGGGCAACCCCTCCTGTGGGTCTCCAGCACTTCATGGAGTGGGTCCTGGCTGACTCTGCTGCTTCAACTATACTGTGGGGTGGCTGTTTCTATCTGGGTAGGTATTATCCCTCACTGATGAACTAATGTTTTTCCTTAAATATTTCATTTATTGATCTTTAATAGAGAGTAATGGCTTTGAAAAATGTAATTCCTCTTACTAGTATCAGCCTTTTAAGCAAACTACCAATATATTTCAATATACTCATAAAATATCAATATAATGAAAATATTGTGTTTGAAAGCTTATGACCACCACCATAACTTTGCTGAAAGAAAAGCAGGCAGATGTTTTTGACCTGCCAGTTAAACTCATGTGACTGTCTTGAAAGTCTGTATCTCTGATTTGCAATGTGACTACCTCATAGGAAAGGTATTCATGCCAGAATGGTGAAGGGAGGTACAACCATCAAACATACTTCCTACTTGCTCATATTGAAGGGCTGAAAGCAAACCAAGAAAGATTTTCTTTTCCTTTTCTTTTTCCTCCTAAACAGGAGGAAGCCGTCTTAAAATTACTTCACTTCAATGTGAGGCTGAAAATTATTTAAATTACTGCAGTGAGGAAAAAGAACAAAATAACAGAGAAAGGACACCTAAGAATAATGGTGCAGAAAGCTAGCAACATTTCCTTTTTGCTCTTGGTGGAATGGCCAAATTACACATGTATGCTGTTAATAGGACTTTTGGAGACAGAAAAGCTCCATCCATCCAGGCTGGTAGTCTCAACCCCTGGAGAGTTGGTTTTGGAAGCAGGAACAGTGCCATGAAAGAGAGAGATACCCACGGGAACAGGTCGCTTATTCCTTTGTAGTCTGTGGAAGGGACTGCAGGCAACTCCAGAAATGCAGGAGACATTGGAGAGGGGCTGTCTCATGTGCTGTCTAGGACTCCGCTTCTCTGCCTGTCAGCAGATATTCTTGTGAAAATTATGTGCATTAATTTGTCATTATTTATTAGACGAAGGACAACAGGAGACTGCAGATGTCCTTAGTGCTCCTCCATACAGAGATACCATTGCCTGCAGTGGCAATAGAAGTGAGCAGCATAGGCAGCTGAGGGTTGTAGCTTGATTGCCTGTAGCCCAGGCATGAGGAGGCTGGTACAGCTCGTTGTCCCATGGTCAGCCTCTGCTGAAGAGAGGCAAGAAGTGCTTGATCTCAGCAGCAGAAAGACAGTCCTACAGAATGAATAACCATCGCCTCCTGGTGCATGTTCTCCCTTGGGTGGATGCTAGCCTGTACTGCGGCCTGGTTGAGTCAAAGGCAGCCCAGCAGCTGGACATTCTGTCAACTGAAATGTGCCACAAACCCCATGGCAGAGGAACACACACCTGCCTCTGCTCCTTTTCTCACAAACACTACGTCCAGTGAGGGCAAAACTTGTGTGTTTGCAGTAGATGAACTTGGAGTCTAACACTAAAATTTGGGGGCTGACCCTAGGTTACCCATGTTGACCTCTGAAGAGAGGGGGCTCCTCTGGCACATGCTAGGGACCCTTCAGACCCTGAGCGAAACCTGGCATGCAAGGGATCCTTACATATTTCAGAAGGTGATTGAAGAATCATTTGTGAAGAATGCAGAAGACGTCAGAGAGTGAAAACAAGTTTATTCATCACATACTTTCAGTATATCTTTCTGAACCTATCTGTTAGGAGCTGCTCTTGCTGAAAGTTTGGTTCTTGTCACACTGGTAGAGGTACTTGGTGCTCTAAAAGAGCTGAAAGAAGAGCTATTCTGGCAATTGTCTTCAGTCTGAGATAGTCTGGGTTTTGTCTTTCTTAAGCTTTCTCTGGAGCACAAGAGTAAGATGGGACTCAGGCTGCCCCTGGTTCGGCTGTGCAGGTTGGTCACAGTGTGCTATCCCTGGCAGCCCTACGGGGGCTTTCCTGCCTGCCTGTACTGCAGAGACCAGTGCAGCAGCTCGCTCACAGCATGGGATTTGTGATTTCAACCAGGAATTGGGAGTTTTGCTGGGATAAACACTGAAGGGACAAGGGCCTGTTTTGACAAGGGTGGTATTTAATGGCTGTCAAGTGTAGTGACATGGAGGAGAAAAAGCTTCTTACGTAAAGCCGTTACAAAAATTGAAAACAATTTAGCACTAATGTCTAGATTTTACTTCACTCTCTGCAGGGAAGATGGAGAAAAATACTCTGTGTGCTCTCATTTTTCTGTTCAAATAGGCAGGTTTCCTTAAGAGAAGCTTTTGACCTGCTAATAGCTAGTACAGAACCACTCCACTTTCTCCCAGCTTTCTAAAGCTGTTCTTCATCTCTTCTTGCTAGTTAGATATACAGGGGGAGACTGAGGAATATCCAGCTACGAAACGATTGCTTAAACTTGTTATATTTCAGGACACTACACCCTTGCCTGAAAGAGATTTTGCAAAAATTTAGGTTCTGACAGATAGCGGGAGCTCACTCATTGACAGAGAGGATGCAAGTATTATTTCACTGGGAAGTGAATTTTAAGCCTTTTTTTTTTGTATAAAATAAGAATTCATCTAATCAGGACTCAGAAATACAGGAAATCTCAGTTATAAAAAAAAACAACAACCAACAAACCAAATACACCTTTACAGTTAATCATTCTTGAATCCCTCCAGTATAGCAGGCTTCCTGGAGGTCTTGCTATCATTACACAAACTCAACAAAACCCATAATACCCACATCAGGGAGGGTGATATTGAGTGCTCCAGAAATGATGTGCAAGGTGTCAGGCAGCCATTCGCTGAGTGTCTGTTCTTATACTGCACAAGGGACAGAGCAGAGCAGTTCTCATAGAGTCACCCCCAGCTTGTGGCTCGGGATGAATATAAACACTAACTGGAGAAATGTTGCAAGACACGCACCTGAGGATACACAACAAATTCATACAAAAGAGCCAGGGAAAGAGTGAAGAAGCTGCAGAAAGAAAGTGGACCTTGAAATACAGTAGGGTGGTGGGGGGGGGAGGGGTGGAAATCAATGCTACCACAGCGCAAGGGGCCATGAAATTAAAAATGTATATGGTGTTTGTGTTTGGGTAGTGGCATGGACCACAAACAGAGAAAGGAGAAGAGAGAGAAAGAAATTAAATTTATTCCTAATTAGGAAACATCTCTCAAAAAGCCTTTGAACTGCACAGAGCTGGGTGTGCTCTCTGTGCTGCCATAAGAGATAGTCTATTGGCTCTCCTGGGGAAAATCCTTATCTAGTAGCTGATTTTCAGTGTGCCCTTGAACTCAAGTGTGTGAATCCTGGCCCAGAAGTGGTTTCTTCCAGTTTGTGGAAGTCCTGCAATGGGAAAAGCACTGAAGCAGTCATAGACATTCAGGAAACCCCATCAGGGGTCATAGCAATTCCAGCGCAGAAAACTGAAATTTTATTCTCAGATCTGCCTGTAAACTGATGTGTGACATTGGGGAATTTAATCCACCCATCTCTGCCTACTTTCACCATGTGTAAAATGGGAATAAACACCTTTTCTGTATTGTGCTTCCAGTTCTACCAATTAGAAGAATATATATGAGTTTTGGTATTCATTATTATTATCATTCTTAAATAGGCAATAATTAGAGAACGGCCCAGATCTTAAAAGTCTTAAATCAAAGATACTGGCTTTCTTTCCTTAAGCTGCCTGACATCAGTGCTGCACATATGCAGTAGAAATCCTGTACTCCCTTGTCAGCATGGCCACAGCGTTCATGGATCCACTGCTTGTGAGCTGGGAACCACTGTCTTGATCTGGCCATGTCAGGCATGGGGTCACTTGGAGAATGTGCCACTGTTGGTCACTCTGGACAGAAGATAAAGGCTGGTATGCAGGGAACAACTGGAAGTCCTACTGAAGGGCCAGTGTCTAACAAGCTCTACCCACCCCACTGATTGCAGGGATAGAGTAATGATGTGCTCTCACACTGTCCCTGCTGATGGGATTTCTAATGATAATGAATTTCTCAGACTTGTTTTCAACAACTTTTACACTGGTGGAGCTTTCCTTAGCAAGGGAAATAGCATCACCAGTTGTGAACCCTACATTGCCTTCAAGAGTTTTGTCCAGTAGATTGTTTTATTTTCTTTTAGCTTTACCTCAATAGATATGTTTATAAAACAAATCAACCCACCTTCCCATGGATCAGTGATGAATAATATACAGAAAAAAAAATAGTAACAAGTAATTGCAGACATTGAAGGTTTTGTTTTCCTCTTAAGGGAATTCTCTGCTACTGGTGAGCTATGTAAAAGCAAAAGCTAAGACACAGCTGAGGAAAAGTCAGTGTGGAATGAAATGGTAGTAAAACTAATGGGAAAAAAAGTTCAACAGAAATAAAGGGATGTCTATCAAAACCAGGCCAGAAAGAAAAAAAAAAATCCGTGGTTCTGTGACAGTAATATCCTCTTATGTTAATATTCATATAATCCACTACTTTTGAAGTAATGCAAATTTGCAAACAGATCAAAGTTTCTCCTTGCACACGTGGGCATGGACAGCATGGGCATGGGCAAACAGCAGGGCTATGTATGCCATGTCCCCACAGCAGAGACATGGGTTGGGAAGCAGGGTGGGCCAGCCCAGACAACGTCCCTGGTACAGCAGGTGCCCTCCACCTGTCTCCTGTTGGGCTGTAGAGCATAAGCTGGGTGTGGGTCAGGCTCAGACAAGTGCCCCTTCCCCAGGGATGGATGCTAAACCCCAGCAGTTAATAGGGCAGAAGCTGGTAATGCCAACCCACTGTCACCCCACCATGCAGGTGAAGGGGACACTTTGGTTCCCAGCTGTTTGTCCCCCCTCTCTCACCAGGGCTTATTTTACCTGCAACTCAGGTACCTGAAACGTGCCCTGCTGACAGCCTGTGGCTGTACATCATGTTTTAGGTCTTTAAATGGGAAAATCTCATAGACATCAGAGGTGGGTTTTCTGAATATCAAAGGTAATGGCTGTGGTGGAGGTGAGGTCTGGAGGGGAGAGGTCTGGAGGGGACAGAGCTGAGAACACAGGTCTGGAAGTGACAGGGCTGGAGGGTACAGGACTGGCAGGGACAGGGCTGGCTTTCCAGGCTTGGAAGGCAGCTATCTCTCATCTGGATCTGCGCTGTTCGCTCTGATGCACCTGAAGCTGCCCAGAGCACTGGAGCGTCAGCAATCTCTCCAGGTGATCTTTCTAAATATGCAAATCATCCACTTACAGAGCATTTATTGTCTTTTTTGTGCTCCCTCCTGTTCTGCACGCTCCTTGGCTACTTTGCAATGGTGACAATTCCAGTCCCTTTTCTAGGGACTGTATGTTTGCATACAGACTAGGCTCAGGTGTAGGCGGGTACTCCCGCATGGGAGGGAAGATTAAAACTTCTCTTCCTCCCCTTGGCTGCTAGGGGAATGCCAGGCACTCTGGGGACCGAGAGGAGACACAGCCACAGCCCCACAGCAAGAAAGGATTGCTCTCAATTTGCAGAAGTAGCAAAAAATCCCAAGAGCAGATTAGGAGAAGGAAAATGGGACCCTCTTGTTTTGGCCTCATTTGGTCTGTTTGATTGGTTCTCGTCCACAGAGTCCTGGAGAAAGGCCTGGGAGGGAACCAGCGTTTTCGGATGAGCTGAAAGTACACATAATTGGTGCAGATGAAGGTTGTCCATGAAAAAAAGCCTCTCCAAAAGGAAGACCTGTAATAGTGTGGAGACTGGAAACAGCCATCTGGGGAGGGTGGGAGGGAGGAATGCACCACCACTGCCCAGTGGCTCCGGTGCCTGTCCCCAGGGGCAGGAGCAGCATGGCCAGAGCCGGTGCCGGTGTCTCTGCAGCTGCAGAGCTGCCTGTCTCTGCTGTGGGACATGGAGGAAGCCAGATGTGCACCCGCGCTGCCAGCAGGAAGACAGCATTTTCCTGCAGAAACTGTCTTTCACACCGGTTAATCTGTGCTCAGGACTCACCCCATCAAACCGAGAAGCTTTTCCTTTAGTGATTATTCTCTCTGAGAATTGAGGAAACTCTGTTCTGGCCTTGAGTCAACAACGTATCCCTTTTTGTTTTACGTCTAGGGCACATCATGATGTTTTGTACAAAGCAAAGCTGTCTTGTAAAGGAAGAGGAGACTCGCTATGCCCTGGGTGCAGGTTGTGCTTATTAGGTGGCAGCTTCATTGCAAACGTGGAGCTCTCCACGGCAACAGGCAAGGCAGTAAAAATAAACCCCAAAAGAATGATGACACTGTTGCACCCTTTTCATGGTTAAGGAGTTTACTCTCCAGCTTGGGCTGTTAGTGGGATGTGGTGGGACGTCGTGAATCACAGTAGCAACCTCGGCAGGAAAGGTTTGGGAAACTGTAAAGGTTTGAGGAAGGATGGTGGGTGTAACTGCAAGGAGTGATAACTACTTTGTAAAACAGTGTTTGAGGCTCTCAGTGTGGTTTTGGAGTTCATCAGAGATGAGTTCAGAGGGCTGGGATAGGATCATTGCTTGCTTGGGTGGGTCTCATCTGACTAAGCACAGATATATTTAAGCTTATTCTTTAGAGTCCCTTTGAAGTCACCGCAGAGAAATAAACACTCTAGGGGTGCAATTCTCCTTATGCTGAAGGAGAGCTGTAAAACAAGTGGCAGGTTGTATCCTCAAAGTACCTGTTTCTCTGAACTGAGAATAAAGAGTCTGTGGTGACTTGCTCTGCTGGAGATATCCCCATTACAGCTATCCAAAGGAAGGAAAGGTGAATCCCACCATGTGACACAAAAGATAATAAAAATTTGTTGTCAATCTGGAACACAAAACACAGCAAAGTCTGGAGCTGGATGGCAGAGCACAGAGGGTTTAGATTAAAAGGAAGGTTGTTTAGGAATGATATTAACCAAATATGGCAATCTTTTAGCATAGGCTGAGGTGGATTTTCAAAACCCAGAAATTTTCCTATAATGTATTTTTAAACAGAAATACTCTAGTTCAAAGACAAACTAATTCAGGGAAACTCTGGCCTGAGCCGCCTGGGAAGTCAGAGTAAATGTTTATAACAGTCTTTTCTGATTCTGTATTTGGCAAATCTAAATGGCAAACCGAGGACAGGTTTCACCAGCTTTAGTACATTTTTTTTAAGGTTTGCAAGTTGCCGCACTACAGTGATGAGAACTAGATCTGATAGGCATTAGTAATGCTGAGCTCACCACAGCTCCATTTGCCCTATCTGCCACTCCTTCACCAGGGCTGCTAGAAAGAAAAATATTCCTTTGCTTGGACTGTCCAAGGTTGTGTCAGGAAAGCAATTATTTTGAAAGGGAAATGACTGAAATCATTCAGGGGTTTGCTCCACAGGGCAAAACAGGACACAATTGAAACTGGGATGTTGTGGAAAGGCTGGGGAATGCTTATTTTCTTGACTGAGCCACCACCACCTTTTTCCCATGTAGGTAATTGCTGCTCATTCAGACACAAGAATAGCACAGAGCTGGACTGGGAATAAGGCTGAAATCAACTTCACAGAAGGTCAGAGAAGCTTTTTTTTTCTTTTTGTCTTTTCCCTAGGCCAAACACGATAGGTGCATTGGTTACCAAAGACTGAAGAGAAAAAGGTGCTTGAGACAGGGCAGTGAAGTGCAGCTTCCCCACAGCCCTGGCCATGTTTAGCTGGTCTCTACCAAGGCAGGGCTCTGTGATGTACCTGGTGCCACTGCCACATCACATCAGTTAATCCCTCCTAGAGAAGTTCAAAGAAACAAATTTCTATCTGTACTGTGAGCTGTCTTCGTCTTACCGTTTCCTTTCTTAAAAGAAGAAAAATAGAAGGGTTCTTGGCAGCAGGAACATCCCTCTGTTTTAAATTTTAATTTTAACTAATTGTGCATGAAAGATTTTTTTGTGTGATTTTCCCCTTTCTTCTGCTTTTTGAAATATTTTTTTATGTGCTTGAGAAGCACATTTCACAAATTCTGTTTTTTTAACTTGCGTGCACCTGGGTGTATAAATATATGTACCCATGGCATAAAGTGTGTTTGAATGCACTACCTGGGGCAAGAGCAGTGGTTTTGATCCAGTGTCTAGCAGGAAGGACTCCTCAGAGTCCTTTGGGAAGACTCTTGGGCTTCATTTTATACAGAGAGATACTACAATGGCATAATAGGATGGGTTATTTGCTCGATGGCCAGCTGGGAAAGTGTCAGGTCATCACACCTGAATGCACAACCCTTTCTCATGGCTATGGTCACTTTTTTCCTGCCCCTCTCCTTTAGGCTGTCAGTTTCTCTCCAGCCTCACGTCCTCCCTTCCCAGGCATCTCCAGGTATCTCTCCCAGTGACACCCTCAATATGGCACATCTTCCCCAGACCTGTGCTTTGTCCCTGATGTCTAATCACTGTGCCTAATCCCCCACATGCAAGTTCTTCAGTCACTGTTGCTTGCATTGTTATTTTGAGTCATTGAAGCTGAATATTAGAAAGATCTGTTTAATCTTTAAGTCTCATCCCTTTTTCATATGTAAAGATTAAATCCCTTTTGAGAGGACACACTAAATATTTAATGTTATATTACACTTGATCTTTGCCAAAGGCCTCTGAGAAGGTATTAGTGAAATTCTAGACTTAATTAATAGTTGCCTTTTTTTCCTTTCCTTTTTTTTTCCTTTCCTTTTTTTTTTCCTTTCCTTTTTTTTTTCCTTTCCTTTTTTTTTTTTTCCTTAAGAAACACCAAGTCATTGTCTAAGAAGAAACAAATAAAGGGAATCACCACAGTGTATGAAGAATGGAAAATATCCTGTGGGATATCTCCAGCATACCTGAAGTTTTGCTGTTCACAACTGTCTGGTGGGCTCTGCGATGTGGTGCCTGCTACAAGACTGGCACCCTGAAAGGGACAGCCAGGAACTTGAAAAATCAACTAACCAGAAACAACAGGGTTCAGCCTCAGTCTGGAAAGAAGGGCACAGATGTAGACATGCTGGAAATATCTCTGTCCCAGAGAAGGAATACAACCAACGCTGCCAGCTGGCTGCTGGGAGAGGGAGTTTCATGGTAACCTCAGCCCTGCTCCTTATCTCACTGACGCTAGTGCATTCACTCCCTTTCAGAGAGATAACAGCATCCCCGCACTGCTCCTTCTTCTCCCCATGTGAGCCTGGAAGGACTGTGACGGCTTGTTTGGGATGGCAGGGAGAAGGGCTCTGTGAAGGAGCTGCAGGAAAGGCTGCCCACTCCCTCCACACAGCCTCACCCCGGCTGGTGTGAAGGGGCCTGGAATGAATCACCACAATCGATAGCAAGGCTGGGGTGACAGAAAAACACCCTGCACCCACCAGTAAGAGCTTCACTGCCAACCTATGAGAGGCAGCTCCACTGTCCAAAACTGCAAGGAGATGAAATAGTAGTTCAGGGCTATGTGCGTAGAGAACTGGCCTGACTAAAGAAACCCTGATTTTGAGCAGCTTACCTAAAACCAAGATGTCAACACAGGGAGAATTTTCTGTGTGAATACCATAGGTCTGACTCCAGTTTTCTTGGCTGCACCTTCCTTAGAGAAGAGGGATGAGCTTGCAGCAGGAGCCTACTTCTCCATGGACTGCAGCCCTGACCTGAACACGAGGATAACCTTCTGGAAGATTTTGCTCTATGTTCCGTGCTGAGTGAACAAGAGCATAAAAATACTTTCTAACCACTAATGAGAAACCCAGCAATCCCTGTAGTCAATGAACCACGGAGGTAATAGATGAGAAAGATCAGTAAAATTAGGTCAGTTGGAGCATCCCTGTGCCAGTGCCAGAAAACCTTAAAGGGCTGTTTTAAAGCAGAAAAGGCACACACAGATGTTGCAAAGGGTCTAAGTCACACCTGAGCATCCCAGTCCTAACATGTGCAGTCCCGCTGAGGTCTTGCAGTGTCTTTGGTGGCAATCAGGAGCTCAGGATACCCCATTTTGCTGCAAACATTTGCTTGACCCTGGCAAGTCACTTACCCTTACGATTTTTCCACTCTTACCTGTAGAAGGGAGCTTACATGAGAACCACCTTCAGCATGGCAAGATACTCCAGTCTTACAGTTAATTTAACTACCTGAGTAGTTAAGATAGCTACTGTACTGACTTAGGTAGTAGATGCAGATCAGCACAGAACTAGAGCTTTGTGTAGGGCAGGCCTGGGATATGACTTCTCAAATTCTTCTGTCTGTTGATTGCACTGGACAAGCTCATGCTTGGAAAAAAACTTTCAGGGATCCTCTTCTCTGTAATCCTGGAGAGGACAAGGATAGAAGGTTGTGGGCGTAGGGGATACAAAGGGAATGAATCCTTCACTGTCTCTCCTGCTGTTTCATGTGTTGGAGGAAGCAGGGCTGGGAGCAAAACAATTTCCAGCTTACCAGGTACTTCACCTCAAACCCCAGGGATTTCAAGCCTATTACATTCATAAGAAAGTAGACTCCTTAATGCTCTTGCTGTTGTGACAGCCAAATATCTCTCCTGAAAGGCAGCAGAGAGAAGTTCAGCAAGGATCAGCTGGACTTGTATGACACCAATATTCAGGAAGATATTTCTGGGGCCCCACAGCAGCCTATTCCAATACTGACCATCCCAACAGGCTTTAGAGTAACAAATTCAAAAGCAGGATAGACCCTAGATGTAGCACAACCCCAAATTGCTGTGAGAAGGCATTTTCAGCCCTGCTGATCTCCTGGTTTTGATGAGCTTCAGGTGATTTTTGGACTTTGTTTTGGTTTCTTTTAGGAAATAAGATCCCAGGTGCTCTGAGAAATGACAAGGGAAGGAAAGGTCTGGGTTTATTATCCTTGTGTTGCTGTGCTGTTGCACCAGGATCAGAGCCAACAGCTTCCTTGCAGCTGTCTGGTGGAGGGAGAATTGATGTTTCTGGAGATGAAAGAAGTAACTTGGATGTGCCACATGCCCTTTCATATGTACTGAGTGGCTTTTTGTTCCTTATGGGGGTAAGGACACAGTGTTTAGGAGAGAAAATTTGTCCCTTGCATGTGCACTGAAAAGAACCCAGTAAGATAAGATTGTGCACCCTCCCTCAGACCTAAACAAGTTGTTCTTTGTGGCCCCATCCTGTGAGATGCTGAAGGAGAGGCCGAGCCTAACCCGTGGCTCATGGCATCCCTCCAGACTACACTGGCTTGGATCTTCCTCCTGTACTGCTACCAGATCAGTGTATCTGGAGTGAAGCCATGAAGAGAAGTAATAGGATTTTGTTCACAGGCCCCTTTTTGGACCTTTCCTTCTAGACTCCTTTCATTTCCTTCTCTTCCTACCTTCTTCCATGTCACCATGTGCTAGAAAAGCCTCAGACTGGTGGTGCCCAGAATGACGTTACCCAGACACAGAACTGGCAGATGCTTCTACTGGTGGCAGTTCAGCCTTCCTCCTCTCCCAGTGCTCTTGGGGGACTCTTTCACCATCTGCTCCCTCCCATGTACAGATTTCAAAAAATACCACTGGTGGTAATGATATACATCAGTGTTGCTCCAGCAGAAATTACAATTATCCTCTGCAGCTGGGTGATGATTTTAGTACCTTCCCAGTGGGGAAACGTGTCACTGGTCATTGAAGAGCAAACCTAACAAGCAGCAGAAATAACCTCAGCCAAGACAATGTCCTCAGCTGGTAATGGGGGAGAAATGTCAGATTTCCTCCTGTGTAACGGAGGAGATGTATAAAGCACTTGTACAGTCCCTAGTCCTTCAGGGACAGCTTCAGAAAAGCATCCACCTGGGTGGCTGTAAGAAAAGTGTGCTCATGGTCCATGCCTTCCCCTGTCCAGCCGCTGTGGGGCCGCACGCTTGGCATCCACCCCTTGGGCACGTACAGTCATACTCCAGCACATACTGCTGCATCTCACACATGCTCAATGCAAGGCAGCAACCCTGGGGAGGAGGGTGCCCGTGGGTACTTCTAGTGGGGACCAGTGGCCAGAGGTAACGTTCCTAACAGGCACATCGCTAGACTTCTTTGAGTGGGTGCAAGGTTGGTGTGCAAGGAACGTCCCTGAGGATTAATCTCTTCAGCACAGAACCAAGGTGAAAAGCGCATCTCGGTCAAATAGAAGCCAAGAATCGCTAGACTCAAGCTTACTGATCTTTTCCACTCTTATGGGGGCAGAAATATTAGTTGCATACCAGTCTGGTGCTCGGGGCGGGGGGGAATTCATTTGTGTTTTGGGTGACAACATCAAAAAGCCCAAAGCAAAACAAACAGATGAAAAGAAACATGATAGACTGTAAAGAAACAGTCTGGGCTAAAAATGCTGGGTTATTTCTTCTAGACGTTTAACACTTGCCCATCACATATGTTTAGATACCTGCCCTGCATATATTTTGGATACTGCCAGTGCTCACACGCCAGCACCTCGTTCGCAGAGGAGCCAAGCCAACATGCCTGGCCAGGTCTGCACCTTGGTTTCCCAGAGCCATGTGGTGCCCAGATGCAGCTTGCAGTCTCTCACGGCCCTGCACACAGGCAGCCTGACGGGGCGGCTCGTGCCAGCCCCGCTCTCCATCACAGAGCAGTAACAGCCGGCACCCAGCATCCCTGTCACCAAAAGGGCTCCCCTCAGAGACTTGTGGCTTTTGGCTGCGTTGTTGTGTTGTGCCTTGTGTCTACTAAAGCAGATGGTCTTGGCTGGCTTTAGAAAAACACTGCTACCCATGACTGGGATAGCAAATGCTGGCTGCAATGTGCAGGTGTCCTCTGGGCAGGAGAGGCCATAAGGAAGGTCACTGCAGAGAGACAAGCATTGCCCAGCAGGCTTGGGGCTGTACAAAAACACAGGAGAAAGGCTGTGGTTCTGGGTCCCTCTCTGGTTGAAATTTGGCTTTGCTGCCAGCCAAGAGCCCCAGGTGCAGAGTGACCACATGGAGCTGTGGGCAGAAAATGCAGGGACAGGTCAGCCCACCTGGTTTTTCCCATCCGTGTCACTTTGCCAGATGGCTTAGTGGAGTCCTCTGCGCCTGTCCGATGGATGGTGCAGGCACCTGCAAAGCACAAGGCTGCCACCACCAAGTATGGCCTTTGTGGTGTTAAAGGTGGGATTACTTCAGGATGCTTCAGTTAACAAAGGAAAACTAGCAGGAGGAGGCTTTTCCAGCTGGAAGGGAGCGTGGGAGGAAGCGTGGTGGGTGACTCACACAATGCCAGCCCAACAATCGCAGGAACTTGCTGGAGGAAATGACTAAAATAACCATGCGGGGCAGCAGGCTTCACATAAATAACCAGGACATAAAAGCTGAACTGCACAAGGTGAGAGAGAGCAAGTGGGGAGGGGGAGAGGGGAGATCCCAGAAGAGGATGGCGGAGGGAACATCCTCTATGGTGAAGAAACCTCCCTGGTGCCTGCTGGAAGGTGGCAGCAACACTGAGGGGCGCAGGAGGACCATGACATGCCCCGGTCACCCTCAGACAGGCATTGCAGGTCACCTTGAGTTTGACTGAGCTGGAGCTAGGCAACTGGTCATTAGCAGTGCCAAAAAACAGCCAAGCAAAGGTTTTCTTCTCCCTCTTCTCCTTTTGGAAAAAGATGGCCAGAGGTTATATCAGCCTTTCTACACTACACCAGGAGGAAGGTATTTTCCATGTTGCTGCCTGAGAAGAAAGGTGCAACCCCTGTCCTGTCCCTGGCAGGGGAGACGGAGCTGCTGGCCCCAGCATTGCACATCCGGAGAGCCCAGCTCCATCTGTGGCTGCATGCCTCGGCCCAGCCTCCAGAGCATGGGTGCCCTCATGCAAAGTGCACAAGCCTTTGCGGAGTTTATATTAAAATGGTGGTTCTAATAAACCAACTCCCTGCAAAACAAGCAAACAGTGGAACATCACCCTGCCAGCCTTTGTTTTTGAATGAAGTTCTCCCTGTTGGCTATCGCTGAGATGGATTTGTTTCTTCATCATAGATATTCCCTATATAAAATATATAGTATATTAGCTTTGATCTCACTGCATGCAGTACTTGAAACTGGTTCCAAGTTTTATAGAGCTAAGTACTACCACATGCTCCCCGAGCTCAGTACAGCCTTTTTTATAAACTAGCGTAAATCAGAGTAAGAATTTCAACTGCTTCTTGCCAAAATAGAGGGTGTGCCTCTTGCCCAAGCTAAACTCTTTTCTTTATCTCTGCTCTGCTCACAGTTAACCTGCAGTGCAGCAACCTGGCTTCATACAATACCTATTACATGCTATACAGGAACACTGCTGCCTTCCAGTGACTCTGGGAAATGCAGAAGAAATATCACAGCCAAAATCACCAGCAGTCGTGAAAGTCTGCCTGAGCCTGGTTAATCCTTTAGCATCCTGGTTACATTTGTTTGTCAAAACACATGAAACCTTGGGAAAAAAATATGAAGCGGGGCAGGGGGGAAATCATCTGTAGGATATACAAGACACCAGACTCTGGAAACTCATTAAGTGCATCCCAGGCTCAGCATCCACAAGGCCATTTTAAGGACAGGAATGTTGTTCATCACTGTGAACTCCCAGTTCGGGCCCAGAGCATCAAACACCCTCATCTTTGTGAGGAACTTCACCTTTCAGCACCTTTAGGAGGGGCTGAAGGAAAGGACTGCTCTGGGCAGCAGGGGTTTGTTCCTCCTGAATGTGGTTGGTCTATTAGAAATCATATTGAAGCCAGCTTGGCCCTCAGTTACTTAAGGACATGTTTCGGAAAGACAGGGGCTAGGAGTAAAGCAAACAATTCTATGCACATTTCCATGAGAGCAAGGAGGGAGAAGTTAAAAATCCCAGCAGAGTGGAGGTTCCTGGGCACCCTGGGGTTCCAGGAAGATATGCAAGCATATGAGCAGTCAGAAGCCCAGCCCACGGCTTCATTTTTGATGATTTTTTTGTTTCTGAGTTCCAAAATGGGAGACGCTTTCCATGGTGTTCAGCTGCTGAGGATGGAGAGAGCACCAGGTCCTGGTGTGTGGTACAAAGTTGTGTGTTCTGCTTCCATCTGGGTACTCCCATGGAGCCTGGCTAGCATCAGGACCAGGGAATAAGGAGCATGGCTGATGGTGAAAATGGAGCAAGGCTCTTGGGAAACTCTTTGTCTTTGCCGTGGTTGAAGTTCACATGCTTTGGAAAGTATAACATAGTAGGCCGTGCTTTCCTAGGGCAAGCATGAAACAGAAAACCATTGGAAGCAAGGCATCAGTAGCTCCTGTGTTCACCAAAGGGCTTGGTTCTGCATGAGCTTTTTTTCCCTCTGCAACCTCCAAGGCTGTTGAAGGGTCAGAGCCTGCAGCTGCAGTCTCTTGGTGTTGCTGGCAGCATCTTTCTGGCTGTTTCTGACTAGGCATGCAGTTGTTTTGCCCTGATGCACTCAGAAGGTGACCCAGCAGGATTTCTTGACATTTCTCCAGACCTGTCCCAGTTTAGGGATGTATACCACCATTTTGATCCACTGAGAAGTAGGTTTCTTGCAGTCCTCTCCTGCACAGAGGCCTGGAGCACTGGAGGATCTTGTCCTCACCCTGGACTTATGACAAGAAAAACAAGCACCTGAAGAGAGGAGGAGGACGTGGATTGATTTGATTTCAGTCTGTGCCACTCATACACACTGAGGGCTCTTTGGAGCAGCTTGAAAAATCCACTTGATTAAAAAATACAGAAACAATTAAGCACTTACTGCTGTTTACTTTTGCAATAGGAACAATTGATCCTTCTTCCTTCTGACTTCCACCTCTGACCCTAATTCCTCACTCTGCAAACAGCCAAGCATAGTTCAGATGGGTGAAACAGTAGGAGAGATTAAGATTCTGGACTTCAGTTAGAAATATAAATCAGCTTTGAAATAGTCACATTTTTTGTCCTAACCAAGGGAAGTCATCGGTATAAATCAGACTACGGTCATGTTTTTGTTATAACTAGAAATATGCCAGCTTCCTGGCTGGTGGAAATTATCTTTTTTTTTGTTGGTTTTGTTCATGACACTGGGATCATGCAGCTCTAATGTTTGAAGAGAAACTTAGAGCAGGGGAAAGAGTGGCAACATAAAGGCACTGCTGTGACAGTGGCTGCTGGCATGGCTGACACAACAGAAGGACACTGAGTGGAGGAGATTGCAAAAGGTCTCAGGCTGCAAATGGGGCATGTTGGGAGGAAAGAGAACACAAGAAGGAACCATGAGACCCCATGATACGCCTTCAGGGTGTTTATTTTCATGGCTTTATTCTGTATTTTGCCACACTGGTAGTGACGTATTTCACTGCATTGGTGCTGGTGGGTCCACTCTTGCTGGTGACCTCCAAAGCCATCCTTTGTTAGTTGGTGTGAGGGTACCAGCATCACCTGAGATATCAGTTCATTATGGATTTGGAGCAAAGGGCCAAACTACCATGTCAGCACAACCAGCCCTGATCCAAAGAGCTTCCTGGGAGTTTCATCTGTCTCCAGCATGGAGCCCTGGCGCCCAGGGGCTGTGTAGCTGCTGGCCACAGCTAACCTGGCATCTTGCCTCACTTGCCAGCAGACAGTTACTTCACTTCTGTAAAATGGGTAAGAAAAGTAAACTATTCACTCTGCTTAAACATATATTAAACAGCTGCAGCTTTCCCCCTTTGGCTTGCTATTTCATAACGCAAATAATTTCGCTGACATAGTTTATGCTATAGTCCAAATAAGCAGTTGCATTGGCACAAGTGAAGTGGACAGTAGGAATGACCATAGTCTCTGCTGGCAGAAAAAATTCAGCACCAAGCTCCCACTTCACGTGTGACAGAGACCAAGAGAGAGCCCAGAACAGCCTTTGGGATGACTTTGTGTGTGAGAGGTAGATAGAAGAGAGAGTAGAGGATGATGGGAGACAAATAATACATTTCTTTCTCCACTCTACAAAATGAAGATTTAATTTAAATGTTTCAGGACTACAGCAAAGGGAGGGGAATGATTGGGCTACAAAACATATGAAACATCTCATGGCAAAGAATAGCTGAGAAATGTCCAGCAATAACAGAACTTCAGCTTCTCATCTGTTCTTAAATATCTAAAACATCTAACACTGGGCAGTTCCCACTGCCAGATCTGGATGTGGTGTACCTTACATTAAAACTGTTTTCTCTCTGTAACCAGCTGCTGAAGTTTCAAAGCAAAATGTGCTGTCCTTCACTTTGTTTACCCTGTGTTCTGTTGCTGCTCAGAGTTCATATGGCACCGAAGCTAGATGAGAAGTTATATCTCTAAAAGCTCTCTCCCCCTGAAGAGAGAGATCATTTCCTGCAAACACAGTGCCAATACAGATCAGTGTCTTTGAAGACAGGAAAATGGCATCTTTTTTTTTTTGAAGCCTGGAATACAACCACCTCCCCACTGGCCGTGTCAGTATGGCTGCCACCGACAGAGACCAAGGCTTTGTAAACAAACCCCAGAGACATCGGGAAGCTGCCTCTCTGCTGCCAGTGGTGACATCCCCTGCGGTGGGTTACCTCAGCTTGAATACCACTGCGCTGACAGCACCATTTGGATGCCTTCACTCACCTTGTGGCAGCCCATGCCTGGTCCCCTGCCAGTCCTCCAGCAGCAGGCACCAGTGCAGGTACACCGGCCTGCCCGCAGCATCCTTCGCAGACAGCTCAAACACATGTAGGCTCTTTGATTTCACAACTGCCTGCAGGCTTCTATGTTTTCATTGCTTTTCTGAATGGTTTGTGATTATTTCCCGCTAAGCCCCGGAGGAATGGAGTGTGATTAAGGGTATGATCATGACTTGTGCTGTACCATTCAGTAAGTGAAGGGTTTGCACAGGCAGGAGATCCAGGAGCTGCAGGAATGCGAGTTACCATGAGGCAACTTGGCTCTGGTGGCATTTGGAGGGTGACACAGGTCTGAAGAGAGAGGGAGTCACAGAGAGAATATGGTATTACCCGGCTCCTGGTGCAGTCAGGTGAGGTGTTCATTCTTACCTTCCCTCCACCTCCAAAAGCAACTGATCTGCCACTTCTCCTTGGAGAAATACAGATAAAAATACTGATGTATATGTCTATAGATCCACACAAATACTATTCTTTTCCAGGCACCTTCCAACAACATTCTTATTTCTCTTACATGGCAGCAAGGATACTGGGGGCCATAAGACTCCCAGAACTGGGTTGCAAGAAGTGGCGCACACCGCCACATCTCTGCACTCACATCTCCAATATCCACCACGGAAAAGGACAGCAGTGATGCAACTGTCACTGCTCATCAGCGTCCCAGCACCAGGGAGAGCCAAAGAGCACTGGAATTCACTCTAATCATCTCTAACCATTGAATGCGGTTGCAGAAAGTCAGACGTGATCAGCCTCAAGCAGGAGCAATTGCTGCAGCACTTCTCCTTCATCATGTCAGAGGCAAAGCAGAGGCTGGGTGTGGATCCAGCCAGTTCCCCTCTGCAGAGCAGCTCTTCCCACCGTGGTGGGGCTTCCTGGCCAACAGGTCTGCCAGGAGCAGAGACACTTGCACAGTCGGTTTGCTTTCTGCCATGCTAGTTTCTCTCTAAGTTAAAATGATATGCTCCAGAACATGGAATTTAATGGAAATCTTTTAAGAAGAATCTTGAACTGGCAGGGGCATAGACTTGAAATCAGAGCCCTGCACTTCTGCCTGTTTAGGGGATTCAGCATGCCCGTCATGTTAACTGTGAAATTTGCTTTAGACATCTTTTTATGCTGAGAGCAACCTGCTCCGGGCTTGCAAATACAGTCTGCATGTGGAGGAACATGATAGAGATGAAGTCTGGCTTGCTGTCTATGGGTCTGCCAGGCTGGGGGTGTGCGTTACCTCTTTTTTTCTCTCTTTTTTCCTTTTTTTTTTTTTTTTTTTTGTTCTGGAGCAATGCATAACGTTTTATTGGATAGAAAATCTTTCCAGCTGGCAGTGTCCAAAATCCAACTGTCACACCATGGCTGAAACTACAGGAGGATCCGGCCTCACTGAAAGAGCTGAGTAGGAAAAAAGTACCAGCATGGGGCAGAGAGGCGGCTTTTGGCACCCAGAGCAGACGGGAAGATGGGGAGCAGGCTGGGGCTGAGATGGGTTGCTGGGACGATGGGGGCGTGCGCAGAGAGAAACAGGGAGAGGGACCTATCCTTCCCACCAGCTGGCTGGGGGCCCTGCAGATGGCCAGGCAAAGGCCAGGCCAATATTTCTGAAGAAGCTGCAGTGGTGTTTTAATGTGGAGAATGTTCTTCTGCTTGAGGAGGCAAACACAAAAGGCAGACGAGCACTTTGGAAAAGCCCTGTCATTTCAGAGCACGCCTGCTCTCCAGAAGCGTGAGTACCAGCACACTTGACAGCAACTGCTGGGAACTTTGTCCTGCTCCTGCCTGAGGCTCATTTCGTGCTGGGCTCACTGTGGTGGGGCAGGTGGGCTCCCATCCCCTACCATGCTATGTCATTCTATCCCAAGCATGGAGCAGACGGGGCGAGGGTCCCCGCCTTGGCAGGGCACAGGGGAGCAGCTCAGCATCCTGTGCCACCTTTTGACAGCTAAAAGCTGTTCTTGCCTGCCATTAGCACATTTTGAGATCATTAATCTTTCAGGAAAATCCTGCAGTATTCTAAAGCGCACTCTGGGTAGCAAGTTAAATTTGTATGCTTAAACGGCACCATTTCACCTTTTCCCTGTGAAGATACAGGAATGGTACCCCTTGCTGGGGATTTGATGATGTCAGCGCTGGGACTGGGATGAGTTTAATGGAAAAGCTTCACCAGAGCTCTCCTTCCCGGCAAAATGAAGTTCAATTTTTCAAGTCTAAGCATGCAACCCTTGTGCCCCTCGGAGTGGGAAAGATGCTGCAAAGCCTGTCTCATTCTGTAGGCACTGAGGAAGGAGGAGGACTTAGAAATAAGGAGCTGGAGGGGAGTAGGAGGAAATAGGAGGGAAAGAAGGTAGATATATATAGAGGTTATAATTACATTAAATTATTGCTGCTGAGGTAATATTTTTCTGGAGAATAACATAGAACTGCATGGGGAAAAAACCCAATATGCTGTGAGCACTGCAGAGAATTAACAGAAAATTACATCCTGGCTACAGGATACTACAGGCTCCCCTGAGACCGGGGGGGATGTCTGGAGTGAGGAAGAAAACCTTCAGTGGAAGTGGATCAGATTAGGGAATATTTAAACAAATTGGACATTCAGAGGCCCACGGGATCTCCTGGGATCCACCCACAAGTGCTGAGGGGTTGATCAGTGTGACTGTGGGTCCACCCTCTATAATGCTTGAAAGGCCATGGCAATCAGGAGATATTCTTGAAAACTGGAAGAAAGCAAATGTTTCTCCTTCACAAGGAAGGACAATAAAAAGATTTGGGGAACTTTGGCAAAGAAGACCGATGGTATCCTGGTCTGCAACAGACAAAGCATTGCCAGTAGGTCAAAGGAAGTGATCCTTCATCTCCACTCAGCTCTGGTGAGGCCACACGCGGAGTGTCATGTCGAGTTCTGGGGTCCCCAGTACAAGGGAGATAGGGACATACTGGGGGGTCCACTGGGGCCATGAAGATCATAAAGGGACTGGTGTGTCTCTTAACAAGGGGAAGCTGAGAGAGCTGCAACTGTTAAGCCTGGAGAAGAGAAGAAAAGCAAGAAATTCTACTTAAACATAAGAAAAAAAATACTGTTTACTGTAAGGGTGGTCAGACACTGGAGTTAATGTTGAACGTCTCTAAGGACATTCTGCTACCTCTCTGGGCAACCTGCTCTAGCTGACCCTGCTTTGAGAAGGAGGTTGGACTGGATTATCTCCAGGAGTCCCTGCCAATCTCATCCAGCCTTATCAGTCTGCAATTCCCAAGTTACCCAGCTTCAAACTATTATCCTTTTGTTAGTGGGAGGCATCTGATAAACTGGACTTTATCAGCTCTCAGCCCAAACAGAAAAGTCTATAGATCTTCATGGGGATTAAAAAGTGCAGCTACTACATGTAAATAACAGGGCTCAAAAGAATTACCCTGGAATAATGAGAATTTTGTCAGAAAATGCCACAGAAAAATGATATAATTATTCTGGTTCCTGCTGACAAAAGTACGAATAAAGCTGCCAGGAAGACTGTTTTTCAAATGCAGTTTTAGAGAAATCCATGGAGGGATGGGAAGGCTTCCCAATTCACTTGGGACTTCAGCAAAGCCCCCTCTAATCAATGACCACATGCTCCAACCTCAAGAGAGAAGGACCAGCAGGTTGGTTCAGAGCTTGTAAGGAGTCCTTTGGTGCCTTTGACAAGTGCTCCTGCAGAAACAGCTAGCCAGTGCAAAAAATACATATATTTTGCACAGCAGCTTGCAGCCTCACACCAAGAGAAAGAAGCTGAGCTGAGGGAGGGAGGGCTGATACCGCGAGGTCCGTGACAGGCAGAACAGATGCATAATTTCATGCTGAAAGAAATCACCTCTTCATATGATCTGCCTCGGTTATCCCTCCCACCACAACTGGTGGCATTTGCCTTTCTGGAAAAGTGAGCCCACCACACAGAAAAAATAATTCATCTTCTCTTCAGAGATGTTTTTGCTGGCAGAGCCAGACACCTTCTTTGCTTTTCAAAGTTTTCTAAGCGCTGTGGTGGAACGTTTCTAAACACACACCAGCGAAGCCCATCAGCACAGTTGCTGCTTGGCTGGGAGTGCACACCCCGGCAGGGAGATGTGCTCGACTGCGGCAGCTGCTTGCACCTCAACTGGTGCAATGCCGGGTACCCGACAGCGGGACAACCGGCACCCTGTGGCACCACGTGTAACTTCACGGAGCAGCGAGGAAGAGGCTTGGCTGTGGTTCAGCCAAGCAGCAAATGTTTTTTGACAGGGAACAGCAGTGTGAAGTTTAGTCTGCTGTGCTGGGCTGAAGTCATCCAGAATTATGATCTACAGCATCTCCCCACCCACAGAGTTGCTGCTCCTGGGAGGAGACCACCCAATCTGTCTTCCTCAGCTTACCACAGGCTACTGCAAGGCCAAGTCCACGTCTCGTCCCTAAGCACTACAGGATAAAGAGCTTTCCAACCCATTACCTTTGCCATCATCAAGGACTTGCTATAGTTAAATTCCATTCAGATAATTTTTTTTCTATTAATGCTGAGGCTAAACTCAAAATGAAGACAGGAGTTGGTGTTTTGTTGTCTTCTGACTGTCAGGATCTGTCTTTCTACCAGCTGTTGGACGTGCAGAAAAGGGACAAGATTTGTCCAGGGCATGGACTTCATACCAGAAAGGTGTAAGTGTTGCAGCAGTCCAGTACTGAGTCAGCTGGCAGGTGAGAGAGAAAGTAGACAAAGACTAGGAATTCTTTATCCCAATAGAGAACCCACCCAGGGCTTTTCCCAGCACAAGGGAGAGGGGAGAGTGATGTTCAGAGGCAGGTGTAAGGAGACCAGAGGAGGTGGGAATAGCAGAAAGACCAGACCCAGACTTGTGTGCTTTTATCATCATGAAAAGCATAACAAAAAAGGCAGAGAAGCTGAGGGGGTCACAGGGCAGTGCCTTCTCTGGGCTGCCATTGGGCACCCCGTTTCCCAGGAGTCACCTTCTGCAGAGCGGCTCAGAGCAGGATGCTCTGCCTCAACCGCAGAGGATGCCATGGCTGCACCACCCGACCATTTGCGATATCCAATCTCCCTGCTGGGCTCCCGTTAAATGAGTGGAGGGTATGTACAGGGCGGTGGGGGCTTGCAGAGACATAGCCAGCAGAGGCTGTATGGCAGCTGACACAGTAGTGTGGGCACTCCCTTGTGTATGCACCACATGCAGGGTAGAGATGTGATGACTGCTTGAAACGGCACCAGTTCATGCACGCAGGGCAGAGCAGCAATGGTACAGAGAAGAAGCAAACTGCTGAGGACTCTGAGGACCTCAGCCCGGGAAGTAGTGGGGCTCCAGCTTGGAAGCCACTGGTGTCTCAGATGGGTGATGGATAAATGGCCTGTGTTTATCCAGTGCGGAGCTAATTACTTACAAGTTGAAGCTTCCCATTTATACACCACAATGTCACAAACCACCCTTTCAAGTCTCAAGGGATTAAAAAAAAAAAAAAAAAAAGAGCCTCTCTGAAAAGCAAAGTGGGTTTCCTCTTGTGGGCTCTCCCACGGCACATCACTTTGCGTGATGGAAAAATTTCTCCTGTTTTGAACGGAAGTGGATGACAAAGACACTAAATTGCTGCAACCTGTTTCAAAATCCAGGTGCTTGTAGCAAGTTGGTCCTCACCCCGAGTCCATCAGTCGTGCCTGCTTTCAGGCATATGGCTCTCTGCAGTATGGGGTCACTCACCCACCGGCAGCAACCGTCCGCCTGCCTTTGCTCACTGGTTTTGAAATACAAATTAAATTTTTCAAGATGTGTAAATGCCTTAAAAGGAAGAAAACAGAATTAGCACACTTTTCATGCTGTGTAAGAAGGGACTTCTCCCTCCAGTGTTATACCAAGAGAAAATGTGCTTTGTGTTGCACCCCTAGCAGGGCTGAGCTGCACAGAAACACTCTCATGGACTTTGCAGAGGAGACAGGCAAAAGAGGGAATCAGACCCTTTCCACATTAAGAGATTTATTAATTTCCTTGGGCCAGAATTTCCATTTCCAGGGAGAAATGGATCACATTAGCCCAGGCTTTTGGAACTGGAGATAAACCCAGGAGCATTAGGGCAATCCGAGTTTGCTCTCTCCCTTACTGGAAAGTTGGGGGCGATTTTTCGTCAACAGAAAGCAGTGCAACCAGCTTCCCCATCCCTAGGGACTTAGGATGATTTGGGGAGTGCCAATGCCTGGGGGTTCCTCAGGGAGGGGCAGTGGGAGAGGATGCTGAGAAGGTCTCTGGGAGACACAGCACGTATCCTACAACTTCCTGGCAGAACACAAGACATTTCAAAATTCCCCAACCAGAGCTGCAGCTTGTTCGAGCATCGAAGCATAATTGCTCCCAGCTCCGAAGTCAAGTTGGGTGAGGACAGAGCTTTCCCCTTTACCTCTTCTCCAGCTAGAAAAGCGAAAGCTGCAAGGTCCACCCGATTGCACAAGAAGGACTCGCTTACGCAAGAGGGGTTCCCAACGACGAGCGCAGCTCACTGAGCCCAGCCCTGCGAGAAGCTCTCTGCGTCACGGGATGCTGTGTGGGCACGAGGCATGGTACTGTGATGGTGGGGGCGACTGCCTTGGGAATAAAGCCCACGTCACTCTTTTTTCTAATTAAAACATAAAGAGAACATAACTTATTAGAAACTGGTCTGATATTTAGCGCTGACAGGCTGCAAGAGCTCATAAAAGTGAAATAAAACCAAACTTGTAACTTCTTGTGCTCATGAAACAGGCGGAAGAGCGGGGGAACTGCAGGCTTTGTCGAGGGGGGGATCCCTTTTATGGCCCCTCTTCCGAGGTGCTGGCTGCGTGGCTGCGCGAATGCCCCCACTCGCGCAAGAGGGCAATGCAGGAACAGGAACTGGGTGGCAGCCGCAGCTGAAAGGGGGTGCAAAACTCCTCTGAAGGGTGTGCAAAGCTGCTGCCTTCCGGCAGGAGGTCAGGAAAGCGCTGTACAAGTTTCTTTCCTGACACAGGGCAAAATCCAACAGTTACCACAATTTTCCTGTGCTGAGCCACCAGAGCACATATGTATTTTGCTGCTGACAGTTTTCACTAGAGGTTGAAGTGGTGTAGCCACATTCATGCCCCGGTATTGCTAGAATTGCAAAGGGTTATACTGCAGCTGAATTTAACCCAAATATTTTTACTTTTAATGATTCAGGGTAAATTCCCCTACTCTACCCCCATTGATTATCTATGCCAAAAAAGTGAGATTGAATTTGCCTTTTGCCGGTAAGTACACTGTCAAAAAGTAAAAAAGGCTTGCAGTCAACTTACAGGACTATTGTCACAGCTGATCCACATTAATAGTTTAGCAGCCTTAAGCTTGCTCTTCATTCAACACCTCACCTTGCGAGGTAGGAAAGCACTGTGCTCCCCCCAAGTTGTGACAGAGTGGTTTTGCAAATCTTAATACGTTTTGTGCATTATAAACAGGAGTTTGTTACAGCCCAACAAGATGCTTTCATGTAGATGTGTATAAAATACCTTAGAACTGTGTGGGAGGAAAAAGAAAACTTTAATGAACAACCAAGAAATCCATCCTTGACCTTTGGGGGGCTTTGAGCATCTTGTCAGCTGCATCCTTAATGACAATGGATAAAATCAATCCTCTAAATTTTTACAGGAATCAGAGCAAACCCAACACTTTCTAAGAGTAGCGTTATTTAAATTAGTGTATTAAAATAAATGCATATAAAAATAGCCTAATACAACAGTAATTATTACACCATCCAAATGGAAATATAATCTTTAAGCCTGACAGTCAAAATGTGTGTGTGGTAAAGTATTATCAAAAGACATTTTTTCCTTCTATCATACTATTCCTTATGCGGGCATTATAGGTATTTAAATAGGAAGATTAGAGTGTATCTCATAATCTATACTGCTTTTTTTCTGCTTCTTTCAGCAGCAAACAGTAGTGGCGGTGTTAAACAACATTACAATATCTAGTTTAATTAAAAACATCACCATTATTTGAACACTTGAAATAGTCAGCTATGCTTTTATCACAGCATCAAGTAAGCTATTTGTTGGATCAGTTGGATTAAGTTTCCAGACGACTTCCCATTCTTCCAGATATACACTAGCTCATTTACAGAAACAAAGACTGGACTGGGAGGGATGACTGGCTCACCAGACCTACTGACCATTCATCACAGTGTGATGCTTCAACAGAAGACATGCTTCGTTTCTTCTTCCCAGCATAAACTGCTGTGTAATTGATTTTTCAGTAATTTTTCAAAGATGCCGAAAAGATTTGGGATTCAACATAAAAGTCCTTTGAAAATTCAAGTTGCATTTACATACAGATGCTTCTCTGTGTCAGAACGTGGTGTTCTGCTCTGTGTTCGCATGCATTTCACGTAAGAGTGCAGCAGCGGAAATCAAAATCCCCTTCTTTTATTATTCGTTACGCCTTTATTCATAATCAAAAACAATCCAGGTCCTCGGCTAGTGACTTCTGTTCAAAGGCATTAAGCTACAGACATATACAACAACACTAGCTAGGGCTTCAACCCCTGCTAGAAGAGAAATATGACTTTTAGGCAGGTAGACAGAATTTCCCTGGCTTTTTTTAAATTAAGTCTTACCAGTAATAAAAAGACAGATTAAATCAAAATCTCATGATGAGGCTGAAATAAAAATACCAGTGTTACCACCCTCTTCCCTCCTGGATTGTGTTGCAACTTAAAAACTTTGATAGGACATATTGTTATTTCAAATTTATTATCACCTGACTTGATATCTTTCCTGCATGAAACAGATTTTTATAAGGTAATTAACTGAACCTCAGAGAAAAGAACTGCTATAAAAGGTTAGGTCTGATAGAAGGAGGAGAACAGTCTCATAAAAGTCCACATTCTGCTAATAAACATGCCAAGAAAATGTATGATCATTAGACAACATCATGTCCAGCCATCAGGATTTATTTCCTTCTTTCCAGAGGAAAAATAGGGCACATGATCTGATCTTGGAACATGACCTCCAACCGATTCAAAAATCTATTAATTTCTCAAGATATGGGACAAGAGAGTAAATTTTTCCTCAAATGTGTGTGGTATGGAACCTAAAAAAGTATGATTTTGGCAGTAATGTTTGCCTTAACATACACTTGATTGATGCTGTAAGGCATTGCACATTCTCCCACTGGTATGAGAAGAAGCTGAGAGCCAGTTTCAAGGAGATATATCATTTGGGTAAGAGTTATTTTCCCCAAAATAGCAAGGCACAGTATGTGCCTCAGCTTCTTCTAGCTATAAAGCAGTACTAGCTGTAGTGCTGCTGTTTATATATATAATGGTAACAGAGGCCCAGAGGGGCAAATGTGGAAACTAGAACCTGAGGTGCTTGCACGGGCACATGCAGAGACATGCCATGGTCTGAAGAGTGCATGGTAACATCCAGCCAACCACACAAAAGCATTCCCAGGTTCCTCTCTTGTAGCGCTTGCATAGGGAAAGAGATACAAGCTTGGTTCTTCATTTTCAGTGACCAGAGGCTTTCCTGGAAGAAGAGACATCAGGGCAGAGCTGGTAGACTCTCTCAAGAAAACATGTCATCGGGATGTGTAATGGGGTGTCCAATAAACTGTTGTAATGAGTTACACAAAATTATGTCCCCAACAACTTAATTTCCTGCCAATTTGAAAAGCCCATGTTGACTGAATAGACAAAACCCAAACTGACAGGTGCAAGTTCCTGTAGCACTATTACAGACATTAAAAGGCACAGGGCTGTAAGAGAAGTCCCAAGCTAATCAAGTCACCTGCCAATTTCCCCTGGCTCTTGAGTACATGACATACCTACGTGAACATGAACTGCTGTCAGGAACTCATGCTGCAACAGCATGACTATTTCTAAGGGCCTTCCCCTTGACACAAACCCAGACTTTAATCGCAGAGCTTGGATAAAGAGTAAATGAGCTGTTAATTCTGAAAAATTAAACCTCCTCAGATGCAGACAGTGTCCAGCTATGCCAGCTAGACAGCAAGTATTTGACAGCAAACTGTTTATAGCCTACCTCTGCCAGGGGAACAATTTGAGTAGTATCAGAATAGGATTTTTTCCTGTCATGCTTCCCATTCCCAGACCTCTTTGTAAAGTCTGCAAACAGAGATGCCAACATACCCCATTCTGACCTACATAGCAAACAATTGGACTTGTGTTCCTGCTGCGTTATCACCAAAATTAATCATTGTTGTGACTCCTCATCGGCCTGGCAGGACGGAGAGTTTTCTGCTGGGAAGCCTCAGTTGAATCCTGCACCTACTGCTCGCATGACACCAACTGCATATTTTGTGTTTATTGCAGAAAAGAAAAACACACAGCAGAAAAAGGCTCAGCTTTAAATTTTGCTCTTTGCCAGGACAAACATGGGAGGAACTGAAGCACGACTCTGAAAGCTTTAGCTTATTGAACTCCAGGGAAAAAAAATTAAGATCTTTTTTGAAAAATCAATCTTTTTTGAAAAGCAGAATAAAGATGTTAGATAAAAGTGTCCATCCCCCCAACAACATAAATCGCTCAAATCTGAGGAATAGAAATGGCCCTGCTGTAACCCCATTACCCACTCTTTCTGTATCTCAGAAAAATTTTAGGGTTGTGTCCTGCTACTATGGGAATCAGGAGGAAAAAAGCTTGCTGGGAACGGGACACGGGGATGACAAACTGTTCTTTGCCTTCTCAGGCTTCACAGGTCCCTGGGCTGGCTTGGCAATGAAAAGTCCCCACTGAATCAGAAAAATTGACTTTAAGGGAAGACATTCCCTACTGGGAGCGAGCAGCTGGCAGTAGTTTAATATTTATAGTCTTCTGCTGCAACGGTGGGTGGGACCTACAAAAGTGTAGGAGATTCAGACTAGGTGACTTTGAATCAAGCCTGTATTAACCTATGTGATCTGAAGCTTCTCTCTTACCAGCATTTGGAGCATAAAATCCTATCACTTATGCCTAACTGCCACATACTTGTAACCCTATACATGTGGGATAAAATTAAATCAAGACAAACTGAGACACACGTATTCTCCCTTTATAATTTATGAGGATAAAAGACAAGTTTTTTGCCAGGGCAGGGTTCAGGAACTTTAGATATCCTGCTAGAAAAAAATGTCTTCTCTTTCCATTAAGTGATATCTTTCAGAGTTTGTCAGACATCCAAAACACTATTTCTCCTCTCTTCATTAGAAAGCATGTTTTGCAAGCGACAGAGATGTACTCTTCACAGACCACCGTTTACTTAAACAAATTATTAATCATGAATTGATGCTGGAATGCGAGAAATGCTACATCTCCGACCACGACTCACCAGCAGTTGGTTTGACCTTTGTTTTGTTTGGAAAATTCCCAAAGCTAAAAACCTCTCTTGGGTGAATTTAAGCTGGCTGATAATCAGGTTGGCTTTCTCAGGGTTTTGTTTTCTTGCTTTTTTTGGTGAGCTCTATAGACATAATTCCCTGGGTGCTAAGAGGTTCAGAGATCAACAGTTCAAAACCATTGCTCTACAAAATGCATCCTCATTTCAGTATGCCCACATAGGAAGAAGGAAAGTGCCAGATACCTTATTTATCTCATCAAAGGCTTCAACAGCGCAATGGAACAGCAACATACTGAACAAATACAGAGGAGACGTTTTGCTTTATTATTTCTCCCCTAAAAGAAATATGAAATTAAGTGCTGCAAAACATTTCAAAGACTGAAAATATTGTCTACAGTAAAAAGGGAAACTAAAACCATACAGCCCAAGTGGGAGAAGTGTGAAAGTCTGTTGCTATCTGGAAGCATTTGCATTTTTAGGATAATTGAAAATTATAATATTCCACATTCCTTAGCCAACTGCAATGCAAACCCTCTTCAACATGAATTTTAGTGCAGAACTGTAATAGCCAAGATCTTTAGTGCATCAACAAAGCAGATCATGGTCATTTCAATGAGACCTTACTTTGTAAGCTATAATTATAACAAACCCTCTTTTGATAGGTGTCCAAAGACCATTTTCAAAAGGACGAAGGATGAATCACATAAAGATTCACAGAACGATTCTCTATATTGTATTTTTGGAGTCACAAAATCTCTGAATCTCATTTCATGATGGAGTCAGTAATGCTTCATTTTTATTTACTGCAGTGATTAAATACTCATCCTCCCATGTATTGGATATTGTAATTTCCATTCAGTATGCTTGCCCAAATCCCATCCTTTTATAAAAGTAGTCCACCACTGGGAGGACGACAGAAAATTAAGGGAGGAAAATTGGATCAAAGAGTCAAGGCAGTGTTCTTTGTTATTGCTAGATTGTTACATATATTCCTTTCCACTATACAATTACTTTTTATAATTAACCTAATAGTAATTACTATTTATCTAATTACTTGAAATATTAAGACTTTATGGATTCTCCCAGTTCTTCCTCTCATCCTGAAAATCTCCAGAAATAGCTTGTAGATAAGGACTTTATAAAACCAAAGTTAATCTGTAAATATTCAGAAAGAATTTAATTAATACTGCTTTTCAACCCAGCAATCCAAATTCTAACATATGTACCTTCTCTTCTGCAGGAAAGCAGAGTTTTGCCTGTGGCCAACATGAGAAAAAGCAATTCAGAATTGCAGGAATTGTTCCATCCCGCGGAGTCAGTAACAGAAACGGGAGGTTATGCCTTAGTAATTCCTGGGGCCTTTACCTCCCCCGTCCGGCTGCGAGGATAAAACCTACAAGACATATTCTGGGAGTGGTTCCATGCAAGATTCCTGTAGAGGGCTGCACTGTTTACATTGACTACAAATCTGTATGCGTAAGAGAGCTCAGCATGGGGACAAAAACCCATCTCCGAAGTTGTTCTGTAAAACAAATTAAACACAGCTTTCCCCATAACAACAGAGGAAAACAGAAACAATTTTGAAGGGTAGAGCATTTCTCAAAAAATTTGCAGGGAATTTCTGCTTTCTAATACTGCAAAATGCGTTAAACAAGTCTCTTAAGTGAACAGCCTTCCTAAAAACACATGGTGAGTATAGGTGAGGCCCATCAAGTCCAGCCCTCTACAGGCTATGGAACAGGTGCTATGGAGACTCCTTCTACACAAGAAATTTAACAGTTGAAAAAAGTTGCAATGCAATGTCAGAGCCATGTTTTAAAAACTACTAATTTCTTGAATGCAGCTGTATTCACTGTTGCTCCACAGAATCCTATGGGCCAAATGAAAGGATTTTTTACAGGTCAGAACCATCAGATATGGTGAAAAGACAATGGGGATGGGGAAAAGAAGCAAAAAGGTCCTGCAAAAGAAAGAAAACCAACTCTCTACTTAAAGAAAGTAACAAGAACCAAGCATGCAAAAGCAGTGGTTCAAGACTTTCAACTAAGAAGACTTACGGATGGACAGGTTAGTCCTGTATAAATCCTAACCCTTGTTTTAAACAAACCGACCCCAAATGACCCATGATGTTAAGAAGAATTTTGTACTAGAAGAGAACTTTGGTGGTAATTTTGCAGTAAGCAAGACAAAGCTTTTGGAAGAGAGTGCTTTCCAGTGAACAGGATGATTTCACTTTGAAAACACTTCCTAATTGTTGATTCACCAGATCTCCAAAGCAGCCTGGGCTGAAAATCCTAAACTTGCTCCATCTGAACTTGGCACAGACCTTTAACTAGTTTGTTGGCAAAATTATTTAAATAAAGGTTATTTGTCTATCTTTCCTTTTTCCAAAGGTACAAAATTGTATCAAGTAAAAAAATAGCCTGTACCTCCCAGAGAGTATAAACAAAATTGAACTTGGAAATAAATTTACAAGAATGAAGACATGCTGCTATACGAACACTTTTCCTTAATGACCACAGGCCCAGCACAAACATGGAGTACAGCTATGTCGCAGCTGAGAACTTGACTGGTCTGGACTCAGAAGTAAGAACACCAGTGACAAGCCAAACCCGATCTGACAAGCTCTGCTGGGCAGCAAAGCCCTCTTCCACACCTGCATGAGTGTCTCTGCATGGTGTTACGTTATAGGACCTCAAGAACCATTAGAAAGGATGAACAGATACCCATCTCAAATGTACAAATAGATAGGAGAGCAGCCTCAGGAACGAGCAGGAGGAACTAGAGCTCCTCATGCCATTACTACAGCAGTGTTGGAATAACAGATATGGTGGGAGAGCTCACATGTGGTGGGAGCACTGTGATGGATGGATGGAGGGATGGATACAAGCTCCTCAGGAAAGACAGGGAAGGAAAAAGGGAGATATTTGGGGCAGGGGAGGAAAGCTCTTTACAGGAAGGATCAGCTTGAACGTTTGTGATGGATGGCAGTCTGATTGAGAGTGCGGGTCAGGATTGGAAAAGAAGCCAGTGATAACGATGTGGCAGTGTATTACAGACCAGCCCATCAGGGTGATGAGGACAGTCAAGCACTGGAACGGTTTGTCTGAAGAGGCTGAATTGTCTCCATCCTTGGCCATTCAATGCCTGACCAATAAAGTCCTCAGGAACTTGGTCCAATCTCAAAGCTGATCGTGCTTGAGCAGAAAGGCTTGGCTAGGTCCAGAGGTCTCTCCCAACCTGAACTCTACTGTGATCCAGAGTCCAAAGAACAAAATCCCAGGCAGGAACTGCAGTTTTGAAATTGAGGTGGAATAATACAGCACCTGCTACCAGCCACGAAGTGTCAATTTTGTGACTGTGTCTTAGGCATGAGTATCACGCACAGGTGCTCACCCAGCAGCCAACTGGAGACCAATGTTGCAGATTCCCCAGAAGCTACAGAGAAATGATGGAGCAGTAGCAGTTGCAGCAAAAGCCATTCCTGCAACCCTCCCAAATATCTAGGGAAAAAAAAAAAATGCCTGCAACAAATGTTAACTTGAAGTTAACGTCCCAAAGAATATTTTCTCAGGGCAAGGAACTTTTAAGTGTTAGCATTTTCCCCAACCAGTTAAGAGACAGGGAATGTGAGACTGCCATAAAAAGTATTCCCAGTGAGTGGAAGGGCCAGGGGGGCAAAAATTTGTTTAATTCCCTGATTTTCTTTACGTGTCCTCCCCAACAATCCCACTCTACATTATAGCATACCAGCGCCAAGTTTGAGATGAAACTTAAAACGTACTGCCTCACTCTTGCCAAGACATTGTTTACATGTTTTTGGATAAGATGAAGCTCTCAAGTCCAGACTGTCACCATAGGCCTTTCTTAATAAATATCCAGCCCTTGTTTTTACTGACAGAACCACATTGATTGTTTCGAATCATCTTCAACGTGACAAGGCTGGTGCACTCAAGAAATGATAATCACACCATCTCTCTTGATTTGCAAAATACAACCTCTCAAAATCTTGGTCCTCCTCTTCTCTGTCTGGTTCTCTCCCCACAGGTAGCTTCAGTCTCACCAGCATCACGCAGGTCTTCTCCCAGACACAGCTGAGGCTCTCGGGAAGCTCACGGTCAGCTCTCCATCCCCAGCTATCATCCTCCTCTAGGAAAGCCGCCAGTCAGGCTTATTTGTATCAGCAATGACACTGCTCCTCAAAGTCTCCAGGCTTTGCTCAGCAGCTCCCTGGACTTGCAGCCACCTGAAACAATCACCTGCGCATTTCCATTGCTCCAACGCTGCTCCTGGCTTCTTTCTTTTCGGAAACTGGCCTGCAGCCACGAGCGGGATTCAGAACTATTCCCAAAAGGGACGGACAGTCTAAACAGAAAAGTGATGCTGAGAGGCGCTGCATGTGCAGTAACCACTGTCTGCCCTGCTTTTTAAGGAATCCTAAGCAGCTTGAATGCATATGCAAGTGAAGCATGTGCTTCTGCGTGGCTCAACCGTACAACCAAAATTACAAAGTTTATTGGTATTTTTGCCTACAAGTGTCCTGTGTCCGTGTGTCAAAATTCTTATAAAATCTTTCCTATCTATGTCAGAGTGAACCACTGTGAATGTAACGGCACAGTTCTCTGCTCTGTGCTTCTGTCCCCCATAAACTATTTTATTACTGCACTGCAGCATTACCCATTGTGTTTAGCTGGAGAAAAGAAAAATCACAAGTACTCAAGTTGTGTCCTAATCTTTAAAAAAAGCTTCAAAGCCTAGTGCTGGGGGAACAGCAGAAAAGGTACCTTTAGATTCTGCAAAGATTAAAGTAGCAACAGACTCATTACAGAACCAGTGCCGAGCTTGCTATCAAAGCCTTTGGGTCAGCACCAATAACAAGTTACAATAAACTTCACACCAACCTCCAAAAAGAAGCCCACACATTAGCACCACTATTTAGGTATAAAACTAAGTTTCAAATTCAAGGCTCAGTCTTGAAGAATTAATTTCCATGACCAAGACAATGACTACACGAGTCGTTATTTGAGAAAACATTTATGGATCAGAAATGGACACATATGAATAGTATCTTAAATTCCAAAGAAACTAGCATGGAGTTGATCCATAAAAGGGTCTTCACACCACTCAAGTTCTAACCCTTTAGGTCTGCCAGCTGCTGGAAAATACTTTTCCTTGCCCAGTTTTTTACAAGTTCTTTAGAAGTATGCATTACTGCTCACAGTATTTCCAATAAATAATACCTCAGGGAAAAGAGAAACCATGCTTTTTAACTGTTCGGACTACACCCTTAGAAAGAAACTTTACACAAAATCATACACCACTGCAATATTAAAGAATGTAAAAATACTGAAAATGAAATGGTGATCATCAACGTCCCTGTTGAATCTTTATGATCTAAGTTACAGAAATTACTTGTATGGCATTCCTGTTAAGAATAAAGACAACTGTCTGTAGAGCTGCTGTGACCATTGCCATTTAGTTTTCATACACGTGAGGCTCTCAAAGCAGACAGGTAGAATATGCACAATTATACCTGGAAAATCTGTCTGGCATTTGCCAGCTCTCCGTTTCTGTCTTTCTTCCCTCCCCTCCCCTTCATCCTCTCAAAACACTTTTGCAGCAGACTGACAGAACTGAATGCTTAAAGTCACTAAGAAGCACTGATTCTCACTGGCCCACCTGATCTGGAGGGGAGACAGTCACTGTTCTGTTGAATATCTGAAGAACAGGACAAGAGTGTGAACAGGACTCCAGCATTCCCTACGGGCCTCTGCAAGGGACAAGAGATCCCTCTGCAAAGGATAGCAAGAGGAAGGCTTTGGTGTTGTTGAATAGGCAGCAACTTTGAGGAGAGTGATGAGGCAAGAAAGGCATGCAAAAAACCCCTACCTGAACCTGAAATACAGGTTTAAATTGAAGTTGAAGGCAAAATGAGAAACATGAGTGTGTACACAAGTGTGGGTGGGAACCAGTCCTGTGGGTACAGAGAACAAAAAGAGAGTTGACTGAAGAAATTCAAGATCAGGTGGTGAACACAAGAGCAAAACCACCTTTCCAACACAACACAGTTGCAGTACCCTTGGAGAGCAACACTTTATGAAACTGCAAACCTTACTATCTAATACCATTCTCTTTATTTTTGTCTTGGCACCGTCTACATGAATGGAAAACAACTGCAAAAATAGATACATGCACTTTGGTTTTACTGGCTTCCAGAACTCAACTGGAATGGAAGCCACGGTTCTAATATTCGCCGCCTTTTAAAGTGTGGTTTCACTGAAAGGTGGTTGTTTCTTGAGCTTTTATTTAGCATATCATTTGTATGTTAACCAACAGAATTCCCAAAGAGTTTTTCCCATGCTGCTCCTGTGCATCTTTTTTTTTTTCCAAGGGTGCACAACTGAAGGCTACTTCCAAAATGTATCTGTAAAATTTGCATTTGAATGCTCTTCATTCATGAAACAGGTGGAAAAGAGAAGAGTAATGAAGAGAAAAACATACAGAAAGAAAGCAGACCTGTACAAAACCATAATGATGGAGAACAAAGGTCGTTTGACTCTCCATCATAATATTAAAAATAATGTTCTTCAGACTGTGTGTCACATTCAATTCCTAAAACAGAATGTCAGCTACTACATTTCTGTGCTGAAAGTCACTTTCCCACTGCTTTTTGTAGGCTGTTTGCACTATTTAACTTTAAAGAGTCCAAGAGGCTTCTGATTGTTTCACTTCCCATTCCTTTTGTCCTATTCTTCATCTTGCTGGTATTACTTTTTCCAAATGGTATAAGTAGGGCTGCCAGTCCCCAAGGCTCTTTATTGATCGTTTGCTGAGTTTTCTCTTCCTTCTGTAAAATCCAGGCACTTTCTCTGGCCATAGCTACAAATTTCTCCAGCTGTGGCTGATTAACATTCTTGCTGATATTAAGGTCTTGTTCAAAGGGATTCCAGATATAAAGAGGAGACGACTCAGGTTTATTTACTTCCTTTCCCTGTAGACAGTATAAAGAAAAAGCCAAAGTTGCATATATGCATTGTAGGCTAAGCAAATAACAAATCACTGGAGTTATTATGTTAGCATTAAAAGTATTTTGACCTAGAAGAGAACTTTTTGGGAAATAAAAAAAAAAAAAAAGAGAAGTCACTATTAATCAAGTTAATTTCCCTGTTAACCTGACTGTACTATTTCTGTTCTCCAAATCCTCTTAGTGGTGTTTTTCCTTGCACATTCAGCTTAGATTTGTCTTTTTGGCCACTCTCCCATTTGCTTTTCCACAAGTCTCAAACTTCCCTCATTGCAACCGCCCACTCCTATCTCCATTTGTGTATGGGCAGCATGAGTGTGTCATATTAACCTGCATAGCCCAGTCAGATAAACAACTACAAGCACTTAAACTGTTCAAACCATTATTGCTCTCACAGTGCTCATTAAGAGCTAATATAACAAAGTAAGCCTACTCACTTGGCTGAAATTCCTCCACGTTCAGTCTGTCTTTTAAGTACAGAACTATTCAGGTCACAGTCCACTTTTGGGCACTTGGTGTTATACAAAGCAAGTTGCTGACAGCTATGTAGTTTGCTATTTAAATGCACTTTCATTTCATTGCTTGTCGGTGCTCCTTAGATGACAGAGGTTCAAGCATAGATGTTTGCCCTACCTCAGGTTCCAACATGTGTATGCTTTCACTTGGATTTTTTAAGCTTAATGGCAAAACAAAAGTTCTCCAGCTTAATGAACCAGTTTCTAGGATCAGCCTGCAGCAGCAAAGAGAGCTCTCGGACCAGTAATCCATAGTGCCCAAGCAGGAAACAGAACACAAACAAGAGTGTCCACACAGAAACACAACACTGAAACCCCCCATCTCAGCAGGAACAGGCAATTACACTTATATATGTTTCTGTTATACGTGCATGCATGTACACACATATCAATAAATAGCATGACTTAAACATACAAAGTAAAGCAAAGTGACAGTGCAGACCTCTTGGCAAGCACAGCACGATCGCGTAATCCCTCGAGCTTACTGGGTTGTAACTACATTTACTGGCAGCTGATGTCAACTGCAGTAGGAAACTCAAGTGCCAAAAGCCAATTTCAGAACTCAGTTGTAAGTTTTAATGCAGGCACTGTTGGGGACTAGACTCCCCACTTCAAATGTAAAGCCTGTTGGTGTACAGAGTTTGCCATAGACTTTTGCTATTACGCACGTCGTGGCATTGTAGAAGCCTTCCTCTCACAGAAGCAAAATAGCTTCTGCTTTTCAAAAATGCCACTTCTATTACAGGGCTGTCAAGAACGATCATGCAGGCTCAGCAACAGAGTTTGTGCTTTCCAACATCTCCAAGTAATGACACTGTAATGATCTTAATGATGCTCTAAGTGATAAGGCTCCAAGAAGAAAACTCTCTTTAACAAAAAAGACTGTTTCTTCATACAACCAATTTAAACATACTTTATAAATACAATTAAAAATGAAAGAAATTGTTGCTTAACATAGGTAGTTTGCCAAATGACAGACAGAAAATAAATTGATAATGAGATATTGAAATTCATTTACCTTTCGAAGATTTATGGAATTCCTTCTGAAATCAAAGTTTCCAAAATATTCAAAAAATTCACTCAACAATACATCTAAGGCAAAGAAATACAACAGCCATCAGTAATGTTAAGGAAAACTTTATTTTCAATATGCTCAGAAAAAAATTATTAAAAAAAAACCTCATGAAGATTTACCTACCAACTGTTTCTGTATTTTTTGTAGGTTCAATCTTGCTTAAATCGCTAACAAATGAGCAATCATATCCCCCAATTATATGCTTGTCTTTTTCATCTGAAACAAAAATCACAGGCTTATTTAGAAGTGACAAACAATAAAATGCCATTGTATTTAGTAAAATTCAGATAACAGACATGACTGAATTAGATGAATGCTATCATTTTAAGTAAATCAAAATAGCAGTTAACAAGTGAACTTGCAGGTTTAAGATTCAACCTACCTGGTTAAAGATTTAAAAGAAAAAGTCTATAGACAGGCAAGGAAAAAAGAAACATGCGTAAATGGCATAGTTTGAAAAGCTTACAGGAATAAGGTATATGACACTTTTGCATCTCTGAAGTTACTCCTTTTAAGTAACAAACCGGGTATCTCTGCGTACACAACTTCATTATATACTAAACAGCACAAATCTCCGAGGTTCATACCTACACGAGGGTTTCAAACACACACACAAAAAAACCCAAACCCCAAGCAGACCCAAAGCGTCCACTGTCTTTTTCTGGAAAATTTAAGAAAATTAAGAAAATTCTTGTAAAATTTCAGGACAGGCATTTTAAAATTCTATAGAATTCTGATGGAAATGCTTAAACTGATTTTAAAGCAATTTAACAAAGACCTTTCTTTTTTTTTTTTCCCCCAATCAAAGGACTCAAAGCTTCCAAGGAGCCATGTCAATAAGCAGAAGGTATGAAGTGAGGAATCAAGAACCTGGGGCATCATTCTTTACGCTTTCATTAGATTTACTGAAGATAATACACCCTTACAGGCTATGTATGAAACAGCGAGAATAGCTTGCCTGTGAAGACATAAGAATTATTTGCAGATGGGCTGAACAGTCTCAGGGATACTACAGATTGTGAGGGAAAAACATAACTGTTCTCTTAAGCATTTGGTTTCTATAAAACAATACACATTGTGTCAATTTGCACAAAATCCTTATCAACTGTGGAGGCATTTGAGACCTTACGAGATTTCTAAAACCCAAAATACAAAATAAACAACAAGCAGCCAGCATAGGGACACTGAGCAAATAAATTACTTCTAATTATCCCTAGGTAGAATTTAGTAATGTATTGAAAATTTATTTATTTTGCCATTAAAGATGCATTACTTTCACCCAAAAATAGAAGTAAAACTTCCATATTCCCTCAAATTTACAGCATACAGCATCTGCATTAGTATTTGAAAGCACAAATTGCTTGGGATTGTTAAATCACTTTAGAGAAAACAAATGAGAAAGTCACTTCAATAAAAACATGAACAGCTGTCCTCACCTGCCAGTTCTTTAAGTTGGTCTAGTGTTGGAATGATAGGTGGCGATCTCTTTTGCAGAAAAAACATGACCATCATGGTCAGAGAGAAGTTTGTAATCCAGGTACCAGGAACACTATTTGTAAGTCCATGAACACGGGCCCAACATCGTACAGTGAACACTAGCGCTCTCACACGGGAATCAAGACAGCCATAGATATATAAGAGTTCTGAACTTTTTATAGCAATGCTGAAGAAGAAATGAAAAGTAAAAGACATGTAAATAATAAGAGAACTGTGAAGTGCCAGATGTAACGTTCATTGTTCAGTCCTACAACATCAGTTGTAAGGGAAGTAGGTATCAATAAAAAGCAAAACAAAACAAAACAACCAACCCACAAACATTTCACTTTCATTCTTTTGAAAAGAAAAGAATGCCTGATATTGTCCAGGATTAAACACCTGGTAGTTTTTCATAGTAAAGAGGATACAATTATGGCTAAATAATAACACTGCACTTTTTTTTCACACCACAGTGGGAGAAAAAAAAAACCAAATAAACAAAATCCACCTTCAAGTACTCAAGAGTGAAACTATGCAGAATCAAGGTGAAAAACACAATTCGGCCACAACTGCCTTTAAGATACATTAGATAAAATCTCTATCACAATATATAATAAAATACAACTGCAACTTCTTTTACTACTTTAATCTAAAAAGTAATAATGCCCTGAAAAACACACAAAGTGCAACACAAGTTAATTTGGTAACTTTTAAATGAGTAATGTTTTGGTCCTGTTGAAAAAGCAACTAATCTGGAAGGTTTTTGGATGGATCAAGTTTTGATCTGCTACATCATATGGTCGTACAAACACTGATGTAGCGTACAAATGGGAGAGCAAAAAAAAAAGGCAGAAAAAAAGAAAATGGAAGCACGGTGTGACAGCAGAACTTACTCTGGGGTCAGTTTCAGCCTAAATCGCTTGCTGAACTACAGTTGCAGGAGTTTTTACTCCCAATCTTGCACTGAATTCTTCTAAAACTCCACCATGGCATTTTGGGGAAGCTTATCTTGTCACAGTTTTGTAACACCTGGACTTTCAATACATCAACCGCGAAGTGCTTCCTTGTGTCCACAGGTTTGTTATTACTCCAAACACCAACCAGACAACACACCGAGTCCCAACCAGCCAAACTGTCAGCAGAGAACTACAAGGATGTTTGCACAGAACTGCGTGCTGACTTTCATGGTGGCTGTATATGCAAGAGTAATTTTATTGCAATACATGTGCTTAGTACTGCCTTAGCAACTTCTGCGTATTCTGAAACAGAACTTGGGGTAATTCAGAAAATTCCGTCTAGGATCCGGCTGTACCTGATGTAGACAAATCACAAAATCTGCACTGAAAGCATTGCACAAAAATATTCTGAAAAATAATCACTCGTATTTTACTGTTCCTTAACAACAATGAAAAGGGCAGCTCATTTGCTGTTATGTGTCCTTATGCCAGGGCGACAGATGTATACTGGATTAAAGTGTGTATTTCTTAATAAAATAAATGTCAGAAAAACAAATTATATGCTTCTCTGTCAACCAAATGAGAGCAAGCTGGAAGAGGAAAAATAGATGCAAAGAAAGGTATTTCTAAGAAGCCTGCTCCCTCTGTTGGGCACTGCTGAGAAAGGTCCTTAATGATGGTAACACTGTAGACTCTTTTTCTGATGCAGTGAGTTAATTTAGCATTCAAGATACCTTGCCAGTAAACAGGTGTATGCAGGCCCTTAAGAAGAAAGAAAGGGACTCCAAAATAAGTAGAAGCCTAATGGCTGAAAATTAACACAACTGAGCTGCTTAGAAAAGCAATCAAAAGGTGGCTGTGCATATACCCATATACACGAAGGGAAGCAGTGACTAAAGAACAATGACTGCTCTCAATTCCTTATAAGATAACCTTATTGTACAGATAACCTGTATTGTGTAAGATACCTTCCTCCAGCATAGGAAATACAATAAGGTTATCTTAAGCACATTAAACCCTAAGCTCTAGAACCAAAAAATACGCTTTTTACTTTCAGAGCCATAAACCAGGTCTCACCTGTTGCTCACCGACAGGTCACACTGGAATCCTGTCGGTTGATGGGAAAATTTCACCAGCGGGCAGCGAGCATTGAGTATCTTCTGTATGCTTGCACAGCCAGGACCAAAATTATCAAGGCAATCACCAATCACAGAAAGAATTTTCTGCGTTGCTAGTCTTTCAGATGGCAACCTTTTCAGCTGATACTCCATTTCAAAAGGACCTTTTTTCTAACACAAAATTTTAAAAGTAAACTGTTAGTTCTGGAACCAAAGAGACACTTAAGAATACTTCTGAAAGGCTACACCAAGGAGTCTGTACAAGGACGGACTGAAAGACAAGAATTATTCAAAGCAGCCCACATAACTTTAAAAAGATACAAACATATTGCTTTCCCTTTAATTTCTTTTTCAGTGATTCAACATTTCCAGGTTAATAGTGATGAACTTACTGTAAAATTACCTGTTCAGACGAGGGTGTAATACTACTACTTCTCACTACTGCCTAAAACAAGTAATTCTATAATTTCTGAGAGAGCATAATATGCCCTGACTGAAAAGAGGAGCATACAATTAAATAAAAAGCCAAAACACAACTAAAGCCCAGTTAATTTCAAACCACCAGTAATTCCATTTCAAAGCCTCCAATTACAATGTGCTATTAGTGAATTGAGTAGCAATGTCAAGGAAAATGCCTTTTCATTTAAAAAAACCCAAAATTTTAGCATGCAAATTACTTAATACTTCAAAATGAAGGCAAGTTTCTGTAAAACTTACAATAATCACATCAGAGTTTTTCAGACAAATACATAAAAGTGGAGATGCATTTTGACAACATCAGACATAAATTTTCCTGTAGGTCTTTGTATTTTGAATTGTCATATTTGTAGTTTATACCTCAATAAAATAACTTCATACCTATTCAATCTCTGTTCTCTTTATAGTCTCTCTCTGTTTTTAAGCCTCAGCTAGTTTTGCTTGTTAATCCAATACTTGACACTGATTTAGCCTCCCCCTTGGAATGTGTCACGGGTGAATGCATACTATACAAACAGTGCTGAGCGGTGACTTAACTAGTCCTCTGAACCATGGAGAAGGTTCTTTTTGTTGTCACCAAGTTAGTGCAAAGAAATCACACACTCACAGACAGGCAAAACAATTCAGAAGTTATGGACCGTGCCACCTTTCCCACAAACCCACTTTAGCTACTGAATTTCCGAGTCACTCTGGCAATCACTGAGGTGATCCTTCCTGCTCTCCTTTTGCCAACAGTTCTCCAGCCAGCTCGTGTGTTTGAACACACGCGGACAGAGGTCCCTGATCCCACTTGTCTGCACAGCTGGATGCTACAGCAGGGCTGGGCCAAAGCAAAAGGAGCCTATAACTATCCACACTGAGGTAGGCAGCTGGAAAGAATGGGGATTCGGCTGACATGTAGGCATGATGGTCCTCAGACCTGTATGTTCATGACAAAAATCACAATGTACCTTCCCAGAGAACAGCTCAGTGTTTCTCAAAGGCTGAATGAAGACTTTTTCCTTTTTTTTTTAAATGATAAAACAGACACCCTTATTAATGGATAGGACCTTCAAATATAGCTCTGGTGTCAGCTGGGGAGGGATGAAGTACTGATACGCTTGCCCCAACCCTGTGGCCCTCCCCCTATTCTTGCCATGTTGCTCAAAACAACAAATATAGATAAAGTAAAATATTACTTTGAGGTAAATTAATACAGTAGCCTAAGCAAGAAGCGTAACTGTTTTAATGGAAAAAACATTAACAATATCACAGAACTCTGTTTTCATTCACTAATGTCCCAAACTGCCTGCATGTTAAAAACGTCTTATCTGTGGTCAAACACCGTACCAGTAATCCACTCCCACTTTTGCTGCTTTTTAAAGTCACATAAGACTCAAAAAAATGCTCTTTAATGCAAATAGGTGCTGAAATGCTGGTACTCCTCCATTGCTGGTACCTCCTGGAAGGCTGCAATAGTGCAGAAATCAGAAGATACCCCTTTCCACTGCTGCTGGATCATCTTATAACTCCAGTTACCTCCCCTTGTCTTCACTGGTTCTATGACAGTCTGCTTATGTTTACTGGTAACACAATTTGCCAGGGAGAACATCATTGCCAACTATAGGAGACTTTTGCCATTTTCTGAAGTATTGTCCGCTGTCTACCACAGCAGATACACACAATATCTTATTTTCCTACTGTATTGGCTTCTGTGATATGAGATTCTGAGATGCTGGTGGCACCTCTGTGATAATATATTTAGAAGGGTGTTCGCCTCAAAATTTAAGAGACAGTTTTACTGTTTCAACATAAAGGATTCCTAGATCTTCATACTTCCCACACACACATGATGCCCCTACTCTCGAACCAACATACTTTCTTCCGCTGTGTTCAGTAACTGCAATAATACCAAAATCTATATACATTTGAAGGGGTATTTCTTTAATGTACATGGTAATACGTAAATTGTACAGCAAAGCAGAAGCTTTTGAAGACCAAAAATTAAGCCCATTGTCTTTTTAGTTTTTTAAGGAAAACAAAGATAGTTTTTCCCCAACTGTCTGTCACCATACAAATAAAAATAAATGTTTACAAAATGCCAAAATCACTTACTTAAATACCCATTCAGAATCCATGAAGAATACCAACTTCTCCCTTTTTCCTATCCTGATTCTCACCTCTCTTTCATATTTCATTCTCCAGTCTGAAAGGATATTTACACTGTCCACAGTCAAAAAACAGCAATAAGAGGTAAAATCCTTCCAAAAATGTCTTGTCTAGTCCCTTACCATTCTTTATGCCTACACATGTAAGGATGGAGACACAACCTACTCTAAATAGCTGTTATGATTTAAAGCTGTCCAAATACCACCATTAAATGTGTGAACTTGGTAACATAGTGCAGATTTCAGAATCATAGTATGGGATTAAGATTACATTTAAGATGTATATTGAAAAAGGCTGAATACTGCTTACTGGCAGTCTTGCAACCCTGTAGCTTCTTGGGGTAGTGATGCAAATTCTGTATTTTGGTCAGCAAATTCAGGTAAGCCTGTTTCAATTTCAAGCCTCTACGCTTGCCTAGTAATCACCACTTGCCTTGGTACTTACTGTTGTATTATCAATGAGGCACGTAAATAGTTATGAACTATCTTATGAAAAGTCTGACAACTGAAATATCTGTATTATGAATCTGACTCAGTTCCTGTTTAGGTCCTGGTCCCCAAAATGCCTACAGTTCACATATACCAGCTGATGCTCAGCTTTCTTTCAAGAGTAAGACAACGAATTCCCTTCACAACGAAAGTCAGGTGCTGTTAACATGATAATTTTTTCTGGACAGAAAATACAAGTATGAGCATGTGTGCCACCTGCAAACAATTCATCAATACTCTCTCAGGTCTTAAACTTTCACACCTCCCCACACCCTTACGTATGTGTATATATGATTCAGTAAGAATTCAGTAAGTTTTCTGCAGCATGAAGTCAACTCTTTATACTCAAGAAAAGACACTGACAACCCTCCCAAAATGCACAACTCTCCCACACATGCACAAAATTACTATGCTTTAGAACATGGAGGACCCTAAAAATCAAAACCACTCTTTGATTGTATGGATGAAGGTGAGCAGCTCCAGAGAAGAAAACACACCAGCAGGATGGGAAGGTCTGACATTGCAGAACCAATTTTGGAGGATAAGGGCTTTTTTTCCCTGCAGTGAAATTTATCCTAACAATATAAAGTCTAAGCAAACAGTGAATCATTTTCTTCCTACTGCAATGAAGATCTCTTTCATGTCACATCCAGCTTTTGAAAGTCTTCAAATCCTAACATTCAAATAAACTTGTTCACAGTCCATGGTATGAACTTATGTAAAATCTAAGTATCAATAAACTGATTCCTGCATGTGAAACAGCAGATTAGCAGCTCTGTTGAAGAAATCCAACAGACTGAAGATGCAGAGAATAACCTTACCATTTTTGTAGCATGCTTTCGTACATCATGAAAGTCCAGAAACATGTCCACATCACATCCCAATTTGCCAAAGGTGTTGACTGAAGAGCCAAATGGCTTTACTACGCTGTCTGGAAAATATGCCCGTGTGAAATCCCGAACCAGAGAGCAGGCCAGAAATCGGAGCTTGATATTTTCTTCTGTAAGTTGAAACTCGTTCAGTAGAATGTACATCTGGCTGCTTACCTAGTTAAGAAGATAAACATTGTAAAAATACAATGGCCCATCTTCCATCTTTCAACATATGTTTTCATCTACTTAATATCATTGCAATTAGAAAATTTTTTTAATCTCAAATAGGTTTATTTCATACAGAAAAAATATTTTGACAATTTCATCTATTTGTTTCAACACAGGAGAGCCATTCACAAAAAATTCTAACAGAGGTTACTTCTTTTTTTAAATAGAAATAAATGGCTGTATAAGTTGCACATGGTCACTTGCAAATCTGAAATGGACAAGAGCCTTGTGTGATTGAGAGAGATCTGTAATCCTCTACTTACACTGTCTGCATGACAAAGCTTTTGAATAAGCTCTTTCACTGGAATGTGAGACTGAGGAGAGAGGTGAATCGGTGTCTCTTCAGAGGCTTGACTCACAGGGGTTTTCAGCATGAAAGTAAGAAGTCTAGATTTAAATGGTACAACATGATGCTCTACAGCACTTGGGATTCCAACAGCATCCAGCAATGAAGCTATACTGTTCTTTTCGGAAAATTCTATTAAAGCATGGATACCCTAAAACATTAAGAATGGAAATAGACAGGGTTAGATAAATGTATACAAGCTCTGAACTGACTGTACTGATGTTATTCAGATGCTTCAGGGACTACTGAGAGATTTTAATATGACAGTCCTGAAGCTGAATGCTAGGTTCTGCACCTCCACACTTTTTAGATACCTTTTCACAAGAGGTCAAAACTATTTAAGACGTGCTATTCTTGGCAGAAAGCACTAAACATAAAAGTTCTAAAATCTATTTATCTTCACAACTGTCAAGCTCAAGAAAAATGTAAGAAAAGATTCAGCCCCACTGTTAGAACAATGAACAGTACTATGTAAAAGTTTCAAAGTCTGAGTGAAAAACAGGTTGTTACCTACCTCTTAAAGGTGTTGCTTGGATGACTTATGAAAAAAAATCTATTGCTCAGCAACTTGTAAACATTAACAAAGATAAAAACTAATTTAATATACTAATTATATATTATCAGCTTAACTTGCATGTTAAGCCTATGAGGCCTTGACCAAATGCTGATATTTCTTTTTGTCTAAGTCTAGATTTTAGTTTACATTGTTAATTACTTACACGATTTTCAAAAAAGAAATGACTCCTAATGTTTCCATGACTAGATAAATACTGCAATAATTTTTTTTCACTAAGTTTCGGTGGGCATTTAATTAAAACAGTCCGTTCTGCTTGCTCCAATCGTTCTGTTTGGACCTCAGTAAATGTCTTCTTTCTGGTATTGACTTCAGAATCTGTAAGAAGGAAAAAGCATCAAGGCTTTTCTATATAAACAGAAAGATTTGAAACTGATTTTAGTACACTTAATCTCTTCCTCTGGGTTGAATAAATGAACCTAGGTATGTCCTGGCTCTCCAAGAGGGTTACAACAAAAAAGAAAGCAATCAAAAATGAATGAATGACACAAATATAAGCGTATTTCTGTCACGAATGCATACATTTGTAAGAGCAAGGAATACGAACTGTAGGAAGAAAACAATACTGATTTCCCTTGATGTCACAGGAAGCTTGACAATACAAGGAATCTTTGCTCTTTGATTTGCTCTTCACCTTCAAAAAACTCAGCGCACACCAACTTTGCATACAAGTCTGGAAATACCAGCTAGGGTACATGGCAGAGCTAGACCTTTGGCAAACTGCACTGAAAAGATAATCTCTCTCAGCTACCACAAAACCAGTACTTTCACCTTCGGAAAAATTCAACACTTACTTAATACTACCAGTCACCTTCTTCTTTTACAGTAAACTCCTACTCACAATTTTCATTTAATACTATACTTTCATTTACTCTACTACAATAAACCCACAGATCAGTCATATCTCGCCACGCTACTGGAAATCTGTATTGTTGCTGACAGCCTACAGAACTGACATGGAAATGAGACATCCCGGAACATCCAGCAACACAGAAACTTTTTTCTTGATTGCATGCAGGCAAAGGGTCCACGTCCCAAATTTGACATCATTACCACTACCCTGCACAACTCTCAAACTAATCCATTGATCACATTGTGTTACTAGAACTTATGAAGCTGCTACCTGTTAATACTGCCGTTCATAACTCAAGCTGGGAAGCTGGAGAACATGCAGTTATTTCCCTGTAGCTACTACGGGCTACAGAAAAATTCAACAAAGAGCTCTTTATTCTATGTTTTGATTCTGAGGAATCCACAGGATACTGGGGCCTCAAGAAAATCTTAACTCCCACCATATTTATTACTATTTTTAAAAAAAATCTTTTATGCTACAGGTTTATTGAGCTCTCACAAATGCTTGTAAATAATAAATAACCAAAGTAGTTGTTTAAATAGCTTAGTGTTATATTAGCATTTTTCATCAGAAAACCAAAGAAGCACTTTATGAAGATGCTAAACGTCCTGTTTTCCTCAGGAGCAGAGAAGTGTGAAGTGACTGAGATGCAGCAAGGAATAAGAATTGTAGGAAGAAAGCAGAAAGTCCTGTGGATGTGTAGCACAATCAGGAGATGAACACAGATCTTCTCACTCCCACAGCTCTGTACATTAGGTCAGAATGGCTCTGTGATTCTTGCCTGTGCGTGCCTAGTTACTACAGCAGATGTGCTCTGACATCTCTTCCCAGCTCTGCTGTCGCTCGCACAGTCCGAGCACAGCACACATGCAGATCATCCCATCCAAATGGTGTCTGTAAGCAGGTGAAATGCATGAGAGGCAGTCCAACGTTTCCAGTTAGTGACAAGTTTCACAGCTATTTTGAACAGGTACACACTTCTGGAAAGAACAGTGCCATCCATCACATGGTGCCTGTATGTATTCTGCTGCTGCCCTCCGTGTGCTGATGCTAATGCAAGCATTCACACAGTCATGTAACAAACCAGGTGAGACTAATGACCAAATTCATACACCAAAACCAAAAATGCTTAAGTGAAAGCTGGAATTGTTCCATATTGGTTAGTGCAAGCATATGAACAGGAAAAGACTGTTGGTGTTGTGAAACTGCGATAATACAGCCTGACCTTCTCTCCTCAATCAAAGCTTACTACCTCATGTTTTTCAAGCTCTGAAACATGACTGTAAGTAGAATCACAGGCCTCAGATTCACAAATACATTAGTCGTAAGTTACACGGTACACCCAAGTTACAGCAGGTCAACAGTGGACAGTCCTTGCTGACTCTTGGCTAGTTATTTTGTACTAAACACAGCACCAACCAATTACTTGTTTTATCCTTTTATGGGGGTCTCAGGAAAAAAAAAAAAAATCACTGTTGCATCGCTCACCTCAAGCTGATGTTTACATTTAATAACCCCAGTCCTAGACAACAGATTCTGCCCTCCCGGACTGCGCCGTGGGAAAGCACAGGCCGCCCTGGCCGCCGCCACCACCGAGATCTCCCCCGGGCCGATCCTCACGCCCCGGGACGCCGGCATTGCCCACCCGCCTCCCTCAGAACCGAGCCGCCCGCCGCAAACACCACAGGCGGCTGCTCCGCTCCGCTCCCCACGCCCTGCCCTGCCCTGACCCCTTCACCCCGCCCGGGAGAAACAGCCCTGGGTCCCAGACGGCAGCCAGGCCCTAAGGGGACCGCGAGGCGGCCCGGCGACCCTTACCTTCCCCCGCCTCCTCGGTGCCGGCTGCCTGCGGCGCCCTCTGCGCCGCGACGCCGGAGGAGCTGAGGCGGGCCTGCCCGCAGCCGCCGGCCGCCGCCGGGCCCGGGAAGAGCAGGCGGCCCCGCAGCAGAGAGAGCGCTCGCCCGCCCGCCCGGTGCGCCATTGCCGGGCCGGCAGCCGCCTCTGCGCAGGCGCCCTCCACCGCCCTCGACGGCGGCCGCCGGGGCTCAGGATTCCTCCGTCGAGCGCGGAGCGGCTCCCGGGGCAGCGGACTGGCTCTTGGTTGCGGGCACGGCATCTTCCGGGCCGGGGAGGGCTATCGGGGTCGACGAGGCGTGGTAGAGCAGGCGTGCCTGAGGCTGGCGTGAGGGAGCAAAGCTGTCCGGCCTAAGGCCCATGGATGCGGGAAGCTGCCCACCCGGTGTGAGGGATCACCCATCCTCCTGGGTCTCCTGTGTCCCTGGCTGGCGGGGCCTGCGGTCAACCCGCGCGGGAGCCGTAGCAGGAGAGTAACGGTGGGCGTGGAGGTGAACCCTGAGGGGAAAGAAAACGTTTGTCCGGTCCCTGGAAGGGATGACAAGCAGGGTGAACCACGAGCACTGACCTGCTGGAAAGCAGCTCTGCGGAGAGAGCTGGGAGTCCTAGGGGACAACAAGTTGACCATGAGGCAGTTATGTACCCATGTGGCCTAAAAGGCGAATGGTCTCCTGGGCTGCATTAAAAAGAGTGTGGCCAGCAGGTCCAGAGAGGTCATCCTCCCCCTCTGCCCTGCCCTGGTGAGGCCCCATCTGGAGTACTGTGGCTACGGCTGAGCCCCCCAGTTCAAGAAGGACAAGGAACTGCTGGAGAGGGTCAAGCAGAGGGAGTGCTATGAGGGTGATCAAGGGAATGGAGCACCTCTCTGATGAGGAAAGGCTGAGAGGCCTTGCTCTGTTTAGAGAAGAGAAGACTGAGAGAGGATCTCATCAATCCTTATAATTATCTAAAGGGTGGGTGTCAAAAGGATGGGGCCAGACTCTTCAGTGGTGCCCAGGGGCAATGGGCACAAGCTGCTACATAGGAAATTCCATCTAAACACGAGGGAAAAACTCTTTACTCTGAGGGTGCCAGAGCATGGGAACAGGCTGCCCAGAGAGACTGTGGAGTCTCCTTCTCTGGAAATACTCAAAACCCGCCTGGATGTGTTCCTTGTCCAGCCTGCCCTAGGTGACCCTGCTCTGGCAGGGGGGTTGGAGCAGATGATCTTTGAAGGTCACTTCCAGCTCCTACCACTCTGCGATTCTGTGACTAGGCAGCAGTGTGCATGTTCTGCGGGATCAGAAAGGCAGAGCTGCAGGGCGCTGGAGAAGTTTTTGTGGGCTTGCTGTGTGGTTCCCTGGGCGTGGACTAGAAAAAACATCTTTTTCTTTAGTATTTTTAAACAGTAATTTATGTAAAACTTGCGGGTACAGCTGTAGTGTGCAGTAGGGGTCATGTGTCTACTTTGTGTGTTAGCAGGTCTTCACTGCAGAGCTATACTGGTAGCCACCAGGGACCTCAGGATCTGTAGGTAATTACTACAACCTTATTATCTTTGTTTGGTATCCCAGGATGATCCAAGAGACAGCGAGCAGATTTCTTTTCAAATACTACATTTCTGTTTATATCCTATGTACACGTGCCACGGAGCAGAAACTTGTATTTCCTCCGTCTCTCCATTGTAGGTATGCAAGTTCCCTCTGGAATTCTATGACTTGTCCTCCTTAAATTCATTGATGTGGAGAGAGAGGAACTCCTCCTCTTTTTCCCTTTGAAGCTGGTCTAAAAAAGGAAAATTGTTTCATCAAGATTAATTGTGGGTTTAGGAAAACTAATAACCCAAGCAAATTCCTGAAAGAGGATACTTGAGGTATCCTAGCGTGAGAGCTGCTACACGTTAAGGATGTGTTACTCAGCCTTAACCTCCCACTTTCAAGGTGTTGCCAATTCCGCCCTCTCCCAGGCCCGGCCTCTCTCCTTTTTACCTCTCTTGTACCTTATTCCTAAAATTCTTTTTATTTCCTTCCTCTGTTTTTATCTCCTTTAACGATCTTCAACTTTCTTGCATTTTTTTCACGCGTGTTTCTTAGGGAATGCACCGAATAGTGCAATCGAACAAGATCAAACTCCACGAAGAAGGTACATATGCCTTTATGGAGAGATGCCGATGCGTTTATCCGCTGTATATTTTGGAGAAGGGGCCATCCGTGTGTGAAGCGGGGTTAACCCTGCTAGCAGCGTTCCACGGGACAACGAAATCAGGTAGCGAGTCTGTCTGAATCCCTGTACGTTTCAGAATGTCGTTTGTGCCATGGTTTGGACAAGTCTGAGCAAGGAGGCAGCGTGTCTGGGCAACGTAAACAGAAGAGGAGTTGTGTGTGTGTGTGCATTGATAATAAACTCCGAAGCCCAAGGTGAGTGTTTGTCCTAAAACCTTGTGGTGGGAGTTTGGCCGTTGACTTCAATAAGCAAATAGTCATTCTGTGGTGCAGATAGTTATTAGAAAACACAGCTCCTGCCTCGTGACATCTGGAGACAGGTTCAACTCATCAGCTCATGGCCGCGGCAACTGGTTTTGGTGGTCAAGCGGTGTCCCCCCTCCTTAAAAACTAGTTCACTAGAGAGGAGCAATTGGGCAGCGAGGTCCTGCAGGAGTTACTGCCTTTTGGATGAGAAATAAAACGTGGTCCTGCCCAATTCTAGCCATTGCCAAACTCAGGCCACTGCCTCTCGGAGTATTTTAATCCTACTGCCACCGACAAATCCTTCACATTGTTGTCCTAAATTCCACCAGAGTTTCAGCTGAAGTTTTATTCGGGTAATGCTCAAGCTAACCGCGCGTAGGAGGCCAGTGGGATCACCAGGGGCCGTGGGAAGGGGTTCGCCGTTGCCATCAGGAAATGCCACCGCCAGGGAGGTGCTGGGGCACGGCGAGAGGGTGACAGCAGCTCCGGGGCCGCGCTCGCTCCCGCCTTCCAGGAAACCGAAATAGAAACGGCGGCCGGAGCCGCCCCGGTCCCCCGCCCTTAGCCAGGGGCGGGCGGCGCTACCTGCGCTCTTCCCCGCCCACGGGAGTTTCCCGCGGGACCTGGCCGAGAGGCCACGGCGCTGGCGGCGGGCGGACGGGCGGCGCGGCTTCTCCCGGCGCCCTTGCCGGTAAGCGGGGCTGGGGTGCGGGGCCGGGGAACTGGGGGCAGCGCGGCGGAGGAGCCCCGACGGGACGGGGCTGCGGAGGCGGCTCGGCTGCCTCTCCGTTCGCCCTCCGGCCGGTAGCAGGGATGGCGATGCGGGGGGCTGTGGCTGGCCGGCAGCAGGTTCCTGGCTGTCCTCGGCCTCCTGAACGGCATCGTGTTTGTCGCTGGAGTCATCGGATCTCCAGCACCTGTGCCGTCCCGCGGGGCTGGAGGGCTGGAACGGGGGGCATTGGAACACCTCCCTGCTGGCAGGGGCGCCCGTAGTCTCTGTCAGCGCTAGGAAGTTCTATTTTCTTTTCCCCAAGTGAAAATCTGAAATGCTGTGAAAGTTGCAATTTTTGACATTTTGTTGTCCTTTAGCAGCAGGATTTTTTTATTATTATTCTGTTTTCCCAGAGGGATTGTATCTTTCAAGGTCTGTTAATAATGTTTCTTAAAAGTAAAGGATTATTTTTTTTTTTTTTCATCACTGGTGGACTAGTACTTGCCACTTAGGCCAGAAGATTATTCCCTAAAAGCAAGATAACAAATCTTTATTATCAGTGTATGGTTGTGTTGAGCCAGTCTGTGCAGTTCTTGGTTAGGTTTTTAGGGTTTGGTGGTTGGTTGGGTTTTTTAATGTTTATTGTAGGGTTTGCTTGGTTTTTGTTTTGTTGGTCCTTGACACAAAAGACATCCCATAGGAGCTAAGAAGACTGGTACTCAGTTACTCTTGTTTCAGTAGGGTGGATACAAGGATGTTCTCAAGCGGCATACTTCTCAGTAAAAGGAGATTAAGGAAAAGCTACTCGTGATAAATGGAGAAATAAACTCTTGGCTTGCAAATTACTCATGTGATGATGTTGAAATAATGGCAGAACTAGAGAAAGAGTCTTGTGCTTTAGCAAGTGACTTAAGTGCTTACATTTAGTTTTGTTTCTGCACTGTATGTAAAAACAGTTTTTTAACTGATAACCTAAGCAAAACATACCTAGTGATGCAATTTCTTTGTGTATCTGGATTGTATAGAGTGATTTGGAACATCACTTGAAATTACCACAGGTAGTAGGATTTTAGGGATAAAAAAGAAGAATGAGTTACCTATTGGCAAATGGATACCTTTTTTTTTTGCCAGTGATGGAAATATAATACGTAGGTTGCTGCATAATTGAAAAAATCAGCTTTACATAGTCTAGAGGCTGCTCTCATTATGTAAACACTTAGTGTTTAGAATTTGCTAGATATAGGGAAAAATGAAGGGTCTACTGCGCTTCTTAAGCACTAAAAGCACAGAACTGAGAATACACCAGTTATAGTTACTTTTTCTTGTTATTCAGAGCTTTTTAGATAGTAGTGAAATTGTCAAGAATGTAGTAGTGAAATTGTCAAGAATGTTAATTTTATTGAGCTGTAGTTTGGGAACATTCTGAGGAACAGAGCTGAGCTGGCAATTAGAGAATTTTGTTGAAACTGTACAGGTGTCTAATGCAGGAAAACATTGTCATAGAGTGAATTAGTTTAATTGTGGTACATACTGGTCTTTAATTGTGGTACATACTGGTCTTTATCCACAAAAGACTAGAGCATCTAGAGACTCATGTTTTTCTTCAGAAAGTCCCTCGGGACTAGTTTCTAACTTTACCTGACTTAACATACAGTCTCTTGGTTTCTTTTATGACTGGACTCTTTCTTTTCTCTCCCCCCCTGCTAATTCAGCAACGTATAACAGTCCTGCTGTGGGGAAAAAGAGCCATCTCCTTTATAATAAAGAGTAAACACTTTCAGTCTTCATAAGCAGCCTTTATCTTGGGCATAGAGCAGGAAGATGGGATGCTAGGGGTTAGAAAACACCCTTGGCATCTTTTATTTCATGTGTAGGTTGGAAAAACCTGACCTCTCTGAGCTCCCCACATACAAAGCCTGGGTGCTCACCGCTCGAGCAGTGCTAGTGACCACAACGTTTCCTATCCAGCTGCGCTAATGCTAGGGGTTGACTTGAGGTTGGGTGAACTGGTGAAGTGCTGGTGAAAGTCGCCATGTCCATCTCAGGGGGACGAGGAGGCACGGTGCTGCCCTGCCACCATCACCCCAGGGGTGTGAAAAGAAGCACGTTGCACCGCAGGCATTCCCTTTTTTACTTCGCTGTGTCTGCTGAGCTGTCCTCTTCTGCCTGTTGAACTCGCAGCACGTGGTCTGAGGTTCTTTGCCAAGTCAGCCACGTCATTTTACTCGGTTTTCTTCAACCTTAGAACTGACGTAAATGCTCTAGCCCATGAGAAATATGTGCCACAAAGCTCCCACATCCCTGTGGGGAGGGCAAGAAAGATAAAGATCATAACCAGAAACTATACCTGAGTAAACGGCATTGCTTCATGGCCTCAGGGGACCGAGTCTGCCGCTTGTCCGTTTGAGATCAATAAGTTGTGCTTGCTGCTTTTCTTCTTTCTTTGTTTTTAATGTTTTTTGTCTGGTTGTTATCTTTTGCCCAAAATAGATCGTTGCAGTGGATTGTGAAAAAAGGAAATGAGCGCTCTGTAAATAGGGCATGCTCTACTCAGTTCTAGAGGAAACGGATCCTTCTCTTTGCTATTAGCAAGCAGGGAGGGAGAATAAGACTCAGGACCTAACCATGGAAAAACTATTTTTCACTACTGCTTGGAAATCTGGATGATCATACAGTACTTTGGTATTTTTTTTTTTTGAGCTGTCATCTTTTTCTGCAGAAAAATCCCCTGTTATCTCAGCCTTGTGATTACTGTTTTTTCTTTCCATGAAGCAAATGATCATATGAGTATAAACCAGTCCTTCTGCTTGAGCTGGTCTGCCATGGCTTTATTTGTTTTGCTTTTTTTAATAGACTGCTAGAGAACGCTGTGAAATTATCATTGGTGGTAAATACGGGTTCAAGAATCATGACCACTCTAGGGATTATATTGAGACGTTTTTGATGGTTTTGTGTGATGTAACCAGGATAAATACAAGGTAAGTGCTCTAGACATTTACATGTTGAAAACTATTTGTGCAAGTATTTTAATGACTGACTACGTATGTGTTTTTAACTTGAACAGAGTAACTCTCTCTGGCTAAAAGGAGGAACCTGGGGTGGGAAGGGACTTCTGGGGGTATTGAATGCAGTTTCTCATAGTGAAAGTCCACTTCAGCAAAAAGGTTCTAACAATAACTTTTTAAGATAAATCTTGACTAGTGAGGGCAGAGCAAACTGCTAGGAACTGCTTCAAAAGCTCATTGTTTTTATGCTAGCTCAACTTTTTACTTTCTTCTGAAACTGTTGAAAATTTCAGTACAAGTCCACTTCCAATCAGGTATTTGCAAAAAAGATGGGTTGTGTATCTCAGGTGGTGACTTGCTTGTACTTTATGCAGTGGTACTAATGGGTGCTTATTACTAGTGGAATGGTCTTGCTCCATGACCTTCTCTTCTTTCTGAATGCATCACAAAAAGCTTGGGGATAATTTCATTATATTTATATATATATCTGTCATTCATTTCTAAATAATAAATTCCTTCATTTGTATTGAGGGTGCTCCTGCATTTTTGCGTGTCCAGCAAAATGTAACTGGTTCACGCTTCCTTACTTTACCCGTTCTTCTAACAAAAAGCTTTATCAAAGTGAGTTGCAAGAATGAATGACAGGGGAGGTTCACTAATAACCTCTAAATAAAATTTCACTAGCAAAGACTTTTCCTCTGTTTCCTCTTCACCCAGTCTACTACACATGATTTTCTTCTTAACACAAATTAATAATTTTAAATCTAACAGCATAATAATGAGCTATGACCTTGATCATTTCTTTCCATCCTTACTCTGCTAAAATAAATTTAGGTGAAAAATGATTTCAGGTTTGTTTGTTTCTCTTTTTTTTTTTTTTCAGGAGTGGTTTTGCAAAGTGGAACAGTAATGGAGTATATGAGCACGGGTAGTGATAGCAAAGAGGAGATTGACTTGTTGCTAACTAATTTAAATATGTCTGAGGTGATAGACATCATGGAAAACCTTTATCCAGGTGGAGACCTTGCAGTCTATGAAGACAGCTTAATTACAATGTGTGAAAAGGCAAATCAAAATGAAGAAAGTGCGGAATCTTTACTGTTTTGTGAAAGGGAGGTTTCTTTGATGTCCTCCGTCAAATATGGGACTGTGGAAGACCTGCTTGCTTTTGCAAATCAGGTGTCCAACACTGCAAAACAATATAAAGGATGCAGACAGCAAGAATCTGGAATTCTCTTGAATATGGTATGTCTCTTTTCTTTTTACTTGAAAGTTAGTAGACCTTAGGAGTTAGAAGTTTTTAATGAATCTAAATAAAGATCGCATCCAGTCCCTGGAGTAACAGTTAGGCTGTTGTTGCCTGCGCAAACCTGGGACTGGAGGGGGTCTCTGAAGTCATCAAGTCCAGCCCTTGCAGTCTCAGGCAGCTATGGAGAAAGCTCTGTTGTTCAGAAAGATCCACTCAGTGTTGCCCCTTGGTATCCCTGGAGATTAGAAAGCATTTCCTAACATTGAGTACGAATTAGAGACACGGTAAAAAACTAAAAGCCACGACTATGGTGGGTTGCAGGTTTGGGAGACGGGAAGGGTTTTCCAGTGCCTTGTTGTTCATGCAGTAAAGAGAGTTCATTAAGCAAACCTCCCAAATAAAGGTCTAGGATCTATTTTGGTATAGCTACTGAGTTCACTCTGTCTGCACAAAATGTAAAAAGTAGTAATGTGAGGAGAAAAAGCATATGTAACATCAACTGTGACTTTCAGAATTACAATATTACATACTGTCACACACTGCTGAATTCAAGCATAGATGCATTGTTTTGACATATGCTAATTTTTTCCCTAAAATGATTTGTGTTCTACAAGCATCTGTAGATAGTGGTGTCATTGGACTTGTATTTAAGATCAGTTGCTCTAGAAACAGCCAATTGTGAAATGGAAGTTTGTTCATATACATCTGTACTGCTGCTTTATTTTCTTAAGATGTTCTACATCTATCATCTTAAATATCTTGCATGTAATATGTTTTATATATGAACACAGACTTCTTGACACTTACTAGTTACTCAGGTGTGAAATGGCATAGGGTATTGCTTTATTCTGATTTAGAGGGAGCATTGCAGTATTGCAAAACGGTCACTTTTAAACTCTGTAACACTGAAATGACACTTACTAATATTAAATGTTTCCTATACTTAGGATAGACACTGTTCTACATACTCGTGGTTGTTTTGCTTGCATATTGTTTCTACAGATGCATACAGTTGGTATGAACCAAGTACTATTAGGTGCACGTGATCCCATTAAGCAACTGAGGACTGGAGCCAGGGCATTACCTGTACATGCATTTCAGCAGGTGCATCCACATCATTAATATCACCAGCATTTTAGTTAGGATCAGGAGTGTTTCTGTTTACCTGGTGACCTGCACTGACTCTGCACCGTGGCTTGTGCCGTGAAGGGTCTTGGAGCATACAAGCTGGATTGCTTTCAGTTGAAACTAAACCAAGGGATATGTGTTACAGCCCCAAAGGAGATTCCTTCCACAGTAGCAGGCTAGGAACTAGTCCTGAAAGCCTCCTGAAATGGTGAAGTAGTGTGGCAGTTGCTGCTCTCTTGTGCTGCAAACCCGCTCCACTCGGTCTGTGTGACTTTCTAGGATAGGTGTGGGTTAGCTAGTCTCAGCCCTTGAAATGCAGAAGCGAGCAGGCAGGCTGTACGGATTGCTAGAGCCTTATCTTTTTGATAAGTAGCATGGAGACTTCATTCTGCATATCCTAAGCAAAATACTTTTTATTAGAAGGTACGTACCCCTTAACAGTTAAGAACTTCTCCTCCCCACTCTTAAGAACTTCAAAGACTTAACTTATTTCATGTAGATACTGGTCACAAATGACAGTTTTAGCAGTCAAGAAGATACTTTCCTACTTGAAAACCAGGAGGTAGGTAAAGCACAGAAATGTTATGAGAGTTATATCTTAAAAAGAAATCTAGACCCAACACTCTTCCTAATATGCTGTTATCTTAAAAAAGTGGCTGAAGAGCTGAATACGTGAGGCCATGTGACAGACACGAAGTGATAAAAATCCTTGATCTGCTTTTACCTATCTTCAAGAGTCTTGATAAAGCAGCAGTAAACAGACTTATGGTATTCCAGATACTGACAATACTGTACATCCCTAAATTAATTAGAAGCATATTCACAGGAAACACTACTAATTCTTTAGCTGGGAAAATACTAAGAGACTGAAGAAGTAACATCAAACCTCAAGCATTACTGGCTGTAGTTAGGAGTTTGGTCTCTCTCTCTCATGTGCAGAGGGAGTTGTTCAGGGGGAAGATTTAGAGCAAGATACTGCCTTAGATGCTCTGAATTGCTTCCTGGAGGAGCCCTCCTTGCCTTATTGACAGTACAGAGAACCAAAACTCTCAACATTATCCACCTAAAGCAGACAGAGTGACTCCCACTCTTTTATTTATTTTTTTTAAATTTTGGACTACAGTATAAAACTAGAAGAAGGTGGCTGGTAAAATTGCAGCAGGCTTGTTTGACCTTTTACCAAGCGCCAGAAACTCTGATACAAGATGCAGAAATTAAAGTGTGTTCCCCTAGCAGTACATGTGATATTAGGAAATGCTGAAACTCTTGCTCACGTCATGTAAGATAGCCTGTGAGTAACAGGTATGTGGCATAACAAGTTAGCAGATTACAGGAAGGACAAACATGTGCAGGTAAATCTAATAACAAGAGGTGGGTAATTTCATTAACCCAGCTGCTGTTGTTGTTGTTTCAAGACAATTAATTGCAACTTACACTTTATAAGTTAGTCACTGGAGAGAATCGTGGATGCCTGGGCTGTGAGTGAATGCCACACCTCACATGCTGTTCCCATTTGGTGTTTCTAAATAAAGACAGCTGAACAGATCACATACATCATGCACATATAGAAGTGATTTGGTTTTTTTCCCCACTACATATATAAAATTAATTTGCCTTGAAGTAGTAATAACTTCATTGTGATTTTTTTTAATTTTTTTTTTATTTATTTATTTAACTCCACAGATCACACCCAAGAATGGGCGTTATCAAATCGACTCAGATGTGCTCTTGTTTCCGTGGAAGCTGACTTACAGGAATATTGGCTCTGACTTTATTCCTCGGGGAGCTTTTGGGAAGGTGTACTTAGCCCAAGATAGAGAAACCAAGAAACGAATGGCATGCAAGCTGGTATGTTAGTTCAGTAGTTTTATCTCTGAGCAAACACTGTACGGCATAGGACATACAGTATATTTTCAAATATGTCTGCATGAAATTCCACGGTAAGGCTGGGGATCATCTTTGTTTTGTTAGCCTACACAAGACAGGAAAAATGCACGTTTTTAACTGTGAACTTGTTTTTGGCTCTGAAACTGCCAAAGTTTTCAGTATTTTGAATGTATCTGGAAGTAGGTGTATCTGCCACGTGGGCAGGCCTACTGCAGTGCAGCAGTAGAAGAATTTCTCCTTGTCCTGCTGTACTCACAGTGGTGAAATACCAGCATGAGATCACGTCCCTGCTGAAAATGATAGCAAAACACTGTTGCTGCAGATGGTTTTAGGATCTCGTGCTTAAACTGGGGTCTTCAGACATGAGTTTTCTCTACTCCAGCACCATAGTGTCCCTGGGAGCTCAGCTTACATGCAGTTTTGGGTACTGACTGGTCATAAGGTTGTGAGGCATCTCAGGGAAACTGTTGAGCACACCCCTATTTTTATGCAAGCCAACGCTTTTCACTTTACCTTTCAATTTGATATTCTAAATAGAGCAGTAAGTATTTAGGAGCTGTAAAAGCTCAGCTGGGACACTGCTCTGTATCCCCCAGATCATGAATAAGCACCTGCATTACTTCTGTGTGTGAGAGTTTGGAAGGCTCTTGTATGCCTTTCCTCTGCAGCCAGTGTATCCGCACGGGGACAGATTTAGTTTGCCACCCCTGCATAACCCCCTGCAGAATTAAAGCTTCCTAATGTTTCTGAAAATACAAACAGCATTTCTAATTGCAACAGAAATATTAGCCTCTTATTTTGTTCACAGCACACGAATCTGAGGAAGGAGTATAAAAACCCTGGTAGTTGCCTTTCTGTGGTTAAGCAAACGCTGCTTTTTATTGTCATAGCAATCTGCCACCAGTACTTTTTAAAGAAATTCAGCGCTGCCTGGTGCTCGCTTTCAAGCAAGTTTCGTTTCTTGTAAGCCATAAAACAGCGCTGATAAGGATTGTGTTGAGGCCAGAAATGGTCCTGAGCATGGTCAGTGCTGCCAGCCCCGGTCCACGTGTCAGACGCGGGTGCCTGGTTCTGGGAGAGGAGAGGAGACTGCACAAAGCTAATGGAAAAGGCAGCGGGATTTTTATCTCCTGCACCAGGAAGTTTGCATAGAGCTTTTGCGTAACTGCTGGCTTTTGACGGGAATAACTTGCCACATTGTTGTTTCTGGAATATTGCACTTTTTTTTTTTTAGTGATTCCAGAAACTCTCTCAACTTTAAACAGGATACGTCTCCACAAATCAGAGGATCAAAATAGAGCTCCGTATTTTAACAAGTGGATAGGAGTGCTTTGCTTCCTTCTTCTGTTTTAATCTATAGGATAATTAGTTTTACTATGGATAGCTTGTTTTTTGAGCTGCTTTTCTGTGGTTTTGTTTCAATATCTTAGGTCCCAGTGGAACAGTTCAAACCGTCAGATGTTGAAATACAGGCATGTTTCCGTCACGAAAACATTGCTGAATTATACGGTGCTATTTTGTGGGATGAGACAATCCATCTCTTTATGGAAGCCGGAGAGGGAGGATCTGTCATGGAAAAGCTGGAGAGTTGTGGTCCTATGAGAGAATTTGAAATCATTTGGGTGACAAAGCACATTCTGAAAGGACTTGACTTTCTCCACTCCAAGAGGATTATCCACCACGATATCAAACGTATGTGTGGGATTCCTTGAGGTCCTTCCTTGTCCAGACTGGGCTGGGGCTCCAGTGCTCTCCTTGGGACTGAGCTGGGGCGCACAGACTTGCATCTCTAGGGGGAAGGGGCATGGGATGGGTAATGCTCAACAAATGACAAGGTCAGGTTCTGCAAGTCATCGTTATTCACACTATTCATTAATTCAGTTGAGAGGATGATTCGAAAGTTGTGGTTCCTTTGCCTTTCATGGGCAACTTTATTTGAAATAAAAAAACTAAAGAAAATGGGCAAAGCTATCAAGCTATGCGAAACCAGAAGTTTCCCCCTTTCTATCTCCTGAAGGCTTCCATGCCAACCTTTCATTTGCACCTGCTTTTAGCTTTTATGTTTCTGCATGGCTATTCCTCAGTTTGAGACACTTTGGAATCAAATGCATAATTTGTACTGTTTCTTTCAACAATTACTGCAAATTTTAGTATATTCTTGGTTTTAAAAAGTTCTGGATATTAATATGTATAAATAAGCAAAGCATAATGATATTAAACCGGAATTAAATATATTAATATTAAATTGCTTTAAAACATCATTTTAACACCTTATGTTTAATTTAATATTAAATACTGTTTCTCCCACCATCACCTCCCCCCACTGACAGATTAATTCTGCCTTTCTAGGAACAGTGCTTCCAATAAAGACATATCTCTTCTGCGGGTCAATTTTTGCTAAACTTGAGGGTGTAAAATAGAGGTACTTAATCCAAAGTGTTATAATGGATAGTTGACAGAAGATGATTATGAAGAATTGCTAAATTTTTATCTTGGTTTTGCTTTTTTTTTTCTTTAGTTAGCATGGGTCAGTACTTTAGATGCAAGCCTTTAAGATTTTGATAACTGTAAAACTCCTTAATTTTCTCTTAATTGTGGTTCCTTGCTTGTAGTAAGAGTCTTTCCTATGGGTTTACTGTAATTGGCAGTGAAGATTACATTAAATAAAAGGTTTAAAAACCAAACCAGCCAAAACCCAACCCACGACATCTAGATAGTGGATAAAAGAACCGGCCCATTATGAATGTGGCAGATTTGAATACGTTTCGCTTTTCCCAGCCTTTTTCTGTGTTGCTGGGGGAGATAGGGAACCTGGGCCCTTAATGGCAGAGGTGCCTCTGCTCCAGGGATCTGAGGTGTGTGTTTTCCCTTGCCAGGTGGAATTAATAGCAGAGGTTGTTCTATGGCAGGAGGAGATGGGGATTTTACTGAAAGACCACACTGAAGCCTGGAAGCGGAAGAGGACTTACTGTTGGGTCTTAGGAGCAGCTCAGCGCTGCCACTCGTTTTAACCCTTGGGTGGGAAGTGGTTAAATCTAAGGTTATTTGATGGGGAGATCTTAAGTCCACAACCAGCCAAAGCTGGGGCTGTCCCAAGTAGGCAGCAGAGCTTGCTGCGTGTTTAAAATCTGTATCTTCACAGGTAACCCTAAAATTACACATTTATTTATGTGGTTTTGTACCACTGATAAGGAGGCAGGTGTGTGATGGGTTGCTTCAGGAGCCAGTGCTACTGAAATCAAGCCTTCCCACTGGATGGTCACAGTGGGCACTGTCAAGATGGAAAATGACCCACATGGGAGAAAATTCATTTCTGTTGTGTAACTTGGAGGCTTCGTTTGTCCCCATCTTCTGAACCAGCAAACAAGAATTTCTCAAGGCTTACGCAGAGCACTACCTTCATAAATATATGATCAGAAATACAACTGCAAAGAAAGCCTCTGAGTACAAAGTTGTGCCTTAGGCAGAGTTTTATGAAGGAAAGTGAATTAATTTTTTTTTTTTTGAAGGAAGTTTCCACACATTGATTCTTACTTTACATAAACCAGTCCAGTTTGATGTTTAAGATATGATTTAAAATTGGACCCAATCACTAACAGACCTCTTTTGGCTAGGAGAAAGGACTGTGTTGGCTATAGATACTGGTTGTGCTAATCTCCCTTCTCGGGCTGAGATCAAAATGAAACAGGCACGTTGTAAAATAAGTGCTAGAAACTTAAATGCTTTTGGTTTTGTTTTTTCTTTTAGCAAGCAACATTGTCTTTATGTCAACTAAGGCTGTTTTGGTGGATTTTGGCCTAAGTGTGCAAATGACTGAAGACATTTACTATCCCAAGGACCTTAGAGGAACAGAGGTAAGAAGCTGGAGGGACAAAAGCCTTTATGTTGTAGTAATCCCATGGTTGTGATGCTTAGGCTCAAATTGGAAGCTTAAGGGTAGAAGCTTGGGCAAAAGAGTTTCATAATAACTTTCAAATTTCAAATGTTAATAAAATCTCAGTTATATTTTTAATTTCAATTTACTGAAGGGAGAATCAGGTGTTACACATTGGGACTGCGTCGAAGCTGACACAGCTTTCATTTGTTAACGATTATTTAATCTGAAGTTAATGAGAAATTGGTTTTCACTGAAGTCAAACAAACAGTTTGAATGTTTGAACAGCACCCTGAGAAGAGTTGTTTGCAGTGAATCAGCTGCTGGTCAGAGATGCTTCAGACTGGAATTTGGTTCTTTGCTCTAGCAAAGATTTCTCCTGAGATACCAGCTGTGGACTGGGGTGACCTGTTCAACACTGCAGTTTGACTCCTCCCTTGAAACTGCAGAAATTACAGACCTCTGGGTTTCATCCCTTGGCATTTCCAAGCTCTGTTCCCCATCTACATGTAACTCTCTTCTCCTTTGGGGGTTATGTATGGCACGGGTGATGATTATCTGGTAAACTACTTAGGCATTGCGGTCATGTAGGTGGGGGCCTTTAAATATTCTCTGTGACTTTGACTCTGAATGTGCACAGAGGTCCTGCATGCCCCTTGGACTACCCTCATGCCAAAGTGTCTCCAAGGCTGGAGCTTTAGCAAGCAACCAGGAAGCAACAATTAGCTTGGATCACTGCTGCAAACGTGGCTTTGTATGCTCTCTGTTGCCGGAGGAAGATTTTTGCAGTAAACGCTTTGGCTGAAGTGTTGGTGCTTACCATTTTGATAGTCTTCCACAGCACAGGCATGTGTTTAGAGGAGATACTTGTAAAACTGACAAAGAGCATTTCAGTCTTTGGAAAGGTGGGATAAACTAAGATTTCACAGAATGTCAGGCTTGTTTGTTTATTTGTTTTTGAGATGTTTGCAAAAATACTTGAATATTTGTTTTCACTGTGTCTCTAGTCAGGGGAGTTAAGGGCCTAGAATGCTTATTGTACTGTAAGCAACGTGCTTTCAGTCATTTAATGTATATGCCTTGTGGGTGCTTTAACTTTGGTTTGGTTTGAGGTTTGTTGTTTGTTTTAGGGGGTTTTTTGTGTGCTGTTAATGAGAGTGAGAAAAACGGTGGGAATGAGTTGGAAGCCCTGGTAGGGTATTTCCCAAGGACAGAGATGTGTATAAACAGGAAATTTCCAGGTTTGTGGAGTGGACTGGTAATGATCCGCTCCTGGCTGTTGGAGGACAGGCCAACCTCATGTTGGTGACAACTGCAAAAAACACTTAGTTCTTCATTTAATAAGAAGAAAATTATTCCACACTGTGGAGCAGCTGCAGTCATGTTCTCAGAAAGCAGTTAATCCCTGCAACCCCGAAACATGGTGGCGGTTGGTGTTTGCTGTCTCAGGGCAGAGGTAGCCAGGCCTCAGCACTGGTCATCCTGCCCTTCTGCCACAGCATCAGGGACCAGAAGTAAGGTTGCAGAGAGAGCTCTGAGAAAGATTTTTCAAATACCAAAGTCTTATAGGAAAATCATAAATGCTAGTTTACAGGGTTTTCTGCTCACATCTGTCATCTCCACAGTGTCTGTGTTCAGCCCTGTGGGGTGCCTAATCCAGTCACTCACAAGTGCCCTCCGTAGTCTTTTATAGCACTGGCTTTCTTGATTTTTTAATTTTATTTCTATTTTTCCAAACTAGAGATCTTGACCCTCCAAAGTCCTGTTGAGTTTTGCACCCTTTCTTATGCAGCTCAAGGAAGTGGTGCGGTTGTCCAGGAGTGCTGTGTTGGCACATAGTTGTGCAACCACTTGTTAGGGCTCTGTCACTGCCGTGCAGCATCCTGCTTGTGAACTGGCTGGTTTCTGTCATATCTGGTTTTGTCAGGGACTCGTGTCCATTAAAGAAGTAGCAATTGGAGTCACCTTTTACCTTTCTCATGTGCATGTTCTCCTCTAGGGGTTTAGGATTTTTATTCACTTGTATAATGCAGAAAGTCTGAATGTAGTGAATCTTCTTTGTGTTGATGAAAATGTGTAGTTGCAATTCTGGGCAGAATGATTGAAAGACACCTAAATTTTGTTTAGTGGGTGTAGCATCAGAAGCCTGGTTTTTCTGAACAGTACATGTATGTATGTAAGGTCCTAGTCTAATCGGTCATAGAATCATAGAATCATTCAGGTTGGAAGAGATCCTTGTGATCATCAAGTTCAACCATCAGCCCTACTCTACAAAGTTCTCCCCTACACCGTATCTTCCAACACCACATCTAAACAACTCTTAAACACACTGGGGGATGAGGATTCAACCATCTCCCTGGGCAGCCTATTCCAGTGTCTGACCACTCTTTCTGTGAAAAATTCTTTCCTAATGTTCAGCCTAAACCTACCCTGTTGCAGCTTGAAGCCATTTCCCCTTGTTCTTTTGCTAATTACCTGTGAAAAGAGACCAGCACCAACCTCTCTAAAATGTCCTTTCAAGTAGTTATAGAGAGAACTTGCAGCATAATATGCCATGGTTGTGATGAAACTGCTCTGCAGGAAATACTTTTTCTAGGCATTTGCTACACTGTCTTGTTATGCTTCTGTCACTTTAAGATATGTAATCTTCAGTTACAGCTGTTGGAAGAGAGGAAAAAGTTGTCTGCTAAGGTTTACTGAATGTGGAAGGTGTGATTCATTTGCAGGAATGCTAGACTGAAACTAGCACAGCACGAGGAAAAGGACTGGGCTGTAGCTGGTCTGACTGGCAGGCAAGTGCCAGCCCAGCAGTAGGAAGGAGTGGGAATGGGGAGGGTTCATGGGGCTTGGGCTGCCTACTTTGGTGACACCAGTCTTAGGCCAGTCTAAATCAGCATGAAATCACAGCTTGGGTGTATGTCTGGGTTTTGCTTTTTTTTGGCCCTGTGCAATGAGGGTGCATCTTGACCATTTTCACACTTTGTAACTGCAGACAGGTTCTTGTTCCAGCATCCTTTTCTCCTCAAGGAAGCAGCTGCTTTTTGTTTATATAGATTTCACTCAAGTTGCATGCTATTCGCTAATGATTTTTTTATTTTTTTTTTTTTACAAAAGTAGAAATTCTGTTCCTTTCTCCTTATGAGACTTAAAGATGGGGGTGTGTGGATGCATTTATTCTGTATTAGCCCCGAGGAAAGCAATGGATAGGAGTAAGTAGCAGCTGTAGACACTTGCTGAGCTTTTGCATACGCTTCTGATCTGAAGCTCTGTTTGCAGATGCATGGTATGTGATTTACTGGGAAATGTTCCTTGGAATTTGTGTGAGCCCTATAGCCGTTCTCTATCTGTGGCAATAAGTCGTCAAACCATGCAGTGATGGCTTAACTTCCTGCTCTTGTGTCAGTTTATGGTTTTTAATATGATTCTTTGTGGCAGGATGACTTGAACTAATTAAAGTTCTCTTTGGCTCCTTTAGAGGGAAATTGGGTGAGGGAAAAGTAGAAACCAGAAGCACATAAGCCTCTTGTCTAACGTAGTGTGTTGTGGGCTGTGCCTGGGTTGTGTTGAAACCTGCTCCCTGGGCCAGTGATGGTGGCAGAGCTGTGGGGGCAGCTTCTGCCTGTCCCGGGGTGTGCCTCCTGCATCCTGCCCATCTGGTTCTCTTCCAGCTGCACTCCCAGCTGCCTGAAGCTGGCAGGAGCTTCCCACTGGATCCTCCTTGACAAATCCAAATGTTTCAATGAAATGTTTGGGTGGAAACTGTATTTTGGCTTAGATGAGATTAGAATTTTTGGTTTATTAAAAGAATGCAAGGGGGATGCTTGCCTTAATAGCTGCTCTGGGGTAGCCTGTTGGAAAGGGCACACAGCTGGACATAAGAGGCCTGGCTTTTAATTTATGCCTTGCTTTAGACCTGGATTCATAGAATCATAGAATGGTCCAGGCTGGAAGGGGCCTCTAGGGTCATCTAGTCTGACCTCCCTGCAGTCTGCAGGGACACCCCCAACTAGACCAGGTTACCCAGGGCCTCGTCGAGCCTCACCTTGAATATCTCCAGGGAAGGGGCCTCAATCACCTCCCTGGGCAACCTATTCCAATGTTCCACCACCCTCAGAGTAAAGGACCTATTCCTAATATCCAGTCTAAATCTGCTCTTCTCCAGCTTGAAGCCGTTGCCCCTTGTCCTGTCACTGCAGGCCTTTGTAAACAGACCCTCCCCAACCTTCCTGTAGGCCCCCTTCAGGGCCTAGAAGGCTGCTATAAGGTCTCCCCGGAGCCTCCTCTTCTCCAGGCTGAACAACCCCAGCTCCCTCAGCCTGTCCTCATAGGGGAGGTGCTCCAAACCCCTGATCACCTTCATGACCCTCCTCTGGACCTGCTCCATCAGGTCCTTCCTATATTGAGGGCTCCAGACCTGAACATAGTCCTCCAGGTGAGCTCTCACCAGAGCAGATCAAAGCGGCAGAATCACCTCTCTGGATCCACTAGCAACACATCTTTTGAATTTTTCCTCACCATCCTATTTCTTAGGATAACGCTCGAATATGCATGTTATTGGATAAGGCAGGGAGAGGAGAAGAGTAAGGAAGACAGGAGGATGTATGTCTGTCAGTTCTGTCCAGAAGAGTTATGTAGTATCCAGTGTAACAGAGATTTGAGGAGTGGACTCCTACCCCCAGCTGGGTGGCTAGCAGTGATGTCACCTTCTCTCAGCCTAGTGGGTGCCCCTGTTGTTCAAGCAGAACAGAGCAGTCCCAGCAGTGCCTGGCAAAATGAATGGGCAATTCAGGCACCTCCTTTTCTGTGGAGGGATGAGGCTCCTGCTGCCCAGCTGAACAACACAGAGCTATGGCTGGGACCTCAGCCTCTTGCAGCTCCACTGATTCCGCTAGCCACTGAGCTGTGCCTGCCTGGGGAGGGCAAACCTGGGATGTGAATTTGTGCAGGTGCCAGTCTAAAAAATCTCTGTGATTGTGGTAATGTGCTAAGCAGAAAAATCTTATTCTCCAGATGGTTCTTGATCTTTAGGCTGCAGGTCCTAGTGGTTTGCATCCCCTTCAGAGGGGTGTTTCTTGGGTAATGAAATGTTGTGGTTTGTCTTCCCTTGTTGTTTTCCCCTATTGATTACTTCTTTTGACTATTCTTTACAGATTTACATGAGCCCTGAAGTTATCCTCTGCAGAGGCCACACAACAAAGGCAGACATCTACAGCATGGGAGCTACTATTATTCATATGCAAACTGGCATCCCACCCTGGGTGAACAGATATCCTCGTTCTGCATATCCATCCTACCTCTATATTGTAAGTGTCCATAGCAAAGCTGTAGCTCAGCTTCAGTTGAAGGGTACTGTACTCTTACTGGGAAAGCTCCAGTCATATAAAAACTATCAAAATATTTGTCAGAGAGATGATATCATCCTTTTTGCTTCAGGGGAGGGAGGAAAGAAGTGGGTTTTGATCATTTAGTGGAAGACGGAGGCTGAGCTGGAGTCATCTCTGTGGTTTGTGTTACAATTTACAGGCCTTGGGTTTACTGCAAGGACAGGGTTTTTCTGTCTGTTTTGCTTAGAAATTGCAGATAAAATCTGGAACCTGGCAGATTTGATTCTCTGATTCTTCCAGTGTGGTACAGAAATCTGGTGAATTTGCACAGCATGGGATTTTTAGGCTTGTTTGGACTTGCATTGAGTTTTTAAATTTTCGCTAAAACTTGATTCAAAAAAAGGTGGATTTTGTGCAGTTATGTGTTTTGTTATAATTGATCAGCCCAGTTGAGGAAGATGATGAGTCGTAAGTGGGGAATTCCCAGGCACTCATGTGGTTATGTGTGACTTCCTCTTCCATAGTTTTTGGAATAACTGTTTCAATGGACTGGTTTTTTATTCCAACAGATACACAAGCAAGCTCCCCCCTTAGAGGACATTGCTGAAGACTGCAGCACTTCCATGAGAGAGTTGCTAGAAGCAGCTCTAGAAAGGAATCCTAATCATAGGCTGTCTGCAGCAGACTTACTGAAACACGAAGCCTTACACCCACCCCCAGAAGAACAGCCGCGGTGCCAGAGTCTGGACTCAGCGTTGTTTGAAAGGAAAAGACTACTTGCAAGGAAGGAGCTGCAATTGCCAGAAAATATTACAGGTAACGATATGAAGCTTATTTACCTCGCACTCTGCAGACTTTCTTTACTGTCAAAACTTGATTTGACTATTTAGAAGCAAATGAAACTCAAAAAGCTTCTGGAGAGGGATCAGTGAAAATCCCAATCAGATGAGATCAGACCCAGAGCTCATTAAGTGTTATGTAAAACGCCCATGAACTTCAACAGGGGAAGAACATAGATTGAATTCTGCAGCTCTGGAAGGGCTGGCTCATGAAAAAGCCCTGGCTCTTCCTCACAAAGTATAGGCTGCTCTCCCAAATTTACTGGTTTTGCTACAGTAGTAGAGGTGTTTTATTGATAACAGTGATTTGTTTGTTAACCAAAAAGTCCCAAAAACCACCACCAAAACCAACACTTTTTGCCTTCTTTAAGACACAGACAAAACTGTAACTGTTGCTGAGTGTCAGCAGTACAAGGCCTTTGTTTTCAAAACAAAAGTGACTGTCGGATAGAACACCATTCCCTTGGGCATTAATAAGCACTTTATGGAGGAAAATACTTGAACCAATTAGAAAACTCAGTGTGTCCTTAGATAATATCAAGACCAAAGGTGGTTTGGTGCCAGCAACCTGTTATCAGCCTTCAAAATGCTTTTCTTCTACTTCTAAAATATGTTTGGAGTATCCAACAAAAAGCATTTAAAATCTGACCCCTGACAAGTGCCTTATTTGACTGTAATAAGTATTTGAAAAGACATCCATGCAAAGTTTTGGGTGCTGTAACACATAATTGTTGCAATGAATCCACATAATGAATTCAAATCAATCACAGCCTTTGCACCTAGAATGACATTGCTCCTTCTGGCTTTTGCCTTGTGAGTGCATAATCCTTTGACCAGCTCAGACCATCTCAATCAATTCTTTTGGAGATGGAAAATATTTGACCATTAAACTTTAGGTGCTTGAGATTCCAGGACATTCATTACACAAGTATTCAGGGGAGTTCTGCCATTGCAAAGGTCTCTTCAGACCTTGATTTAAATAAATAATTGAGACTGGTGGTCCCATAGTTGTTCTATATTGTCACGCCCAGCCGCACAAAGAGGATGTCATCTGTTCAGATGAAAATTCCCCTGTAATTTAGGGGAATTCTCAACTGGCAGGAAGCTAGCGGAATTTTTTAGTGCACCAAACTCTCCTTTATCACTATGGCTCAGAGGATGAGGAAGTTCTATCTGACCGTCCCAACTAGTGGAGGGTTTTTTGAAAGAGCTGAACACACTTGCTGTTCTCAGGAGCAAACTGATTACCTTTCTTTGCCCTACAATTGTGGGTTGGTTTGGTATCTTTTATTTTATTTTTATGAAGTTTATGTTACATTTTCCTTAAAAATGAAGCTTTCCAAACCAGAGATAAATAAAAGCAAATATTAGGCCAGTTATTCCAGTAATGTCTTCAACCGTGAAACTGAACTAATGTAGCTATTTGTGCAGTAATGACACACTGTCTCTCTTTCCTTTTTAGACTCCTCACTGTGTACTGGGAGCATGGAAGAGTCAGACCTGATAAAAAGGCAAAGATCACTCTACATAGATCTTGGAGCTCTAGCTGGTTACTTCAATATTGTTAGGGGACCACCAGCCTTAGAATACGACTGACTCAGTAGTGTTGTATGTTGGCAGGTCAGAAATGGACCTCTACCTCTTAAAACTTGATTTAAAGACTTTGTTTTCAAATTTGTACATAAAAATATTGCCATTGTAGGCTGGAAAATGTGAATAGTGTTTAATTGCACAGATGATTAAGCTAAACCCTTAGGGGCTCTGATAAGCTGATCCCAAGCAACAATATTTGTGTGTCTGCTCGTTGACCAACAAGAAGACGGCAAAAAGACTGCTGGGAATAACTTAATCCAGGATATCTTCCTGTGCTGGGCCTTGCACTTTTATAATATATGCTTGCAAATACTGTCATGGAAAAAAAAAAATTGAGCATGTGGGCTGTAAGATTTGGTCTATCTGAGCTGTCCTTAGAGAAAACCTTCCAAAAAGTTAAAAAAAAAACCTCCTTGATTAACTGGTCAAAGACTGGCTCGGTCTTGTTCTGTCTTTGAGAGTTGGCCAGTCTCTGGTCATTCTTAATGGCAATCAGGCCCTCCCTTAAGCTGAGCTAATTTCTAACAGCTGTCTCTGGAGCCAAAGCCTTGCTTGGTTAGAGATGGGTTTTAACTTTGTGTCTTCCCAAGGCTGTCGGAGCTAAGGAGGGCACTGTCCCCCTTCTCTGTGGGTGTAGGGAAGCCTTCGCTGGCTGTACTGGTTGACTTTGGGAATAGCACAGCAAGCTGGCCCTGACAAAGCACGGCAGTGACTCCACCAGCTACCTGTGTTACAGCTACTGCAAGGGTATCTTGGGTAGTTTTCAAGGGTAGATCAAATGTTATTCCCTGTTGGTAACAGTGGGCAGGCTCCAGGCTCTTGCTTTTTAATACTAAAATTGTACACATATATAATTGCCGTGAGTGCTCTGGTTTGACAGGCATGTCATTAGTGACAAGCTGTGTTTATGTTCCTATGGAAATGGAATTATACTGTTCTTGCTGTGCCTCATACATTTAAAACATGATGTTTTGGATGATAGTAAAACTATGTAAACTGCATAGTTCTGTACATCCCATGGGATGAGAACGTAAACTTTTATAAAACTCTCTTCAATGCTTAGGATGACTCTTCATAAGCATTTGTATTAAAATGGCATACTATGTATGTTGTACACTGAATCTTTTCTGAAGCACAGTCTCTTTTTCATATGTCTGTTATTTAACGCTGCTCCTGTCTAACACATGATCTTAAACAGATGATTTCTTGTTTGATACTGATATGGTCAAATGAATAAATCCAGCTCAGTGCCTTGAGATGTGGTCACTCTGTTCTTTTCATCTTTGAAAAAAACCAGTGTGGAGCTGTGACCATGTTTGAGCCAACCTCCCCTACCATGGCTGAGGTACACTACACACATCCATCATTCCACTTGCTGGAGAGTCGGGTAAAAGTCATTGTTGTTGGATTTTTGGACTCTGGCAACAGACAATGAGCATTTCTGACAAAATCTCATTGTTAGACTAGATTGCACCTTTTGGACTGCCTGAATGTTACACAGCAGTTGTGTACAACAGGCAGCGCTTCAGTCCTGGCGTTAATTGCTGCAAAAAATCCTGCTGGGAATAACCCGCCTGCTCCAGCACTTTGTGCAAAATCCCTAGATGACTAAATGCTGGGAGGAGAGCTGTGCAGGGGAACCCCTCTTCGTATTTATCCTGGGTGTAGTGATCAGGGTACTTGGGGATCAGACTCTCAGTGTGGCTGATTTTTTATTATTTTTTTTTTAAAGAAAACATGACCTAGTGGTTTGGATGCTCACCTTTGCCTTGAGAGACCTGGGTTCGATTTTCTGGTCTTTGACTGATGGCTTTTGGTCTTTAATGGGATTCTCAGAATTAGCAGGAAGAAGCTTTTCAGGTGACTGAAGGTGGACTTAAAATCTCTTCCCCACTTTCCCTTCTATAATAATTTAATTTTTATAAAATTTGCCCCCACCAAAAAGCGTCTAGGTGTTATGCAAATGCTTATCAAGTGCCTAAATACTTCAACAATGAGATCCATGTAGGAATTACAGGCTGCTAGCGGGCTTTTACCATTGCTTGAAAAAAGTTGCGCTGATTTTTCTTCTTTTATGTTTTTCTTTAACGCCATCCTCCTTTCCCCCACCCAATTAAATGATTTAGCGTTGAAATCTACATATGGGGATAGGCTCACTATTTCATATTTGTTCCTCATATATGGCTGGTTTATGTCTTCACACTATGCGAGTAACAAGTGCCGAGGTTATCCAAAGTGACTACAGTTTATGTGTTGCCAGACTTAGGGGATAAGCTTTGGCTGAGTGAACCTATAGCTCTTTATGGGTGCATCCACAGGTCTTAAACAGTACGAGGCTTCATGATAAACGTCTCTTCAGAGCACTAGAGCACAACCAACAAGTAGCTGTTCAGGTACACCATCCACCAAGCATTACTACGGCCTCTGTGAGTTTTCTAGTAGCTACTTGTCAGTTGAACCTCAGCTCAGAAGATTGTTTCTCTAATCTGGGTACCTGAGCAGCCGTGTACTTGGAGCAAACAAGGCTCAGGAGGGGTGGGGGGAGGATATGAAAAGGGATGGCGGGAAAACCCTGCTGACGTCAGCCCCAGGGAGGTGTCTGGTCTGCGCTGAGCCATGGGAATTTTGCAAATGGTTTGCCTCTGTTTGTGTTGGTCTGGTGTGCATTTTGACTTTCTCTTGGGGGAATACTGGGGCTCATGCTAACTGCAAAGGAAAGTGTGTGGAGAAACCCACTGCTCGTGGTAATGAATGAAACTGGAAAGCCAGAGGTGCCTTCTCTCCTTGTGGGCTTGGCAGGTTTCTAGTGCTCAAGTCAGCCTGTGACTGTGAGACTGAGCCCATTGCCGTGCTCCTCTGCAGGCCTTCCTGGTGTGAGCAGCCCACAGTTGGTGTGGAGGTCGTTTGAAGACATGCCAAGATCCCCAGTCTGTGAAGGAAGATTGGGTTTAGGTCATGCCTTTGAGACAACACAGGGGAAGAGAGAGACATCAACCCCCTTTTTTCCCATTTTCTTGTATCTGCTGTTTCTTTGCGTCCTTCTCCCTCCCCCTGCCTTTCTCCCATACCTCCTGTGAGAAGGTTTCACTTGCTGCCTGGTTTCTGCAAGTTTCTTAGCTCCTTCTAAAATCAGGCCCTTCTTTTTCCGATCCTGTAAAAATGTTAGTGGGTAGACAAGAATTGGAGGACAAACTGGAAGAAGCAGAAATAAAGGCTTTCTTGCCTGGGGGTTTGAATGAGCTTCCCTGTTAACCCGGATGGAGGTTTGAGAGAAACTGCAGTAGAAGTGCAGAGGAGTTTGCCATGTCCTCTTCCACGTGCGGTGCTGGTGAGGGTGGGGAGGGAGGCCCTTGGCTGAGTGCCGGTCCCTTTATTGGGACCTTGGGGACACCAGTGCATTGGCTAAATGGCAGAAGCGAAGAGGTAGCTGGGGAAGGGACACTGGAGGTGTGACCCCTGTAGCAGCTGTGAAGACCAAATCTGGTCTTCTTGGTTGGGAAGGGCTGGGGTGTAGGGAGCTGCACCGCTCTGTGTATGGCCAAAACTGGGAAGGTTTGTATGCCTGGAAGCAGTTTCCCTTGGGGCTTAGGCGCTGCAGGCAAGGATTCTTTTTCCTATGCTTTGCTTTGCATCCCATGCCCAGGGAAGAAGGACTTTGCACATCCCCAGCAAAGGAGCACCAAAGCACCATTTGGATCCTGAGCATCCATTTCTTTTACTTATAGGAAAGGCCCAGAAAGGTCCATTTCTAAAACTGTCACCAGCCAAAGCTGATCATCTGGGAAGTGGGAAAACCAGTCTTTTATATACGATGCGTGCTGACCAAACTCAACAACGCCCAAAAAAATCCAGCTGGACTTTGGGAGTGGCTCATTACAGTCCCGTGGGCACACTCGTGCTGCTTCAGGCTGGCCACCAGAAATAGCCCTGCTGGCTGATACTGGGGCACGGTGACTCACCGGGGAGGAGGCAAGCTGAGCTGCTGCCACAGCCACGAGCCTTTGCTCACCTGCACCCCACACCTCCCACGCAAGGCAGCACCATGTGCCACCTGAGCAGTGGGGTGTCACGGCCACAGAGTTGCCAGGAGAAGGTGGGGCATGTCTGGAGAGAGGCTGATTTTGGGAGGTGAGCCAGGGATGCTCCAGAGTGAGATGTGCAAGAGAAAACGGCTGTGAATAGTGGATCCTAGTCAAAGCTACATCCAGTAGCAGCTTCATGCTCACCCGTGAATCTGGTCTCAAGTGTGAACCTTGTTCCAATAGGAGCCAGTTTCAGAGGAAGGATGCTACCATAGTGTCCATGCACAGAGGGACAGTGCCCCACTTGCAGGCTATGACACTAAGCATAGCTTCACCAATATGAAAAAGTCAAATAAATAGTGGTGTTTGAAAAGCTTAAAATCCCTCCTAGTGCTGATAGAAAGTCACGTGCTGAAGCAGCACACAGCCAAAAAAGAGTGAGGGATGGGAATGAGAGACAGGCTCAAAGGGACTTGGTGAGCTGTATGAAGAGCCCAAGATAAGGGGGTGGCAGGAAGATGTCCATCAAACCACTGGAGTCGAAGTGCCATGGAACTGGCAAGCAGGCTGAGGCCTGTCAGGGCTGCTGATGATGCAGAAGGTTGCTTTTTCCTCTAACTTTCACTTACAGTAAGTCAGTCAACTTTTCTTCTCCCCTCCCCCCAAATATGAAAAGAATAACATGATTTGCCCAAAGAGGAAGTCTTCAGGAAGTCTTCAAAGATGGTGTGTGAATTCCTAGTGTCAGTCATTTCCCTTTGTCAGCTCTTCTCTCTTCTGTCTAAACTGCAAGTGAGCAGGAGCTGCTGTGTGTGATCCTGGTACAAATAAGCTCATGGTAAAGCTGACCCTGAGCAGCCTGTATCACATCGTCACTGCAGATGCTGCTTCAGGAGCCTTTATCCATCAGTGGTATAAAGATCCCCTTCAGGCACTGAGCTCTTGTGCCTTATTTTTGTGCACAATGATAGACACCAAGCTAAACCTGTTGTCTCCATCGCCCATGCCAACTTCCTGCCATTCTACAATGTTTGTTCTCCCTCTGCAGTGTTGTCTGGTCCCCACAAGTCACTGTCTGCACAGCATGGTGCCAGCCAGCCTGGTAGCCCTCTGGCACAGGCACAGAGGGATGCTGGAGGAGTCAGGCACCACAGCTCTGCTTCTGCTCTGGGTCACTGGCTGCTTGGAGGTGACTAGTGCCACTAGCAGAGCTGTTTGGGGACTCTGGCTCCTTCAACAGCTGAGCTTCCAACAAGGTGTATGGAGGTGGTGGGTTTTGGCTACTGCCCTGGACTTGGGCTGCCCCAAGAGCATGAACATGTTCTGGGGAAGACAGCAGCCCAGTGGCACTGTGCTCTCACCCCCTGGGTGCCAGTGGCCCAGGGCCAACTTGGACCTCCAGGAGCATCTGATGGGCAAGTCCTTGCTAGGACACCAAAGCACCAGGGCTGTGCTTTCTGTCATAGAGAGATGGCAACACAAGGGCATCAGGGATGCCAGCAAAGGGTCCTGCTAAGAGATGTACTTTAAAAGTGGTCCAAACCCCCCATGAAATGATGCCTGGTATAATTGGCTCCTTGCTCACCCTGCAGACCCACTGCAGAGGGACACATATGCTGCATCCATGTGGTTTTGAGTGTAGGTAGTTTTGAAAGAACAGAAAATCAAGTTTCACTGTCTCAGGCAGTTAGCCAAATGGCATTTTCATGTACACACTGGGTTATTTCCAGGGAAAACTGAGCCATTTTCTGTGTAAACAAGGATCTTTCCAAGCAAGGAGTACCCTTTGAAGGAAGCTGGCTCTTCCACAGAAATATGAAAACATCTTTGGCTGCAACACATCAGTAACTTATCTTGCCAAAAGAGAAATATTTCAGGGAAGGAAAATGACCCAAATAAAGTTTAAAATGTTCAGGAAGGTCTGGCTCCCTTTCTGCACAGTTTTATGCAACTACTACCCCAGTTAGGCTTTATTTTCCAGCCTTGCAGCAAGATTGCTGTATTGTCTGCAGCATCTTCTCGTAGCCTTCCCTGTAGTGCACATGTATAAGGGCAGATTTGATAAGAAGTCAGACATGACCTGGAAAGAGGCGGCTTGAGGTGTGCCTCTGAGTGCACATATCTTAAAGAGAGGTGTGGTATTTCCTCCTGCACCCCGTGAAATTTGTAAATGGGGCCAGAAGCATTCCTTCTTCCATGATGACTGGGGGGTGACTTCCAGTGCTGGTTTATCAGGTGGACACTTGGGCAGCTTTGCACATTCATATCTGATTTTTCAGAGTTGGCACGTGTGCCTGGCCTGTGTGCCTGGCCCATGTGCCTGGCACCGGGCATCCCTGCACACCTCATGGTCTGGCACAACAGAGGACAGGAAGGACCACCCAACAAAACCCTCTGCACACCTGTAGACCACTTTCATCTCCAGGACATGTAGGAGGTGAAACCAGCATGGTAGGAAGGACTGCTGGAGTCGGTTAGCAATAGTGACCTTCCATCCCTCAGCTACCTGAGTCAAGGAGGAAAATTCTGGATTTAGGCAAGAAAATGTGGTGCTCCTTGCAAACGTCAGACCCTTGCAAACTTCATCTGACTCCAGCTGTTACAAGCTGGAATTTGCCTCCTCTTAAACTTTAATGTTTTGCATGCCTGGCCTCCATATTTCAGTAAATACCATTCATCGACATTGTGCAATAGTGATGATTACAGTAATTCATTGTGCCTTTTTAATCAAAAAAGTTTTTGTTTTTATTTAAAGTGTGGTTTTAGTGTACTGAATAGTACTGTTATGTGAAAAGCCATCACAGCAGAGTCAAGCTTCTCACAGGAGCAAACAGTATCAGAAGCCCACAAGCCATTAGGGCAGATCATCTTCTCCAAAATGATATTGTTGGTGTTTGCAAATGTTGTCTCAGGCAACATCACCTATGACCCTGAAAGATTATGAAATCAGGCAGAGGTTAGACACCAGGGAAACATGTCCAGCTATTACATATTGTCCTGTTGAGGATGACTCATCTTTCTAACACTCCCTGCTGAGTGGTCCTCTCTCAGGTCCCGTGAGGTTCTGACTAGTAAGCTGGAGTCACGCACTTACAGCGACATAACAGTTTCAGACCAGAGTTTTGCAAATAAGAGCAACCAACTGAATGCATAGGACTGCATGCACAATTTGAAGTCTAATTTATGAGATCACTTGCCTTAAGTTTGTAAATTGTGGTTTTTTACAGTGTGCCTGGCCCATTGATAGACCTTGAATGGGACAACCCAAAAAACCAGATGTGACTTTACAGTTGGTGCTGCATGGACCAGGGTTTGGTCTAGAGACATCTCCTGCTCCCTGCAGACCTAAATTTTTGGAGGAGGGCAGGCAGCGGGGGAAAGCTGAGCCACCTCGTTGCCAGCTGACCCATGTTTGAGATGGAGCAGAGGCTGTTGTGCAAGCGAACCTCATCTCCCATCAGCGTTCACCTGCACCCTTACCTTCAGCTGGTGTCCCAGACCCTCTGCTTGCTTATCTCACATCCCTTTAGGTGACCACCTCATACCGCAAGATCTCAGGAAGGGCTTTTATAATTTCCACCTCCCCATGACACATTGTCTCTTACACCCTGTCCCTGCAGCTCTCCCCAGCTATTCCTTGAGTCTGGGAGAAACTGCAGAAGGAAGCTTTTCCTCTATTCAGGCAACTTTTGATGTGTTGCAGAGCAGGGCTCTCTCCTCATGGTTCCCCCTGCTGTACTCAGTCATCTTCTGTCCTCTTTTCTCTAAGGTTGGTGGTAGAGGGACTGCCAGGACCTCAGTGTCTTTCTGAGTGGAAAAGACCACCTAAGCACTAGTGCTGTGAGACGAGGGTTACCCTCCTCTCTCCTGCCAGCCCCTGCGAGGGAAGGTTTTCCTGGTAGAGGAGCCAAGCAGAAAGCCTGAAAGGGTCCAAGCCTTTAGCAGAGGATGAAGACTCAGCATAGCTGCACTGTCACCACAACATGCTGAAGAACAGAGGTGACCTGTAAATCTACTTGCCCTGAGCCAGCACACTGGTGATGCTGGGCTGGCTCAGATGTCAGGTACTTTGGGAGACAACCGACTGCTGTAGGAAGGGGCCCTGTGCTGCCCACCAGCTGGCTGGTGCTGAGACAGCACCCAGCGCATCTCCTGTGGGAGCACTGCCACACTGTTGTAATACAGAACGGAAAAATTAAAGAGTATTTCTGCTTTCCCAACAATGTCAGTGCCTCCACCTCGCCTCCTCACAGGACATGAGATGGTTAATCCAAAGCCGTTCCACTCCGAACTCGTGAGTCAAAGCCATAGGGTGATGCATGCACCAAAAGAGCACCAGGAAGGCAGAAGCTGACCAGACACACAGGATGTAGTCTTATTAATTTGCCTAATACATTTTTCCATAACATGCATGCAGGTTTCTCTTTCATTTAAAATAAGTCTCTTCCACTCCTTCACCTAGCGCACACCTTCCTGTGTTGCAGGACACTAGCTAGCAGTTCACACTCTGCACCTCATTGAGCAGGCTGATGTTTCTGGGTATACATCCCTACTTTCCCCTAAGCAAAAGAATAGGCTGGTTCCTGCCCACCCCGCCTTCAGATACCCTGAGACACTCTGCGACTTAACCAGGCTGATGCTTTCATGTCCCTTGCCTCACATCTGCCCAGGTGCCCTGCAGTCCCATGGAGCAGTCTAGCCAGCAGAATGGGAAAGCTGCCTGCATCCAGGGAGCCTGTTCCTGCCCCAACCCAGCTACAGCAGCTGGGCTGCCTCCTGTCACTCAGACACTTGAGCTTTGAACTATTCATTTATGGCAGAGTCCTTCTAATTATCTCCACCTCCTCCTCGGCAGCTGGTAGCATAATTCCAGGCGTGCACTTCAGAAACTCCGTATAGGGTATGTCTCTCCTGCATCTGCCAGGACAACAGGCAGTCACATATATTTAAAGAAGCTATGTTGCTCCTAGTGATGAGCTTCACATAGCTTTCCATCCCAGGGCGGTGCACGCAGGATTATTCACAACCTCCACAACTCCCACGGGCTCAGTCCTGGTGTGTAGCTGGCTCCTGGTGTCACGCTGCCAAGGACACGGGCAGGCTGCCAGGGACAGAATATCCTCCTGCATTTATCCCCATCGGAAAACGGTTTCTCAGCCATGTGCGCTGGAGCCCTCAGTTTATTTCCTTGCTGTTGAGAGCCACAGGCCGTATAATGTTTATTTCTTTGTGCCTGAAGCTTGTCTCACCTTTCACAGGGTGTGGGAAGGAAAGGATCCTGTCCGTAGAGCAGTGTGTCCACATACCACATGCAAGGCAGAGCTTGCGGCCTGCCTCACTCCTGGGGAGGAAAGACAGGGACACAGGGACTGTGGGAGGGAATGTGGCTCCCACCAGCTTGGGCTGGGCATGTTGGCAACAGCATGCTCTCTGCCTTGTAACTTCCTCTGCTGTGGTTTCCCGGCCTTTGAGGTGCTTTCCACAGCGAGGTTTGGTGGAGCCCCTGCGGGGATGGTGGAGATGCCCCAGGGATCAAACCTCGCTGCAGAATGTCCCTTGGAGGGGAAAGCTCTAGAGTGTAGCACAATGAACAGAGCAAACACGTGAGATAGAGAGAAGAAATGGTTCAGAAAACTTAAAACTGAAAAGGATAATTATTGTCTGTCTAGCGTTTTGCATAGCACAAGCTAAGGGACTCCTCACAGAAATTCCCCCAACTCCTCTGCCCTGCCCTGCTCCCTGGAGCAGGAAGGATGGAGAGCAGTGGGTGAAGCGTTTCAGAAATACGAGAAGACCTGAATGCCAGGGCTGAGTGATACCAGCTGCAAAAACTAGCCTCTTGGACATGAGCTATGTGGATTTCTGCAGCAACCGGAGGAGTGCAGCAGGACTGAAGAACAAGGCCAGGCAGGGTGGGCACCGTGAGCATCCCTGGCTTGTGGTGCATCTCAGGTTTCTTTCTCATCTCTGCCCGTAGCAGTGGGAAGTGCTACATCAGAAGGACACAGGAGCTTGCTCCCGTATCTGGTCCATCCCATTCCCCCAGCACAGTGGTAGCCACCCTAAGAGCCATCCCTCCCCATGCCTTCATCTGCCATACCCAGTGTCTTCACACCTTTGCAATGCTGGACACACTCCACTCTCATCCATCGCCTGCACAGACCGACAAGTCTCAGGCTTTGCCCTCTTCCCTCCCAGGCTGCTGCTTGGTGCCCTGATGGTTTTTGGTGCCTTTGTGGCAGCGGGAGGGTGCTGCTTGGGCTTGCTGCCAGGCAATTCACCCTGGAAGCACCCATGAGCATTGAGGGGCTGGTATTCCCCTGCCCACCTTCTCCATGAGTCACCCACCATGGCCCCTGACCCTCCTCGGGCACTGTGAGCCCATGTAAAGGCAGGGAAAGGGAGGTGACCGCTCAGAGGGAGACTGCTTCCATTTTGCACCTCCTTGATAACTTTCTTGGAACAGTCTGTCTCAGGCTGATGTCTTCTTATGCACAAGAGCAGTGCAGAAATGAGTTGGCAGTGGGGAAAATTTACTTTAAAAACCACTTTCAGACTTCACCTGAATGCAGGAAAAGCTCTTTCTCTGTTGCATTTTCAGGTGTTTTTCTGTACTCTGGTAAGTCTAAGCTAGTTTTATTTTCAACCTTTCTCGCTTGGGGATTTCCTGAGATCTTAAATGAGGAAGATGTCTGGAGCCAGATTCTAAAAAGGACATAGGAACTAAAGTCCAGCACCTGATCAACCGATGCCAGCCCTTGATCATGTCCAAAGGCTCTCTATTTATATTTTCTTTATGCCTAGACTTCCCTAGAAACTAGAGGAAAAGTAGAACTAAGGAAAATAGAAGAGTAAAAATACTGTAATGGAAAATATCTGTACAATCATGCTGGTTTTTGCAAAACCCAGGGCAGTCCAGCATCATGCAGCAGATCTTGCACAAAAGGGGAAGAGTTCCTGCGGTGAGTTCTTTCTCCACTTCATTTAACCCATACGTTGCTGATTGTTTTGATGTCCTTTGATTCAGCTTGCCTCATGACAGCTCTCACTTTCTCCTTGCACTCTGAGATGTCCAAGGCATGACCTTGGCTGCTCAGTCCCTTTTCCCAACCTCTGTAAGCTCCTGTTTATGCCTGAAACCCTTAATCAGCTGCTAACTCATCCCATTGGGGTTGCAGCCTTTCCATACTTTCTTCTTTCTCCTAACAACTTCTTCATCTTCTGCTTGGTGGAGGTGGAGGTTTGAATAATGTATAGACCATAAGCTTGTCAACATTTACAACTGGACAGGGAATTGCCCTGCCAGGCCACAGCCCATTCCCTCCTGCTCTGGCTAAAAAGGGCTCTATGTTTTTTCTCTCCTTTTTGGCCTGTGAGCCTTGTCATGCAGCTAAATAGGGACCTCTTGGACATCCACACATCTGGGAGATGTGGGCAACTGTGCCACGGTCACTTGGCAGGCACATGTCTGGTTCTGCAGTGGGGAGGGAAATCAAATGCTGGCCCTGCACTTTGGTGCATCGACCCCATGAGGAAATAACTGTGGCCTCCAAAATTGTCATGTTAGCACCTCTCTAATAATATTTGGAGAGTGTCATCACAATGCAAATTTGATCATAAAGAATTTAAAGCAGATTTCTAAAACTGCCCTGTTAGCACTTCTTTATTATCACTTGAACAAATGGATTTTTATACAGATCAACACTATTTTCTTTCCCATTCTTGAAGTGAAGAAAGCTTTCCATCACCTCCCCTGATACTATTTTTTTCTGGTTGCTGTCAGCCTTACAACCCCAGGGAACATTCCCACTGCTGTTATCACTGTACTAGCTGATTTTGTGTCTTTCGCTGGAAGATCAAGATACTCCTCCAGCTGGGGTGCCTGCCTTTACGTGAGATCCTCGAGACTTCCTGGCTTTTTTTTATTCTTTATTTCTGTCTAACATCACCATGTTTCTCAGCGGAAACAGGCACCGTTCTCTCATTTACTGTAATGTTTCCTTAATAACTGTCCTTATCAGCATGACTACTTCCTTTTCCTTGATGCACATTCTCCTGCCCTCTAGACTTCTTGTATCTGCTACTCTATCTTACTCTTCTCTTCCTTTCCTGTCTAGTAAGACCAGGCACAGCTGGCAAAGTTTTTCCAGCTCTTGAAAGTTGGAGCTGCATGGGAAGTTGCCTCGAGGACAGGTTGTAGGCTGCAATAACACTTCCCTGCCCAGATCAAAGTTTCAAAGGTTTCTTTTGTATCAGCTAGGGCCAGCTGGGCCAGAACCAGCCCCCAAAAGTCAGTCTTTCAGTTACGTAGATATCATGCTGTGAACTTCTCCTTAAGGTCTCATATCCCCAGATTGTCCTTATAGCACAAAATCTTGAAACTTACGTTTTCACTGTGCAGCCAGGACTTTGCAATCCTTTTCTGTGGCCAGAAAACTCCACTGGTCATCACCTAAAACTTCTTCACTTTAAGCATCTTCGATAGCCTGCAACTGTAGCTGTGCTGACCTATTCCTGTATGAATTGCTCACAATCATTTGGTCTAACCAGGAAAAACCCATAGGCTTTCACTGCTCCCAGATGATCTTTTCAAATCTTCACTTGGTGTCATTGTTCTTGGCAAACATGTTTCCTCTGCAGAGAAACTTGTCATCCACCCTTGGCATACAGGTAGATAAAAAGGTCTGAATCTCATCTCTCCAGCCTGACCAAACACTTTCTTTCTGAGGCTTCTTCATTCTTGCTTGGTTTCTCGGTCCAGACCTTCTCCACTTCTTTGTAGCATCATACACTCAGTGCTTATTAAAAGGAATGACAAAAATCAGAACTTTCTCCTGGCTTTTGTTTCGACATTCCTCCTGATATCTGAGTGACTGAAGAAATCAGTGGCCACAGCTAGACCTGGCACTCCCCACTGCATCCTTGGTCCATAGCAGGAGGACAGCTGAGAGAGGGAAGTGAACTGCTGAAGCATGGCTGTATCTCGGGTTAAGGGACTCCAGCATCATTTTCAGCTCCATTGCTGCCTCTCTGGGTCACTAACACCAAATCTGTACAAAAGAGTGACTACAAAAAAAAAAAGAGACAGTTATTACCTATATCAAAACATGGCCACTTGTTGAAGAAAAATGTGAAGAAATATTACCTATTTAAGGAAATAGGATAGTAGGGGATCTATCCCAGAAACAGAGGATAAGCTTGGGCAAGAAATGTAAGGCCTCATGTTCAGAAAATCTGTTTTTGCTCAACTCTTTCTTTGGCAAAATTAAATTTTTGCAGTTATTTTGAGATCTTTAGACAGGAACTCTGACTGAACAGCAAAATATACCCATAAACCTTTTCTGCTAAGCAAAACCAGAACTAAGCTGTGTGTACTGATATCAAGTGGGTATTTCAGAGGGAGGAGAAAGTATGTGGCTGCTTCATAGGGATGGGCAAGTGTCAAAATTTGGTTTTCCTTTAGCTAAGCACAAACCAAATTTTCTCATAATGCCTCTGTTTCTTTCCAAAACCTCTTGACTTTGCTTGAATCTAAAATACCCTGAGAACAGCTTTTCTTGCTGCTTTTCGCTTCTGCTTTCGGTGGTAACTAGAAACCAGAAGCTCCAGCACACACGAAAAATGGTTGTGACAAGAGAAAGAGAATTACATTTACTCCTTTGAACTACTAATTGGGAAAAAACAAAAAGGGGGAAAAAATAAGAAAAAAAAAAAAAAAGGTAAAACTTCCCAGGTCTGTTGGCGCTTTCGGTGGAGCCTGAAGGGAGGAGGCTGATGCCACTGCAGTTGTTTCTGCCAGGGCACGGGGTGGGGGTCGGGTTGTCTGCCTCCAGCCTGGCTGGGGGCTGCCCATCCAGATGCAGTGGTTAAATATGAATTGCTGACATTGGCTACAAATGGCTAAAACACAGCTTTGGAGCTTGGGGGAATTTCCCTGTTTTCCAGGTACACATGTCCTTCAGAGAAGAATTCCCAGGGAAATCCCTTCACCAGGATCTTGCCTTGGCTGCAGAGAGTGGGGTAATTTGATCCCAAGCCCCTTGTGCTGGCATAAAACCTTTTGACAGCCTGAGGCTGTCAGGGTAAACAGGGTTTTGTGAGAGGTTTCCACAGGTAGGAGAAGCGGATGATGCAATCCCAACCTGCCCTCAGACAACCCTCTGCGACAGCAGGGAGTGACTGGGAGCACCCCTGGTCCCAGCAGAACCCCAGCCCAGCCAGTGGGTGATGTTTTGGTGCATCAGCTCCTGCCTTTCAAGGGAGCCCTCTGCCCTTGCAGCTACACCAGATGTGCCACAAGGGCTTTGACCTCCACCTTCTCGATGCTCCGCCCTCTGATGGCCCCTCGGTTCCTCCCCTACACCCAGCCCTTTGATGCCCAGGTGGGTTGCTCCTGCCTTTCTCCTTCCATTACCAGTATAAGTGGTAGGACACAATGTGGTCCCCTACGAACGTAAAAATGTGCTTAAAAAGGCTACTGTGATGTTCCAGGATTTACACTTAACCACGTCCCAGCTAGATGCTTGGTGGGTGCTAACACGCTTGGGCTGCCAAAAGAAAAGAGAAACAGCACCAGGAAAACCCATAAAATTATCTCAAACAATCTGCCAGCATCTTTGCTGAAAGACACCTGGCCTATGAACAGTGACGGAGGGCAGGGGAGGCATGTGGTTTGGGTTTCCTACTCTGGGGAAAAACAGAGCAACTCTTGGGGCTGTCACCTGCGAGCACCAGCCTTACTTGAAGCTGTGCTGATACCAACCTGGCAATAACGGCACATGCCAGGCTGTCAGCCCCGGTACCGTGGGTGTTCATTGATGGACTTCCCCCCAGGTGCAGCAGGGCAGTGTCCTGCCCACTGAGCCTTGCAGTGGTTGAGCAGGGTTTGCAGAGAAAAAAAATCCTCTCTGCTCTCAGCTCCACTGAGAAACTCTTTCTGCAGAAAATGACCAAACCATGACTGAAATGATGGCACAGGGACTGGGGCAGGGGTGCAGCCCTGGTGCAACTCCCTCCTCTGCTACAAGGTCCCAGGACTCTGACTGGTGGCTCCCGCTCTCACTGCCTTGGTGCTCATCTGTTTTCCTGCTCACAAAGCTGTTGGAAAGATGAAAATTTGGAAGGCTGTGCAGGCTCTACCTTCTGGCTGAGAGTTAGTAGTTTGAAATGAAACAAGTGTCATCTAGACCAGGGCCTCTTCTTTCTGTTTCAGAGGATCCAATTTAATCCAAACCCTCACTGTGTGATGCGAGGTATATAAAAAAGACATGGCATTTAGAGAGTGGTATGAGAATGTGAAGCCCATAACAAAGTGCTTTTACCCTTGGTTTCACCCTGGCACTGGGAGGACAAATTTTCACGCTGCAGAGAGGCCACTAGGCCCTGCCCATACCTGCATTCATCCTTGACTCCCAGGAGGAGAAGACCTACCCTTAGCAATGTGTGACATTTCCTGAGTCATTGGGGAAATGTGGGGCACAAACACATGTAAAGGCTGTCAAAATATGTCCCTGCAAGCCCATGGAGATGGTCTTGAAGATGACATGCTATGGGGACTGGGGGAGCATGGGGCAAGCTTCAGTGCCCCAGCAAGTGCTACTGTCTCTGCTGTGAGGCAAAGGGGTGCTGTCACTTTTGGGGTGCCATCTCTGCTCCTGCAGTAGAGCACAGAAAGCAGTAGCAGAAACACATGGAAAGCAGATGTTCTTGGCCCTGGAAATTTCAGTAATACTCCAAAGTAGTTTTGATTATTAACCCTTTTGTGACTTTATAATTTAGCATCACAGGCCAGAAAACACCAGCAATTTGCTCAATCATTTTTTTAAATTCAACTGGAACTGAAACTCTGTGCAGGTTGCCTGACAAGAATGAATCATAGGGGTCATTTATACAGAAAAACAAGTTAATCGTTTTTGCAGCATATAATAAGGAGATATACCTCCCACATCTTCTCCAGGGAGGAGCTTAACTCAAGAAGGGTAAGCAACTACTTTGCAAAAGACTTTTATTCTATGTAAAGTTAAATTTACTTTTTCTTGGTCTCTNTTTGCATAGAATTAAATTAAACCTAAACCTGACTGCAGGATGGAGATATGCCAGGGCAGTGCTGTGGGAATGGCTGACTGGTGAGAGGGCAACATGCTGCAGCCTGGGAGTGAGCCCAAACACTTCTATTCCTGCATGATGTGGCAAAAGCTGCTCTGGGCACCTTCATATTACTGTTGTGCTCCATTGACCAAGCTCAGGTTACTTGACCATGCTCAGGAGCTGCAATGGGAGCAATGGGATGTGATCATTTGCATTGCTGCGTTGGCAGACAGAGGCCCTCCAGCTGCGCAACTGCCTCTGCATCTCCAGCCTAGCATGCCAGATTCTTGCCTTGAAACAAAGGTAAGTATAGTATGATGTGGCTTGTTGCCTCTCCAAGAGGGAAAATGGGGTGATAGCTGAAGCTGCAGAGGCCCACCAGGAGCCCAAGGTGTAGTTTCTGCCCCATAGGGTCATGTATAGGTGGGGTAGGTTAGACTACCAGTCTGGCACTGTGCAGGGCAGTACTAGCACAATATGTAAGCTCTTTCCTGCTTTCTCTGACTGATGTTTTTGCAGACCAAGTGGACCCCTGGAGCAGTGCTACCAAAGTTAGCCTTATTCCTCCTAGTGCTGAGGGCAGTTTGGGGGAGTTAAAGGCCGAAGCACATCCCTTACTGCTTGTTGCAAACCCGAAAGAAACTCCAGCTCGGTTTGAAAACGTCTGTCGCCATCTAGTGATGTCCCTGAGAGAGCCACATTTTCGGGAGCTGCACGGCTGGGACCCAAAACGAGATGGGGAAAAAAAGAAAGAGCAGCTGAAAGCTGACAGCCCCACTCAGTGGGCTGGCAGGGTTTTCTTGCATCGTACCAACTCCCTGCTTTCTTCTGGGAATGCCATGTGGTCAAAATGTGGCTGAGCCTGCACAGCTGGCTGGGAGGGCACAGGGGTTACATGCTACCAGTGGGTACCGTGTCTGGGCCCTAGAGGCAGTGGCTGCCACCTTGTCACTCTTTTGTTCTGCTGGCAGCCATCAGCTGCCCTATGGACCCAGCAGCCAGTGTTCACCTCCTAAAGGAAAGGATTTCAGCAATGATCAATTCAAATCCCCAGGTGGAGTGTGAGCTCCCTTCAATTTCACACGTTAAGCTAGGAATACAAATAATTTGGTGATCCTGGTAATTTGGTGTTACAAGCATTTTATAGCCAGTCCAGCTGTAATGCCGTAAAATATGAGATAAACCTTTAAAGTCATCAGATGCAAGAATTAATGCGATGCAGAGAAGAAACATAAACGATAGAGCATGTAAATGTCCTCTATGCAAAAATAAACTCATTAAACTGTTTGCTAGGAAATGGCAAGCACCTGTCAAATCACCAGTGATGCAAATTTAATCCACTGTAGCTGAATTTTCTTAAACAGAATGCTTTTCAGAGATGATCTGAGGTGTTTGTGCAGTAGGAGCAGGAGGATCCAGACTCACAAGATACAAAAATAAAATACATACACAAGAAGGTCAAATAGCACCATTACCGGCTCACTGGCTCTGTTCTTCCATGCAGCAGAGCAGCAAACACAGGTTGCCACCTCGCCTGGTGTGGCTGGCACAGATGGAGTCATGCAAGTGTGACCCTGCTGCAAAGCTGGACCAAGGAGCTCTTTGCCCTGCCCCACGTGCTTTCTTCCCACCCCTGTGCAGAGTATGTCTCCTTCTCACTCATGCCTGCAACTAGATCTGAATTTAAAATGATCTCACAATAAAATTGAATAAATTTGGGAGTGAGCAGGCAGGGATGGGGAACTGAAGAGCTTTCTGTTGTGCTGCTGGTGAATCTCCAATCTTGACATTGCACTCTCAGTGTGCACTTAACACACTGAAGGCTTAATGAGTTTAATTCATTGCATTGCGTTACTAACCTTGTCCCTTCTTAGAAAAACATACACTTTCCTTTTACAACGTCATTAGGCAAACCTAGCAAATGCATAAGCTCTCTTCCTTGGGTGGTTTTATGGTCGTGTGCTGATTAGGTTCATCCCTGTGCATCTCCAAATACTGTCGTCAGAAACTGTGAGGCAGCCAGGTGTCAGGGAAATAACACTGGGGCAATCACAAAATCCTCGGGTAATATGAGGCGGCTGCTCAGAGCAAAACATATTACAAGGAGAGCCGTGCCTGGCGCAGTGACTGCGGAGAAGGAGGCCAGGCCACCGCTGCGGAGCAGAAACCACATGATTCTGGACAGAGTGTAAGGTTGGAAGACGTGGGAACCCCCGAGGGCACCCTGACAAAAGCAGTAGCTTGATTTCCTTTCCATTTTAAAGCCAAATTCTATTTTCTTTTAATTCAACTCTTTTTCTTTTCCAGCCTCTTCCTTCTTCTACTTACCCATGGGTTACCCAAGTGCAGCTGTGGGTGGGTACTCTCTCACGCTGGTGGCTGGATGGCACCGAGAGATCTCCAGGCACACTGGGCACTTCCATACCTCTGATTCACCACTCTGCTGTGCAGATGCCACCAGCACTTTCCTCTCCCTGCGCTTCTGCTGATATGCAGCATTTCTACTTCTCCCTTCGATTCCTGGTCTCACTTTCATTCAAATGACATTTCCCCTTTAATAACATCACCCAGAAACTTTACCAGAGGTGACTCAGCTCTGGGCTGGTTCCCCAGGGTGGGTTTCCTCTCTGCACGGCACAGGAGGAAGCAGATATCCTCTCTTGCGGGCTGAGATCAGACCGGACGCATCACGCTTCTGGTGCCTGGGGCCCTCAGGACTGTACAGGCTTCACATCGGTGGTCTCAGTGATGTGACTGGGTGTCTGGACTGGCCTTTCTCCTGTGCCTTGGACTGACTTTCTTTTGTCAGCGTGTCCTGGGGGGTTCCCACGTCTTCCAACCTTACACTCTGTCCAGAATCATGTGGTTTCTGCTCCGCAGTGGTGGCCTGGCCTCCTTCTCTGCAGTCACTGCGCCAGGCACGGCTCTCCTTGTAATATGCTTTGCTCTGAGCAGCCACTTCATATTACCCGAGGATTTTGTGACTGTCCCAGTGTTATTTCCCTGACACCTGGCTGCCTCACAGTTTCTGATGACAGTAGTTGGAGGTGCACAGGGATGAACCTAATCAGCACATGACCATAAAACCACCCCAGGAAGAGAACTTATACATTTTCTAGGTTTGCCTAATGACATTGTAAAAGGGAAAGTGTGTGTTTTTCTAAGAAGGGACAAGGTTGGTAAAGCAATACATTGAATTAAACACTTTAAATGCTGGGAGAGGGGGAAATATAAAACACAATCAACTTTTTATTTAATGGCTGGGGGTCAGAGGTTTTTTACTCACATTTTAACCCACAGCTGGAGCTGTTGCCCTTTCCTAATAATATCAGCACTGGAAAGAACATGGATGGAGTCACGTTTTATAACCAAATGGGAAGTAATGGGGTGTTTTTCTTGTCTTGGGAGAATTTGCAGACTTTATGTTGAGGCTTTCTTGGACTTTCCAGTGAGGTCACTTGTGGTGGAAGGCAAGGAACGAAAATATAAAAGCTGGGATAAAAATAAATAAACTGAGGAAAGCAACCTTTGAAAACAAGGAAAGATACAAAGATATAAAGAACCAGATCTGAGCTTGTCTTATTTATTTATGTTTTAATCTTGTTCAGAATTTTAAACAAGGTCTTTGGGATTGTTCTTAGCTTGTGTCATCACTTTTAAGTAGTATTTCAGAAATATGTTCATTCCTAGAAAATGTCCAAAAGGTACTGGTGATTTCCAGTGCATTTCAAATCAGCAGTGCAGAGGGTTGTAAGAGAGTATCTTCACCCCCAAAACCCACAACACATTTACCACCAAAATCTCTTTCTGAAATCTCTCAAAACACAAGTGTTGACCATCACTGTTTTGTCCAAAGAGATAAAAAACTTGGACATGGCGTATTAGTTCTGAAATACACAGCGAAAAACCCCGCAGACCAAAAATTTTTCAGGATTCTTCCTCCAACACTTGGCAAAGAATCCCAAGATATGAGAAAATATCCTTCCCTCGCCAAATAGCTGCTTCTGGAGAAATTGTGATCAGAAAAAAATAATTTTCCAAGTTTTTCTTGAGTATTGATTAAGTTCTTGCTGGTAAGGTGACAACTAGGCTGACCCCAGCTATTCCCATCCTGGCACTGAGAAACGGTCCAATTATTCCCTCTGCTTGCAGAAGGTCTGGGCTGTGCAGGCATCTCATAGGGTTGCAGTATCTTCTTGTGCTGTGATACAAATGGTCTTTTAGAGCTCATGCCACAGGAGAGGATGGAAAGGCAAAAAACCAGCATAGGACGTCAGTCTGACTTCTGTCACTAATGGTCCGCTCATTGGTCCCAGCTCTGCGTCCATCTTGCAGTGAGACCATGACCATCCATGCAGCGTGGGCCACCTGCTCTGCACATGGGGGCCAGAAGGGTGGGCAGCACCCAGGAACTCTTCCTGGAGGCTCCCCACCAAAACACTGCTGCAGCCAAGCAGTTCTTCGCAGGCAGAGAACAGGAGGAAAAACATTGCATCATTTGGGACTTTTGAGTTTTTGAAGACTTCTCCAGTGCTCAGTAAGGAGAGGATTTTAAACACAGCACTTGTTCTCACTCAAAATTCATTATGAAGGAAAAGTAATATACGGTGGGTTGTGAGCAAACATGAAGACCTGCAAACTCCTATAAATAGAATTTGCTGAATGAATTAGTGTTCGGTAATTAAAGCATGCCAGCAAGGGTACATTAAGTTTATACCTGTGCTTATAGTTCAGATGGAAAGATAATATGCCCAGAAGGAATCAGAACTTATCCCATTTGGTCGTTATTATCACTATCCAGCCGTACAAACATCACCTTTCTTGCACAGCCACAAGCAGCCTGCACAACACTCCTAACCTGTTGACATATTAAAGAGGAACTATGGATTTCCCAGAAGCTCATATCACTTCCTTGACAACGGTGCAAGGACTTAAATATGAACGCAACATATCCTGCTATCTCCCCCCTTCATCTGTGGGCAGGATCATGAAGGCTGAGCAGAGCTGTTTCCTGCAACCAGCTTTGCTTTTGCTGGCAAAGGGTTTCTGTTCCAGGTGAAGAGAAATCGTGTGGTAAGGAGAAGATAGGCCTCCTTCTTGCAAAAACAACTTTATTAGTTTGTAAAAAAAAATGGGCAGGCAGTTCCTCTCTGCCTGGTTATAATGCAGTGTCCTTCAGCCTGCACATTAAAGTCTGTCCTTTGGCTGCTCTTCTTTGTATATACTGCAGTCCTTATTAAATAACAATTGACTGAAAAGGATCTGGAAAATCAAATGGATTTTACAACTAGTTGATAGAGATAGAGGAAACTACATAAAGATAACTGCTTTCATGTTTCAATAGCAACAACAAGACCTATAAAAATAAGCATCTGTATACAATGTCGTTTCCTTGAAGTATAAACCGCTCGTCCTGTCTTCCACAAGTCTGGAACTTGTATCTCAATAAAAGTTGTGCACAAGCCACTTATTTACCACTGGCATCCTAGCAAAAGCTTTATTGCAGTGGTTTCCAGTGAAGATTCCTTAGTTACTTGCAGTTTTCTGAATTTTTTTCACTATTAATATTTCTTGTAACTATCCAAAATCTTGGTTGAAGGGCCAGCATGCCTCTAGGTCTGTCACTACCAGCTGATTTTAGAACCAGCTCTTAAATCCACGTAAGCTTTTACAAACTTTACCTTGCTGAATCTTTCAAACTGACATTTCCTGAGGCTTGGGGGAAAGTGGTCAGTTTTTTTCATAATTTGAGCAGAAATGTTTTACTTCTATTTAAGACCAAGTGAAAATCATCTGTTTCCCATTAAATTTTTTGTCTGGGCTTGAGGTGGGGATGAGCTGGCACTGGGAGGACAGAAAGCTCTCTGGTGCTTTTTATGCTAGATCTTGTGGGAACAGCATATTGACATTTTCTGCACAGGTGAGCTCACCATCCCGACAATCTGGGTTTGGGAATTGGTTTCACGAGGGTGCTTGTTCATCACTTGTATAAACATGCATTTGCAAAACTAAACACTGCTAATGCTTTCATTTAAAAACCCTCACAAAACTGTAACTTGAATTAATTTATTTTTGAGCTAAAATAAAACTTTGTGCCTGCTGATCTAATAAATACCAGCAAAAAACTTTCTGTCTTATGTGGCTGTGGACTGAAAGTTCTCAGACAGGGAAATTAGTTACTATATTTAAAGATATTTAAACCCTCCCCTAAAACACTTTATACAACTTCCCTTCTCTATCTTTTAGCAACACTAAAGCTTGAAAATTACCCCAAATTCTGCAAGAATTTGCTCTTTTAGAGTCCCTAATTCTTGGAGTCGGCAAATATTTATGACAATTTTGCTTTTCCTTAAAAATGGACTAGTCCCAGTGCCTGCAAGGTATGTCTCTGCTGTGAAACCTGTGTGCCTTAATAACCCCATCATCCCCATACTTGTATTAGGAAATTGTGGTCTCTAAGATAGCTTTAGGTGATGGAGGGAGGCAGGCCTGACTCCTGGTTTTACAGCATCTCAGCACTGGCCAGGCCAATTTCTCTGTTCCCGGCACCTCACTTCCACCTGCATTTTGTGAATGCCACCATATTAGGGTTTTCCCCCCTCTTCACACTCTGCTTGGGGATTTCTGAACATCTCTCTGCTCTCACCTGGGCACCATCTCCCTCCCCTTCCCTGTCGCTTTTCCAAGTTGTGGTTTTGGAGGGCAGGAGAGCCTTTCCCCTCTGACTCCCAGCTTTGACCAGGGGGTCTCTCTTGCTGGGGTGAATTTTGGAGGGGTGACAGCATGCAGCCACCAGCAATGGTGCTGTGCTGTGGTGGTCAGAAAAGCCCTGGAGGCCCTTCATGTCATAAAGAAACTGGGGGGGGAGAGGGTTGTTCCCTTATGCCAAGGATGTTTCTCCACTGTGATGGAGTGACGAGGGTATCGAGCCATGGTGACGGCTGACCAGCTGCGGAGGTCGGCCCTGGCACACCGAAGAGGGCTGCAAACTCTGCAGCAGCCCTGCCAGCTGCCCACCCCCCATCACCCCGGTCCCTCCCGGCCGCGTCCCCGCACTGCCCGCCGCGGCGGTCGGCAGGTGGCAGCGCATCCTCTGCCTTCGGGAAACGCTGGGTCCTCACCTCCCCGCCTCCGCTCCGGCCAACCAGCCCTCCCGCTGGGCAGGAGATGTGCCGGGGTGGGAGACGCTGTCCTGCCCTAACGAGCTGCGGTGGCCAGGAGGATGGCTTGGCTCCGGCTGGTCTTCTTCCATGTGTGAGCACAGAGTTTGAGCCGGGAGGGGAGGCACCGAAAATACACTTCTGGCCAAACGGAGGAGTATTTAATGTGCTGTCTGAAACAGGCCAAGAGATATAAGTGACATATCTGATAGCATTTATGGAGAAAGACCCCCACACAGCACCCACTCTCCTTTTTATTAGCTGCACTTGCATGGCAGGAGACAGGCGGTGTTGGCTAAAGAGCACACCAGGAGATAGGGATCTCCTGGAACCCACAGGTTTTCTGTTTGATGTGACCTTGGGCGAGTTATTTAAGCTTCATATGCTGGCTTGTTGCTGACTTATTCTGAGCACACTGGACTTTTCCATGGTAGCCTCCCACCTACGTGAGCCTGAAGACCATGGGTTGTGGCAAGCTGGGGTTCCTCAAGTCTGTGTGCCATAGGAGCTCACTGGGATGGCCCCCACAAAGTTGGCTTGACTGGTTCTGCATCACCTGGGGGTAGGTTTCTTCAGTCCCTTCTTCTATCCTCTGTCTATTCAAGAAAGTGGCCATGATGGCAGCATGGAAGTTTTTCCATGCCAAATAATCAGGGCTTTATAAGAAGCAGAAAAAGTCCTACAGCTGTGGAATAATTTGACTGAATCTTAAGAGTTTATCATTAAAAAAGGAAAAGGTGGGGTGGGTTTTTTTCCCCATTCTAATGGTACATTTCTTCATATGGATCTAGTTTATCCATATCTAAGCCCTCTGGAAACCTGATATACGCTTGGCTTCAACAAAATCATGAGGCAGTAAGTGCCAGAGATAATGTGATATAAAAACTCCTTTCTTTTGTTCATTTTAAAATTATCCTTAAAAGTGTAACTTTTCCGTTTCATTGAGTTACACAGTTCCAGTGTTTCCCATTGCTCTTTCTCTGCCTCTGTCATCATTTTCATTTCCTGTCTTTCAGCTCCCGCTATCTCTGCATCACTTCTTGTGAAAGATTGACCCGAGCTGAACAAATTATTCTTGTCAGAGTAGACTTAAGACTTACCGAAGGTTTTCAACCACTTTTTCATTGACTTTAAACGATCTATGACTATTTGTAGTATATAACGTTCCAAACTCTGAATATCATGACATTTTCATCAGTATGGGGGTAAAGACCCAGCCCCCTTGAAGTCAAACGACATTTTGGCAGTAACATAAAGAAGTTTGTGTCAGGCTTTATGGGTGCAATTCCCCTCACAGCAGAATGTAGGTGTCTTAGTTTGTGGGGTGAAGCCCTGCCGTGTCCATGCTGCAGAGTAAGAGGCAGATTTAAGGAGGACCATGAGAACCATGAGCATGTCATGATACTGCAGTCACTGTCGCACTGTGAAGTGAGTATAGCCAGAGCTGTAGCAAGGGCAGGATGACAGCCAGCAAGCACAGCAAATTCGTGACTTCATCCCTCTTTGCCACATAACAGTGGAAGTTCAAGTCCTGCTGTCGTCGTGCTCTGTGAAGAGTGTCAACACCTGCCTCTAAAGTGCTGGCACGACTTGCAGACACAGGGTGACTGCTGCAGATGGTGGCTTGAAGGCTCAGCTCTGCGTAGCATGGAAGGGCAGCGTCAATCAGCACTGGAAAATTGGCACAGAAGATTTTTCTGACCTGGGGGGATCCAGCTTAGCAGTGTACTTGGTCTGGACAGGTGCAGGTGTCTAGACTTTGCGCTGTGCCTTTAGGAGTTCTGCTGGATATAAGAATAATCTGGCACGTTTTTAAGGGGAGAAAATGACCAAGGCAAAGCTGTTCCTTTGACTGAAGGATATGAGAGGAGACACTTTTATAACCATCAGAGTAATCCTAAACAAATCCTGAAACTTTAATGGGAGTCATTTTAGCATATTTCCTGTAATTTGTAATATTTATTTTGATATACATTCAGAAAGTTTATGTAATATTTTTTATGCATGAGCTACTTTTGGCAAAATATAGAGATCTTCACATGCATAAAAATTTACTATTATGATTGGCCAAGCTTTAATAAATGATTTGTAATAGCAAATATTGGCCATGTGTTTGGAACAAGGATGTGCCAGGACCACATTACCCAGTACTCCGGCATGGAAATATCTGCTTATTGCAGATGACCTGACCTCAGCTGGCCTTTGTGTGACCGCTGCAGAAATTGGTCTGACCTGTGACCCTGCTTTCTACCCAGAAAGCTTTTCCAGACTATACAAGATGGCAGCTTTAGGGGCCAGATTCCTCACTTATACGTTTTCTTCTATCCCATGTCTGTCATTATCCTGTGGCCATGTGAAAGCACTGTATTCTGGCTTTGAAAATTCTTTGCACAATGTGAAAAACACTAGCAAACAGGGCTAGCAACTGAGAAACTGATCTCACTATCAGTCATATAATATCAGTGAAAATCTCTGTTATCAGATAGAGTAATTCTGAGTTACAGTCTCTGTCTGAATCCAGCTTGTTATGTCCACTAGCACGACTGATTCATTTCTGCAATTAATTGAAAATAGTGCAGGACAAAAAATAAAGCTGAAATTAGGTAAAAAACATTTACAAATGGGAGTTGCTGTGGTATCTCCTTGTATACCCATGAGAAAGCAGTGTCCTGTGTTAAATATGCATGAGAATTGCTTTGTATTAAGTGCGTATTTTCCCAAAGATGAAACTTTTCAAGTGAAAATGAAAATGAAAAAGAAAGCACTACAGTGCTTGGTGTCCTCAGTCTGCTGGGTGCTCTTCCTGCTTGGGTCCTCCTCACCCCTTCAGTGGTTCAGCCCAGGAGGAAGATGTCCCTTCGTCCTCCCCTGGGGTTCTGGGGCTCCCAGGCTTTGGTACATCACTGGCTGCTCTTCGCTCAAGTGATGTTCTACTGGCCACTGCCTGTCTCAGTGCTGGTTACCTAGCCCCTGGGCAGGCACAGATATCCCTCCTGTCACCCACGTTCTTCTCGTGTTAAGAGAATCTCCTGGTTTTCTTGGAACACAAAACAGAGAGGAAGGGGGTGAAGCCTGTGCATGAGAAGTGGGGCATACTCAGCCGCAGAGCCCGTGGAGAGGCTTTTGTGGGTGAGTGCACAGCTCTGTGCCAGCCTTGGCCCTGGCAGGGCTTTCTTCTTTCTTCAGGTGGTGTTTGAAAACTTGACTGGGTTGAATGAAAATATTTGCTGTCTTGCTGGCTGCTGACCTGCAGAAGGTGTTCTTGGTCATTGCTGCTGAGCTTGGCGAGCATGCCACTGCGTTAGCCACTGCATGCACAACCCCAGACCATGGGCAAGGGGTCAACGTGTGGCACCACTGAGGAGCCCAAAGCCTGCACACGTGCCAGGCACTGCTCATGGGGATGTTCAGTTTGCAACAAACCGAACGACACCTGAACCAACCCCTCTCTTTTAGGACATGAGTGACTCAATCATTGCCTGCTCAGCAGGCCATGGCCACTGCGGGCCAAGGGGCTGGCTGGCAGAGCCCTGCTTATTTTCTAGCACCATCTAGTGTTAGACAGTCCCATACATCACCTTAGGAGAATATTTTTCCCCTGTTGCAGGTTTAAACAAACAGTTATAAAAGCTTGCACTTGACCTGCACTCATTTTTCCCATTCATTCCTTACCAGCATTTTTTCACAAAATGATGCGCTGATATAGGAACAAGCAATCTGTCCTGTCCCCACAGGCACAGGGCTGCTGAAGAACACCAGAAGATCTCAGTTTATCATCAGCCCTTCAAGGGAACTTGACTGGACAGGCTTTGAAAGAAACTGAACGTTTTGTGAGAAAAAAACATGTTTGACAAAGCTGCTACTGATACAGTTTTGCTGCCTGAAATACATGGGATAAGCCAGCTATAAGCAGACATGAAAAAAAAAGAAAAAAAAAGAGAAAATATCAATTTTCTATTATTTATAACATGGCTGTCACACACAGCAAATGTGCCAGGACTTTCTTGGCGGTTGTTTCCCTTCTTACTTTAAAGCACACAAATAGTAAACAGAGAGCAGATAAGGCTCAGCCACAGCTGACGGGAATATGAAAAGAGGCAATGACCAGCAAGACTGCCTAGAGCCCCAGAGCACTCCTGTTACTGAAACTGGGTTTATTGCTTGTGGTCAAGTCAAACAACCTTTAAGCGAAGCTTTAACACAGTTTTTGCTGTCAGAGTATGTCGGAGAACCAGGCCGACAGGTACCTTTCGTCAAAAACTCAGGCCTGATTCTGCTCTGCCTACTCTGAACAGCCTGAAGAACAATCCAGTTTGTTTCCATCCGAGGGAGGGATGCAAATTTAGATGCTCTCTGGGGACATAAACGGGAAGAAATATATAAGACAGAACTGTGTCCTTGCTTGCATAGTAGCACTCCTCATAGCATAGGGCTCTAAACAAAGGTCCTCCAGTGCCAAAAGTTGGAGGTGCTGAAGCTTTTCTCATCTTAGTAGACTTGTACCATGTTCACTCCAACTTGGAGTGGAATGTGGCCTCTGGGTTTCACAGAAGTTTGGGAGAAGACTGTCTTTTTTTTTTTTGTGCAGATGTTCTTTTTCTGCAAACCACTATTATTTCTGTTAATATTGTATATTATCATTACACAGCAACTAACTGCCTTTTTTTTTTTTTGTTTATATTCTTCCAGACCTGCTGGCATGCAACTTTTATGTTGACTTCTGGGGATTTATTTCCCATTCTCACTGACTGAGAGGAAACTCACCCACTGTATGTAAATATATATTGTAAATTGCTTGTGCAAGAGCCAGTTGCAGAACGATAAAGAACACTGTTAGAGAAGGGTGTTTGGCTGTAGTTGGCCTTGCACTCATCCCACCACTACATAGATGCTCCTTCAAATGTAAAGGCATCTGTAGGTAACGTGCAGCCAGCTCCATGCTTTCCCATCTGAGTCCCAAGGGACAAGGCTGTTAGGCTGTTTCGGTCCCTGGGGGACAGAAAAGCTGTGAGACCCTGTGCAAGTGTCTCCTGTTCTGGGGAAGCCCTCGCGGCTATTGCAGCCAGCACAGCATGGGCTTTCCCTGGCCAGGCTGCTGGCTTCTTTGGGTCTGCCCAAACCTCTGCTTGGAAATCCCTGAGGCTCTTTTTTTTCTGTACCATGTTTTGAGTTTCCTCAGACACAGAAGGTCCAGTCTCTGGGCTTCAGTTGAGTGGGGTTTTTTTTTTGTGAGCAGAACGGCACCCAGTTTGCACAGTGCTGATGTAAACATCAGCCTCAAATAATTAGTGTATGTGGCCAGTTAATCGTCTCACTGGCTCCAGGTGGAAACATGCCAAGACATTTCTCTAGTAGTGAGGCCATTACATTTGCACTTTATTTGCATTGGATGTTTAAATATTTCTGTATCCCAGTCACAGTTTCCTCCACCAGTTCTTACAAGTTTTATACACGTTTTGGATGGAGCTGAGCAGAAAATGTTTTTAGTTAATATATAAATTCACAGCAGTTTCAGAGCAATTGAATCAATTTGGGTCAAGTTTGATAAATCATTTTGACAAAAAGTGGGGAGAAAGCCTGTAAAGCATCTTGACATTTTGTTTAAAAATTATATTTTCATTTTGAAATCAGCCTATATTTAAAAATGAAAAAATCAAATCAGCCCCAAATATTTACCAGTTGGCAGTTGAAAAAATATTAATCTGTTTTTCACCCAATTCTGCTGTACAGTTTGACAGTGCTTCATGAACTGGTAAATATATCTTACTAAGAGAAGAAATACTTTTGGATTATTTCTGGTTGACCCTATAATGGCTTCCCACTTAGGACTGTCACAAAGGGTTTTGCAAGCAGGGGTCTGGTAATACACGTGGTACCTCTGAAGAAATCATTAATGTCCTGGTTTGAGGTAAAACAGAATCAATTTTCTGTTTTACAATTTTACATTTTTAGCGGAGCCTCTTCTAATTAACTAAACTCTGAAATTAACAGCATATTGTTCAGAAACTGTTCACTCTCACAATGATAAGACTTGATAATATCAAGGAATGGTATGCAGAGAGGCCCTTGTTTATACTTATTGCTATAACAACCAAGGTCAGATAATTTCATTATTTTTCCTGTTGGAGGCTTGGAAGTGGAAAAACGTAGAGGGGTCACACCTGTAGGGAGGAGTGGACAGGACAGGTGAGCCAAAACTGACCAACACCGTATTCCATCCCATCCACATCATGCTCATTATAAAAGCTGGGGGTTCAAAGGGTCAGCTCTCTTTCTTCAATTGCCGATGTCCAAGGAGGACCCTGTCTGTTCATCTGCCTTTGATCCCGATACGAGCATTCCTGACTCCAGATTTGGAATCCAGCTCCCGTCCATCACTGGGTCCAGTCTGGGACTTTTCCCTATGCCTGCTGGCAATATGACTGTCTTCCTGGGAACTTGATACAGTTTTGTATATATTGTATTTATTTCATTATTTTCTTCTTTTATTTGTTGTTTTAGTTTTTGTGTTAATGCTTCATTAAAGTAGTTTAGTTCATTCTAAGCTCATAAATCTCCTTATCTCTTTCCCT